>CM020247.1:6753664-7083649 GCA_009819775.1 Phoenicopterus ruber ruber | reverse complement strand
ATAAGGAAGTAAAAGCTGTTCACGCAAGCAAAGCACAAAGAGAAATTCATTCGCTACTTCCCATCGGCAGGCAGATGTCCAGCCACTTCCTGGAAAGCAGGCCCTCATCACGCTTAATGGTTGCTTGGGAAGACAAACGCCATAATCACGAATGTCTCCCCATCCTCCTCTTTCCCCTGAGCTTTTATTGCTGAGTGCGACATCATATTGGTGAGTTGGGGTCCACTGTCTTGGCTATGTCCCCTACCAACCTCTTGCCCACCCCCAGCCTACACTTGCTGGAGGGGGTTGAAGAGAGCGAAAGCCTTGACAGTGTGCAAGCACTGTTCAGCAATAGCCAAAACAGTGGTGTGTTACCAACGCTGCTTTAGCCACAGCACCATACGGGCTGCTATGAAGAAAGTTAACTCCATCCCAGCCAGACCTAGTACAACCCTCCAGTTCAATTCCTGATGAAACAGCTCAAAGAGATTAATTTTAATCCTAAACTGAAAGAGCTATGGTACACATCATGTATACACATTGAGGTTTCTTTGGCCAAAAGAAATGTGTAACCCACCGGTTAGCATGTTAGAGGGTTCCCTTCTGTGTCTTATCCAGAGAAGATGCTAGTTGTTAGAGCTGCCAATTACAAAATGTTATTTCAAGCCTTATCAGCAGTTTATGCAAGTAGCCCGGAAAGTCCCTGATGTCCTATGTGTCAGCCACATTACGCATAAAAGGAAACAAAACAGAAAAAAAGAAAAAATAATCAAAGACTTTTTGGATAGGTACTGTGTATATTTGACACTTCAAATAACTCATATGTCTATGCAAAGTGTAATGACAGGTTAAACAAACATCTAGCTCTTCTAAACCAAATTACCGCTAAATGTCAGTTCTATTTGAATAACAGAGGTGGTCAACTTGCATCCAAATTGAACTTTTGAGTCTGTGAAAGTTTCAGTTTAAGATTTTAGTTTGGATTAATTACAAAAATGGAGGATTCAAGCTACTTCATATCTAGACACATTGGTTGCTTTTGTATTTAATAAAAATAGCTTTCCCAGTTAGAAAATAGGTGCAGGGAGGGGGCGGGTTGCTTTCTTCAATACTATAGGAATAATTTTCTAGAGAAGCCCCTCAACAGGAATAGTGATGACAAGAAGTTTAACTGATTTCAAGAGGCAGCTACTACCTACTTTTATGAAACTGGGGCCATCTACAGCAGAGAGCTGGCTTCTATAATCTATAAAGTCATTTTTCCTGGGTTAAAAATATTTCACCCTCTAAAAAGGTAAATATAAAAACCTGCAGAAACCACTGATTTCAGTGGGATTTGGATGAGTCACCAGAAGATATCTGACTGAATGCCACTATGTCACTTATTGTTTCTCATCTAACTCCCTCCGTATTTTCAAGATCACCTTTCTTGATGTTTGAGTCATTTATCCACTGTACCATGGAACATGTCTTTAATTAGAAAGAAAAGTCCACATTTTCTTTTATTCTTATTAAATGAAGTATAGAGGCTATTCTTCAACACAGATGATGAATTACCCATTTTGGATACACAACAGCTTTATCTGAGCTTTTCACTTGCTTTCTTCTACTATACTATGACAGACACCATAGCATTTCTGTTACAGAAAGTTTTTTGTTTGTAAACTTCCATAACTTCACCTTGCTTTGTTCTATTCACTCAGGAGCAACGGAAGAGTACCTGAAGGTTTTCATCCTCTTTTTCCCACAAGGGAAAGTCTGGCCTCACCCTTGATCTCTGGACGACATCAGTTTAGGAGATTTTAGACTGACTATTGATGAGCAACTTGCCATGGGTGCCACCCAGAACATGAGAGTCCATTCTCAAGTGGGAAAGCAGGAGGAAAATCTGAAATGATTCATTCCCTTTTTTTATTTCTAGCCGAATGCCCAGAGACGAGCACAGAAGGAAACAAGCCAAGTGAAATCCTGGACTTCCTGAAGGAAGTGAGGATTTTGGCAGGTACAACACTGTGGAAAGGATTTCATACGCCATCATTTGGAAATTCATATTTGAACACCCAGCCAAGCTACTGCTGCAATGTCTTAACCATCTTTGCTCTTACCAAAAATCAAATTGCACCTTTTAAAAATAATTCAAAACGCTAAACACTACTCCCTTTTTTAATGTTGTTTCATTGTTGCTTTTTTTGCTCACAGACAATATTTTTCTTTTAATCTACTTTGGAAATGTATTTTTCTTACTGTGACTCTGCTTTCACTGAATGGCATCTTTCTGTGTATATACTCAGCATATTATATATACACACTTGCTTGGACAAGATTGTTTCCTTTAGTGCTTTCTAAAAACTCCTAGATCTTGTGCAGAATATGCTTTGAGTCCAAAATACTGTTATAGAATGGAAGTTCCTTGCTTTTTTCCCCCATTTCTTTTGTTTCCTTTTTCTAACTATCTTTCTGTATCTTTGGGCATTTTTATGAGCACAGAATTCTCAGTGACTTTAACAGGAGCCTGGCATGAATAGGGGTAATAGGATAAGAGCCAAAACAGCTTTCTAATACCTTTTATTGCAGCCTGTAGGTATTGTATCTTCATTGGATGTTGTTATGTGAGCTTTTAAAATGACTAGCCATTAGCCGTTACTTCAGATATTTTTATAGTGTTTCTTTTCCTCTCAGAAATGTAATTTTTCCTGTCTGTTGAGCTTCCCGTCCTGCTATTGGTATAGGTTTGCTTAAGTATTTATCTTGTTCTTGCAATTAGTGGGTTTAGGAAAAAAAAAATAATCTGTTTTCCAATAATAATCATTGTCAAATGAGATCTGCAGTAATTCTCTCTCTCTCACTTTATACAAACACACACACACACACATATATACATATGTAAAAACAGCCTCTTTGGCAAAGCAGCAGCAGGATCTATGGCAATCAGTAAGAGTAGTTCCACCCAGTGTCTAATGAAAAGGTAGAGAAAAACCACAACCCAAACCAAGACAGATGTTTGTCTTAATGTCTTAGCAGTTCCGAGCTGTCCATGCTAATTTCTTTGTGATATGGAGGAATATAACAATTCAATTCACATCAATAATTTATTTTATTTCTGAAATTTAATACACTCATTTTTAAAAGTAAACTTTAAAAATATTTAAAAAGGAGAGATGTTAAATTAAATTGCATCTTTCTATTCTGGTTCATTTATCACTGTCCTAGAGAGGAAGGTTTACCACCTCTTTCACTATGAAGAAGCAAACTGTTACCAATTCCTATTTCAGACCTTGAAACTGTGATAAGATATCCCAATTGTACAATGGAACTTAAATAAAACCTCTGATTAGTTTTAGAACATGCTGTATGATTAGTCTGACTTCTTGTGGTAAACATGGGAATATTCATTTGTTTATTGGCATAATGAAACTATCAAGCAAGTAGATGAAATATCCAAAAGACAGTAACAGCAGCGTCCTTGCCAAGTTCTACAAATAAATAGGTTATCAGCAGTAGATATATTAAAATTGGGATTGGTGACTGATATAGATATATATATGAAACAAACGCAATCATTTCCCCATACAGAACACAACAATCACATGTTTTAGTTTACCAAGATTTTTAAAAGATCAACAATCTTGCACGATCAGAGTAGATGAAATTGTTGACTTCTAAATAAAACATGCAGATTTACAAATTTCTTAAGAATCTTTCAGGGTAAACTAGATCCTGAGAACTTTATCTTCTGTTAAAGAGGACACTTTAAGCAAATATCTTTAAGCAAATATTAAAGACATGGCATGAACAAAGAAGGAAGGATGAAAGCTAAGCGTATCTAAAAATCTTTAATTACTTCACAAAACATATATTCTGACAGTACATTTGTGCAGGACTTTTATCTACACAGTGAAAAGAACATAGGTTCTCTAAGATTTTCATTTTATAAGATTCATGTGATTCAGATGTATTTGAAAACACAGGCAAAATAGGACCACTGAGAAACAACTATGACACCGTGTTTTTTCAAACAAACATTGGAAGAACTGAAGCTCTGTTAAACAGCATGTTCATTCTTAAAACTAAAAGCTTCCCTTTTTGGTCTTGGGTGCTCAAGAGAACTGACTGCAATAGAGAGTGTTAGAGGAAAATATATCATGCTGGACACAACAGCCTGAGAGAGGCGAGGTTGCTGCCGCTCCATGTCCCTAGGTCCAAACAGTAGCAAGGTTGAAAATGCGTTCCCAGCAGGGACACGCACAGAGCACGCATATACACCACATATATACATACATACATGGCCGGCCACACAGATCACTGACAGACACTCAGAGCACTCACGTGAACAGAGACAGCACCAACAGCCTCGTTCTACTCATAGCTGGGCCCTGGATCCAAGTCTCCCCAGCTGCTGGCACCTGGATATATGAGCCCCCGAGGCCACAGCCCCACTCCAGTTGCTGGTACAGACCATTGCGCGTGCGCACGCACACACAGAGCTGGCCAGGACTTCCCGGGTCCCAATAGCTGACCCCTCCCAATGCTCTCACCCTTAGAGATACTCAGGTGCTCTCACACCCAGACCTGGACCTTAGAGACTCACTCACTCACTTGCTCCCAGTCCACTTCACCTACTCCCCAGCTAGTCCAGCTTGATCTTCACTAGTGATCACACTCACTCACACACCTGCACTTGCTCCAGTCGCTGGCACCATGGATACACAGGCCCTCGGACTCATGGTCTGACTCCAGTTGCTGCACTCACACCCCCATACACACGTACACGCAGAATAGGGAGCCCTCAGCCAGGAAATAGAAAGGAATTTAATAAGAAGATAGGACAGACTGCGCTGATCAGGCATAGCCAGACAAGCGTACTGACCAGCAAACTATTTACATGCGACTGGCCCTTTTTATCCCCTTACCCCTCTATTTGTCCACACTTGTTCCTCCCCAAATCACCTAAACCACTCCCTTGTCCTGCCTTTGGTTCCTCCCCTAAACATCCCATAGTAAGTCCTGTGCGATCCCATCCCGAACTGCTTTTCCCCTGCACCTTATAAAAAGTCCCACCCCTAGGCAGCAACCTCCCTTAGTCTGAAAAGGTGATCTGGAGAGCTGCTCCCGATGACTCATTTCGATGGGTTTCATGCCTGGACAATGGGTCTGAGGACTCTGCTGGGACAGCCCTGGGAGGGGCCCGGAGAAGGTGTTCATTCCTCGGGAGTCCCTGATTTGGGTTCCCGTCTGGTATTTTGTGCCCCTGTGCTCCTCTGGACTTGTGCAGATGGACCTTTGATCGACTGATGGCCCCTGTGATGGGCCTGGGAGTAGCCCGGCAGGGTATTGTTTGGGCTCCCCCTCTTGCCATTGCCTCTCTGAGCTCCTTTGTGAGTGTGCAGATGAGCTTTTATCACATAACTTAACAGAGAGCATCCAAATTCACTTTAATATAATTTAAAAATCATGATGCTGTATGTCATATACACTCGTATTTCTGGGTGCTTTTTCTAAAATAATCTATGCTGTATAAACATACTCAGAGATTTTAATATTTTGGTCACTCAGAATAATCTACCTATATTTTAGAACCATGATGGTTACTACATTAGCGAGGGTTGTTTGATTGCATATGTGCAATATGCACTTGCTTTAAAAGGTACACTTTGGTTAAAAATTAAGTAAATGAAATTTTATAGCAGAGCATATTAAAAAACTTAGCTATTCACAGTACTTCATCCAAATTACTTAAAACGCAAGCCATTCAAGTATGCAGAGTTTCAAAGGAAACTGAACTAAACGCTGGGCAAGTTCTAGAAATTATACAGATGTAGGCTTTTATCCTAGAAAGGCTTAGTGATTTTTTTCTTTAATATCTGAGAGAAGTTAAAGTTGTAAAGAGACCTTCCATGCTATTAAAGTGCAATATTACAGCTGAATTTTCAATCTGCATAGACAATGCCTCCTGACTGAAAAAAAAAAAGAAACTTCTCTTATAATCTCAGACAGTTAACAAGAATGACATAGCTATAAAGTAAATCACTTTTCACAACTCTTTCCTTAAAGAATCTTTCCTTAAATAAACGCAGAAAAAAAGACTTTATCTGGTTCAGACATTGCTCTGTCTAAGGGAGTTGCCATAATGAATTATTCAGTGAGAATTTGGGAGAGAAAAGAAGGTGAAGAGGCAAAATGGTAGCAGGTGACAAACTTAAAGATTGCTGTGGAACAGAGTTTCAGGAAAATGGATCCAGACAAAAACTCAATTGCTTAATGAAAACGATCCTGTTTCACTGTTAAAGCTTCTGGTAACCCATTAGAATAAGTCCCTAACCTATAAATCACTTTGTATTGCATCCTCAGGTGATGACCTAAAACCCTATGAAACTTCCAGTGACTAGTTTCTTCCTTTTTTAGTTCGGAAAAAGAGTGGCCAAAGAAATCCTCCCCTTTATTACAGGTCTGAAAAATATCGGAAATTACTATATGTAACCAAATGCCAAAGGATGGCCCCCTGTAGGCCCTGGAAGGCAGTGGGCCCTGGGCCCTGTCCCGGGCCCTGGGCTTTCCCGAGTTTCTGAGGCCGCAGCCCGACCCAGCTCCTCTCTGTGCTGGGCGTCAGCCGCGCCAGGCCCCGAGAGCCGCCTCCTCCCCGGGGCCGCGGCGAGGGCCTCGGAGCGAGGGCGCTGTTTTGCATGTCTCCGAGAAGCGGCGGGGCGTCGCTGGACAGCTCCGGAGCGCAGCGCAGTGCCTATGTTCTGGAGACGGCGCAGATGTGTGCGGCGGCGGCCCTTTCCTCGCAGAGGGCGATCCCGGAAGCGAGCTCAGCGAGCGCTCTCCCCGCCCACCTCAGGACCCCCCGGGTTTCTGTGGCGGGGTACCTCGGCGGCGGGGCGGGGGGGCGAGGGTAACCCTTACCTGCGGGAGTGGTGGGAGACGGGATCCCCGCGCGGGAGGAGGCAGGGCGGATGGGGATCTCGCCGCCGCCTCACGCTACAGGCGGTCTCCCCGACGAGATGGCTCCTTGTTTTGGTCCGCCCGACCAATCGGACGCGGCGGCTGGATTCTACGGAAGCTGGGATGGGTCCTTCGTGGCGGCAGCAGGACTCTCCCCTGCCGACCATAACGCATTGCGCAGGGTGCACCACCACCACTACCTGGTCCTCCTGCGGCTTTAACGCCTCTGACATGGAAACACCATTGCAGTTCCAGCCGGGCTTCTGCTCGCAGCAGCAGCACGGCCAGGACAAGCAGAGTCTTCTCCAGCTCCAGCAGCAGCAGCAGAGCCCATGCCTCCAGTGCAACAACTGCACCTACTATGAGGCCGCTGCGGTAGCAGCGGGGGATAACCTGCCCTCGCTGCTCCGCACTTCTTCGCCCCTCTCGGGCGCCTTCAGGACTCACTCCTCGCCGCTCTCCATTTCCGCCTCCTCCCGGCAGGGCAGCCAGTTGAACGTCAGCGAGCTCACCCCCTCCAGCCATGCCGGCTCGTCCAGGCAGCCCCACCAGTACCCCCAATACCACAGCCTGCAGCAGCAGGAGGCAGCCAGTCCCAGCAGCAGTGCCAGCAGCGGCAGCACCCACCATCACCGCTACCAGCAGCGTCGGGAGAGCAATCCCTTCGCCGAAATAGCCATGAGCAGCTGCAGGTACAACGGCGGCATCATGCGACCGCTCAGCAACCTGAGCTCATCCCGCAGGAACCTGTACGAGCTTGACTCCGAGTCTCAGCCGCTCCAGCCGCCGCTCGCCAGCCCCATAGCCGCTGCCCCGGAGATCGTGGTCTCCAAGCCCGAGCACAACAACTCCAACAACCTGGCGCTCTACGGCTCCGGCGGCACGAGCAACGGCGGGGGCAAGTCCAGCAAGAAGAAGAACCAGAACATCGGCTACAAGCTGGGGCACCGCCGGGCGCTCTTCGAGAAGCGCAAACGCCTCAGCGACTACGCGCTCATCTTCGGCATGTTCGGCATCGTAGTCATGGTGATCGAGACAGAGCTGTCCTGGGGCGCCTACACGAAGGTACCTGCCACGCCGTCGGACCGCCTTCCTCTCGCTCTCGGCGCCGTCGACGCAGTCCGACCCACGCCTCCCCCCTCCCCGTGCCCCTGCCGCGGGCTCCGTGCCCGCCCCGGCCCGCGGGGGAGGCCGGCTCGCGGGAAGGCGGCTCCGCAGCCAGCTGCACTCTCCTGTCAGCCGTTCAAATCCGTGCGATCTAGCCGCCCCGCGCCGCCGTCCTTGCGGAAAGGCGGCTGCCGCCCGACCCTGGCGTCACTTCGTTTCTCTTAGAGCCTTCGGCCCTCGTCCGGCCCTGCCATGAGGCGTCCCTCGCCCTGAGGAGAGGTGCCCTGACCCCCCGGCGGGACGAGATGCTCCCCCCGCGGTTCCGCAACCGTGAGGCGAGGTGTCCCCTTCCCCCGGCCCCGCCGTGAGGCACCCCCCGGCCCCGACACCGTAAGGCGAGGTGACCCTCCCTCCCCTCCCAGTTCGGGCTCCGCTGCTCGCAGGGGGGCTGGGGAGCCCGGCGGGGCGCGAACGGTCCCGTGCGTGTGGGTCTCTGACGGACAGTGGTGTCTTTCTGTTGCAGGAGTCTCTGTATTCCCTCGCTCTAAAATGCCTTATTAGCCTCTCCACGATTATCCTGCTTGGGCTCATTATTGTATACCATGCAAGGGAAATTCAGGTAATGTTTCACTTTATGAATTGCTGAGTGTTTACATGTCTGTGGTTGCAGAGTCAGTTTTTCTAAAGGCTTTATTGTGGTAAGTACTTTGCACTTCCTGCTGATTCAGAAAACAAAAACAATCACTTAGTGCTTCCTGAAGTTCAGTGAATGTATTTCATCCCTGGAGAGAAATAAGATAGGCTACATGGACACATTCGTGCTAGGAAGCGTTGCCTGTTAGGGACTGTTACCTGCGATTATGCTAGTAGGATCACTTAGTTCTGAGGTTATAGCACACTTTCTCTATGACTCTTCCGTAGCAGATGTAGGGCAACAGTCTTTTATTTCCCAGTGACTAAATGTCATGTTGTGCATTTTCTCTGGATAGCAGGGCTAATTATTAGGAAAGAGGCATCAGTAACTTCTAGGTATGTAATCTTCACTGTGCTATTTCATATACTGGCATACACTAGAAGAATATTTAAAAAGAGGGGGAAACCTTATGTTGGATTTTTTATTTAATGCCATAGAAATTACAGCCACTAGGAAATGTGACAGAGGAAAGCTGTCAAGACAGGTAGAGCTAAAGGTAGGGGGAATTTAATGATCAAAGCTATGGAGTAAGTCTAAAAATACTGTCACAATGTCCTGTCCCAGGTACTTAGTTCTAATTTCAGTTTTCTTTTTTTTTTTTTTTTAAATCAAGAAATTACAATTTGACATTTCAGTTAAATTGAAACATATAAGAGAGAGTTTTCAAAGTTTTGAAGTGAAAAATACCTTATTTGTAGATACATTGGTGTTTTTGCTATGTCTAATTAGAGATACCTTGGGCTACAGGCAGAAATGACAGTTCTCAAGGGCAAGAACGTCTTTTTCAGCAGTACCAATTAAAAAAAAAGAGAAATTAAGAATTGTATAGTACCCTTCTTCTATGCTGTAGTTCTATGTCGTGGTTTAGCCCCAGCCGGCAGCTGAGCCACGCGGTCGCTCGCTCACCGCCCCCCTCCCGGCGGGACGGAGGAGAGAATCGGGACAAAGAAAGGCAAAACTCGTGGGTTAACAACAACAGCAGCAGTTTAACCGGACAACAAAGGGAAAGAAAACAAACAAACAAGAAACCCCAACAATAACAACAGAGCGTATTTAGCGGTGCTTCCCCGTACAGGTCGCTCCCCGCCCGGAGCCCAGCCCGCTCCCGAGCAGCGATTCCCCCCCCTCCGGTCGTCCCCCTCTATATAGTGAGCGTGACGGTCACATGGTATAGAATAGACCCCGGCCAGCTTCTGGCAAAAATTAACCCTATCCCAGCCGCAACCAGGACATTCTAATATGAAAGGGCACCATAGTCTCCTACTTAGACTATTGTTAGAGAAGTATTGCGTTACTGATGACTCTTTGCCAAATGGGATCCTGTCCTGCAGTCCTTACATATGAAAAACACTATTTCTGGCTCAGAACCCAGTTTCTTTGCATTAATATCAAAGATGGGCAGCTGTTTAACATTATTGTACTCAATAAACAAGTGTGTAGTGACAGACTATCACTATAAACTATTGGAATACTGATGAAGAGGTTTCTTTATTTGTGTAAAAATAAATAAATGTAGCTGCTGCGATGTGGGAGCCTTGTTCTCCAGTGTACCTTGCTATAAGTGGTGCTTGAGGCACTAAGAACAAAGCTGACAAAAACAAGCTCTGTAAGTATTTGAGTTATTCTATGTATTTTCAAAAACTTTAAATAGAAAACAATACACAAGATAACCAAATAGTCATAGGTTTCTGTATGCATAAGCTTACAGTAGGTAGTTGCTCCAACATTTGCATATTTTTTTTCAGCTAATTAGATACACATTTTCATGATTTGTTATGGATCAGAAAAATCAATCTTTTTAAAAACTTCAGTTGTATTTCTGATTTTTTTTTTTAATTGATCATTTTAAAGAACTCCTTCATGTATGAGACTATATGGAAGGAGTTGTGCAATCATGTGACTTAATCAAGGTTAATGTAGTTTTCAACACTGCCTGACAGTACAGAATACAAGCATATCTGTTTGTAAAACAGTAATATTCTATGTTTTTGTCTGAGAGACACTGTAGGCTGCAGTACTCATGTCAGAGCCTGGAATAAGCTGCAGCTCCAAGGGGCTCTGTCATTCATCTTGAAAATGAAAGGGAAGTTTTGTTTTCGAGGACACTATTGGAAGGAAAGGCCATTGTACCACCCTTAGCTGTTAGATATCTGATAGATTTTTAATTTAGGCACAGTATGTTTATATACGCACACTTGACTTTTTAAAAAATAAGATGAAAAACACACAGAGAAATATTTACATCCATCTATGGTGCTAAATTTATGTTACACCTTAAATCTGAAAACAAGAAGTATCTTTAAAATACTTTAGCTTAGAAATGTACAGAACCTACTCCAAGTGAAAGAAAATACTGCGTAAGCCTGATAACGTAATGATTTTTAAATAATCTTTAAAACTGACTGTTTTCTGAAGGGATACTTGCCTTTAATTCAGGTAAATATCCTGCTACGTGCAGTGGAGTATTTCTTGAATCAGGTCTGTAGAATCATGCCCATAGATGATTGATTGTATCCTGGAGCACCAGCTGTTTGCTGATCTTGTTCAAATTTGATCATTCCTTTCTTATTCTTCTCTGAAAGGTACTTAGACTTTATCAGTAAGTATAGTGTAAATTCGCAGGAATTCATCAAGACAATAAATTTTGTTGTACAGAACAGAATGGCAATGTTTTGCTTGCAGTGTGGTATGTTTCATAGTCTGATAGAAGCAAACCTACCTGAAAGAAAAGTAGATTTTCCTGCAAAACATGAACTAAAAAATGTTGGGAAATAAGACGAAAGTTTAGCAATTAGTAGTGCTTGCAGATTTAATCTTTAGAAGCACCTGGTGACATAAAATGTCTGCTAACCAAAATCAGCTGCTGCTTTTTTTTTTTTTTTTTTTTCAGTAGTCTGTGCCCTTGATTTCTTGGTAGGAAGTCTGAACAGCCATGCTGCAAGCAACTCTATGGTAGTGCCTAACAGTATAGCAGGTGACTCTAGTCTGTCCATTTAAATGACCTTGCCTATGTGTTCTGTTTTGAAAACAGTCAGCTCGTCAGTTAAACCAAACTGTGAGTTTGCTTGTCCTAGACCTGCTGAACATCCTATTTCAAGGGAGTTGGAAGGGAGATTTAAGACGACTTAAATTCTTCACAAGAATATTTCACAAGACTTAAATTCTTCACGAGAATATTATGTGGATGTGAGATAAATGGGCTCTTTCCCCCCCCCCCCTTTTTTGTTTTCTTCTTCTTTTTTTTTTTTTTTTTTTTTTTTTTAGTTTATAAGCAGTAGAGGAACAGGAGCACCTTCAGTATATAAGGGGGGTGGGGTGTGTGTTCTCCGCCTCCTTTTCAGCACCGCAGACAGCTCCGCACGTTGCACATTTTCCGGGGCGCCCTTGACTGGGCTGGGCTTGGCTCAGAGCAACCTGTGCTGCGGGGAGGGCGGCTGCCAGCCTCCCCAGCTTCCCTCCCGCAGCACAGCCAGGTGAGTTCTCCTGCAGCCTGACGGCACATGCATAATTTTGGCATATCTTTAGCCTTGCATTCTAAACCTATTAGCAAAACAATCCATTTTTATATTCTATGAAACAGCTTTGCATTTGACAGACCAAAGTCTCCAGAATGGCATAGCTGCAGTATTTAGACAAAAAAACTGTTTGGCTGCTGTGCAGTTTTGTGAAATATTGGAAATGTTAAAATGCTTTCTTCAAATAGGTTTTCAGTGATTACAGTGTATTAGTTATTCTGTATTATTAGCTATTAGTGTTATTATTAGTATAATAATAAGTATAAGTACAATTAGTGTTATTTAGTAGTATTGTTAGTGTTATTGTCTATTATTATTATTATTCGTTAGTGTATTAGTTATCCTGTTATTCAGGAGCTATTATATTTATTAAATGTGACTTAATGTTAAGACTATAATAGCAATCAAATTAAACCAGGTAGTTTTAAATGATAATTCTTAGCCGACATTATCATTTCAAGAAAAGAGGATAAAACCACAAACAATGCTTCCTTCACCTCCCTCCCTCTCCAGGAAAAAAGCCAGATGAACAATAGTAATCATGTTGGAGCCAAGTATGGTGACAACCCCAAATCTGTGTATTCTCCTTTTGGTTCATCGTTGTCATGCTTGTAGTGTTGTTAAAAACGTCACACTTGGGGGATTATGAAATTTCATTACTCACTCTCTAAGCTTGTGTGGTTGTTGATTCAGTTTGGAAGACTGGTAGGAAAAATGTAACTCATTGTTATCCCAGCCTGGGATAACAAGGAATACCTGGGAACAGGACTACTGTTCCAGTTGAGAAATACACTTTCGAAGAGGTGGAGGAGGGAAGAGCTAAGAAGATAGTATCATCCGATTATCATAATAATTTACAATGTATAAATTGCCCACTTCATGCATAAACAGTTTGTTACTTCCTGATATTTTACATAATTAAAATAGCAGCATACAACATGATTAAAATTGTTGTTTCTAGACAACTTTGTTGTTTCTAGACAACTTATTCTTCCATTCCACATTTCCCTAATGCAATTTGCTGTTAGATTAATAATCAGATGGAAGTTAAGAAACTTTTTGATAACAGTTCACATGTGTTGTGGTTTAACCCCAGCCGGCAACTAAGTACCACGCAGCTGCTCGCTCACTCCCCCCCGGTGGGATGGGGGAGATCGGAAGGGTAAAAGTGAGAAAACTCGTGGGTTGAGATAAAGACAGTTTAACAGTTAAAGCAAAAGCCACGCATGAAAGCAAAGCAAAACAAGGAATTCATTCACTACTTCCCATCGGCAGGCAGGTGTTCAGCCATCTCCAGGAAAGCAGGGCTCCATCACGCGTAACGGTTACTTGGGAAGACAAAACACCGTCACTCCGAACGTCCCCCCCTTCCTTCTTCTTCCCCCAGCTTTATATGCTGAGCATGACGCCATATGGTATGGAATATCCCTTTGGTCAGTTGGGGTCAGCTGTCCCAGCTGTGTCCCTTCCTAACTTCTTGTGCACCCCCAGCCTCCTCGCTGGTGGGGTGGTGTGAGAAGCAGAAAAGGCCTTGACTCTGTGTAAGCACTGCTCAGCAATAATGAAAACATCCCTGTATTATCAACACTGTTTCCAGCACAAATCCAAAACATAGCCCCATACGAGCTACTATGAAGAAAATAACTCTATCCCAGCCAAAACCAGCACAACATGGTAAAGCTGCATTTTTTTTTTTCTACTTTTACTGAGAAAGTAGACCTCTCTGTCTCTCTCTTGTACTGCTGGAGATAGAAATGCTTTTTAAACGTACAGTTCCTGAAGTTTTACTGGCACTTCCTCATATTACTCAAAACAAAGGATTAAAACCAAAATTCTCTAAGGTTGCTAATAAGATGTCTTTAATCCCCTTTTTTGGTATTCTGTCACAGCCTGGTATTTCTTGAAAGATGGCTGTCACAGAGTAGGAGGACTATGTCCACTGGGATACTTTTTCTTTGGTGCTGGACTACTTAGGGTATCCCTTCTGTAAATAAACATTGCCCTTCTATTGCCTTTCTTGAATAATGGTAACCCGTGTTCTTCTGGACTGAATCTGAACCTCTTCTCCCTCTTCCCTTGATACAGATGCTCTCACTCATACAGAAAAATGAAAATTGTTGATATTTGGCAGAAATGAATAGAAATCTTCATTTTTATGTATGTGAATTGAAATTTCTAAACACTTATAAATTGGACTGTCAGTTCATGCTCAAGTAGAACTCCTATGGAAAGTCATGCAAACTTCAAAGTTAAGGTTAAGCCATTGTTGTCACAGTAGGGTTCACTTTTAGAATTCAGTCCATCACTTTCCAGGTCTCCAGGGAGAAAGCACCCTCAGTCCCATGATTGTTCTGAAGTGGTGGGAAAATCATGTGATACTGATGGATTTGGAATGAAACATTTTCAGTCTTCATTAACATTATGGAAAATTATCACACATGTGAGCCCAAATATCTTGCTGAAGACTCAGGAGTCTTTTCTCCTTTTCCCTGTCTCCTGAAAACTTGAAGAAATGGAACAGGCAGTACTAGGAAACATAAGTGGATGTTAATAAATACATTTCTTGACTTATTTATTGTGCAAATAAATTCCATAATGCATGATTCTAATAAACACTGCTTATGGGGCTTTAATTATCTTATTGGAAAGTTCTTCAGAAAAAATCCTGCATTCCCTAAGAAATATGAAGTTAAACTCCTTTACAGTTTCCCATCACAAGCACTAATGGGTGTTCTGCAGGCAAAATTGTTTATATCTATGTAATCCTTTTGCCTTCACTGTGGTGGTACATGTTTATCTCATTGTCTTTCTTCTTCTGTTGACTCCATGCCAAAAGAAACAAAAGTCTAGCTTGCCTTTGCTTAAGTATGCTGAATCATCAGCTAAAAGACTGCTGCTGCAAAAACAAATGAAGATTAAGAGCACAGAAAGCGAGTCTGTTGAATAACAGGTGAAAATCAATAAATAAACTTTGAGTGATAATTTTATTCTGATCTAAAACCTGTTGAAAATTACTGAAATTTTTCTGTTTATTTTAATAGGCCTTGGATCAGGCGACAACAAATTTCATCATGTGCCAGTTTTGGTCCATGATACAGTAGCTTCATGTATAGGCTTGAAAATTACCTTGTACCAGTGAAGCTTAATACACATTCCATACAACAGAAAAGCATGCTGATTATAAGAAATCTAGAGACATCATATCTGTTAAATTGTCACTTTAGGAGTATTTATTTGATAAATATTTAGTTTTAGTTCCATTCAGTACATTTTTGAATAGATTATATCTGCAGAACATGTTGACCCAGGAAAAGTTACAGGTGCCCACTTGTCTCTGAAAAGCAGCACTGTAATGCATAAGACACAGAGGGCAGGATAGAAAATCCTTTAACATTGGTCAAGCATCTAATGAACAGTGACTGAAAGGATCTGAGGCCTTTTGCATTGAAATTAAATGCGTAAGATGCTTCTTTCCAACAGCTTCCCTTAGGACATAGGAGGAGGTTGTATCTAATGGTCAGGCCACCGAATGGTTGGCCTGACAATACCTAGCATTGTCCATTCAAATGCACCCTTGTTCTGAGCATTTTTTAGTGAGGCTGTTAAAAGTTTATCAGGACATCAGGTTTATCTTTCCCTAAAAATACATTCTTAAGTCTAGAGTCACAGGTGTACTCCTTTGGCAGAATGAATTTTATCTAGCTTCAGATTCAGTATTTTCCTTTAACTTCTGTTTCCCCTATTCTCTTGCAAAAATATTGCCAATTTCTTCAGTGGATATATCATTTTGTAATTGGTTCTGGTTTTCCCAGTAGTAATGAAGCTGATCTTTCCTGAAGAGAGTAAGGCTTCTCTCACATTGGGAACAGTGGCTGATGGCAGCTGTGTTGGGAGATAGCAGTTCTTCATGCAGTGGTCTGTAGAACAAATTAATTTTTTGTGATGAATGAAGAAAAACAAATCCTAAACCAAGAACTGTAAAACGATAATTTAAAATTAACAACATAAAAATACTGAAATGTAGATAGTTGTCCTCAGTGAATTTTGCTTCCACAAGAATATTGTAGAATTAGAGTTACTTTATTTCTGAGATACTTGAAATGGGGAAAAATATGACAGAGAGCACCAGGTTTCTTACAAGATGCATTCTAAAATTAGTTCTGTATAAAAGTACTGATATTTTGTGGGAAGATGTGCTATGTTCTTCATACACAGTCTTGGAATTGCTGCTTCAGTGCAAAACTAAATTAATTCCTAACTCTGGAATCTGACTAATGTTTCTATCCCAGTACTGCTAAGATTAGTGCACTAGTTATAGCAGACCACCTACAAGACCAGAAAAGGTTTTTAAAGAGATGTTTTTGTTTTGGAAATATTTTATTAGTACAGTAATTTTTTCAATGTGGTCATTTGTTGTTCGTATTTGTGAAGGTGCAAAGGGAACCTAAGCAATCCATTCAATATTTCTTTGCCACTTTCCCTCTCAGGTGTAATAAAGCTGGCATAGCTAATGTCCAGCTACGCTCTCAGCGGTGAGAGTGAGCCAGAACAGGCCAGTAGAAGTAGGGGGTAGTGTAGCGTGGAGTGTCAGCAGATGGAAGTTGGGTTCTAAACAAGTTGTATTTAAGTTAGCTTAGCTGGTGGAATGTTTTGTAAAGATTTGCTGCAGGCAAATAACCTGCTCTGTCCTTAGATTCCTGGGAATAACAGTATGGTTTTAAAACTATGTATGTTTTTCATTCCATCTCTATCAATTGTATGGAGCAGCTACTCTGGATTGCTCTGGGTCACCCAGTCTATTTACTAGTAAACATATCTGTTATGTAATAACATACATTTCCTTTTCTTTTTTATTCTTTACTTTTTGAATAACAGAACAATACATAGTATAAAACAATAAAAATACTTCTTTAGTGCACTGGTCCCATTTTCCCGTTTTGCATGTTTGTGCAAAGGAAAGGAACAGGACTCCTACCTAAACTGTTCTTTCTGTATTAATCTTCCTCCACTTATGCTGTATTCAGAGCTTTAGTAAGTCACTTTCCTTCTGCATCTGCTTGGAGAACATTTTGACTGTCAACCCCAGTCACAGGAGCTTTTGGGAACTGTTGGTGCTGGATGGAAGTTTTCTAAATGTTGTAACTTAAGGAGCTTATTCTCATTGTGTTTTACCCTGCTGGAGGGAGTGGGGTCTGAATATTATATAATAGAATAAGTGTTAAATGAAGAATATTATTTAAATGAAGAAATACCTTTAGTGGACACTGACTTTGAAAGAACTCCTTATTCAGTAACTTTAATTCAGTCACTTACTGATGGGTCTACTGAGTATCTCAAATGAATATGTGTCCTGGTTTAGGCCAGGACGGAGCTAGTTTTGTCTTCAGCAGCTCCTGTGTTTTGGATTTAGTGTGAGAAGAATGGTGATAGTACACTGATGTTGCTGGTTGCTGCTAAATAATCAAGGACATTTTGCAGTTTCCCAGGTTTTGCTAATGTGCAGGTGCAAAAACTTGGGAGGGGTAGAGCCAGAATAGTTGATCCAAACTGGCCAAAGAGAGTATTCCGTACCATAGACGTCATGCCTGGTATAAGTGAGGGTCGGCCGGTGGGCCACTAGGCTTTTAGACCCTTAACTTGCCTTAATCCTTAAGCTTCCCTTCGGGTTGCTTTTGTTTCCTTTTTTTTCCTTTTTGTTTTTCGTTCGTTCGTTCAGCTGTTTGTTCCCTCGCCTGCTCTCTCTGGAACTTGCTGTTCTGGGATAGCTGAGGGGGGAATACCCTGCTCCTTGACTGCTGCTCGGGACGGGCTGTATCGGTCGTCGGGTGGTGAGAAATTGTGTATTGTTTGTTTATATTCTATTATTCTTATATATTGTTATTATTATCATTATTAATATATTTTATATTTTTCCTTTGCTATCCTGGTGAACTGTTTTTATCTCAACCCGTGAGTTTTCCTTTCTCTCCGATTCTCCTCCCCCCCACCCGGGGAGGCGGGGGAAGTGAGCGAGCGGCTGCGTGGTATTGGGTTACAATTTGGGGTTAAACCACGACAATATGGTAACCCCGAGTGGTGGGCTTCTATTTCTGGACCTCTGATTTGGTTCAAAGACTCATAAAAATTCATATAAGTAAATATCTCACCATTGTTTAAAAATCTGAGGAAGCTCAAGTGTGATTGTTCCATCAAGAGTCCAAACGAAATTAAAGTAGGAGATTGCCTCATGAAATATCTTTTTAATAATGCTTTTCTCGGGAGTTTCTTCTACTCTGTAGCACTGGGGAAGAAATCTGGATATCTGGGAACATCATTTTTTTTCCTTGGAGTCTTTTGGATTTCACTTCTTGACACTATCACCTGCATAGAAGGTTATTGGGAAGAAAGAATGGCAGTTTTAGGAGCATCTCGTCCTCCTTCGGTCCCTGAAGCACATACATACAGGGAGAACTACATGAAAAAAATTCCATATGTCCCAGCAATTGCTGAGTGTGGTAATGGTTCCTTGGCACCACAGGCTGTCAGGGATTAAGCCATTTCACAGTTGTTTGAGATAAATGATAGAGCCGAAAGTCTGGCCTGTAGCATTTAAAAAATAATGAGCAATGCCTCAGAATATCTTTGGAGAGAGAAAGCAAAAAAGAATACTGTCAGTATCTGATTTAGAACAGAAGGAAAATATGGGGAGGCAGAATTTAACCTTATGTTAGTTTATGCGATCGTGTCCTTTCTTTGTTATCTCATAGAGTATTTGGGCTAGTGTTTTTATAATGATCTGAGAGACAGAAGTTAAAAAAGACACAGACAAACCTGATAAGTGTGTTGAGTAACACTATATGTTTATTGAAATGGTTGTGGCTATGTTCCTCTCTGCGTGTGCCCTGTCATAGTAACTGTGATGTATTTATTCAGGTGTATTTTAATGTTCAGTTTTTGATGCTGCACATTGGAAAATATGGTACACAAAGGCCATAAGTAGTCTGAGCCTCAGTTACACATCTCTTCCTGAGATGGTCAGATTTAATGCTGTCTTTGAGGGAAGCATTTTGAGCCTACTTAGCCACCAGCACACATTAACATGAAATTTTCTTTACGTGCACTGACATACACAGTGTGTATAGCAAGGTATTGATAACCATGAAAAACTCATTTTGCATAGAGATACCAAATTTAGATAAATATACTATGCAAAAAATCATTTTTATGATGAAACTAAATACCAGACTTTTACAATCATTCTTTTAAATTGGCATTTTTATAATGAGGGGGGTGTGTGTATGTGCACATACATGTATGAATGATAGAATAGTCTAACTTCCCCATTTGAACAAACTAAGAATGTTTCATTCGTGTAGATAGCTATATCCACAAGATCTTGCGGATCAATTTCTAATGACCTACTAGAAGATTTAGTCTTAACTCTGGATGTGGGAAACATTCTGGAAAATATAAGATAACAAGGCTTTCATGTAGTTTTGTGAAAAACATTATTCTTTGCCTTCTGTGCTTTGCATGCAGAAGGTGTTTGATGCCTCATGGCTTTATATAAGACTTAAACTTACTAACTTCTCTGCTCTGTGGCACTGTATTCAGGGTGTAGAGTCCTCAGGAATTCCTACAGGCTCTCCAAGATCGAGGACAGGCCTTTGGATAATTTATAGACCATTTGATTATATGCCTTCTGATGATGGAAGAAGGTGTTTTTCATCCCCTAGTTAGGGAAAGGCTTGAGATGTCTATCTCCAACCACCATATGATTTTCAATCATTTGTACTTAATACCTTCTTCCTCTCTGAGGACTATAATACTGGTTTTAGTTGCATAAGTGATATTTTGGGGACTAGAAGCTATAGAAAAATGTTTGGTCAAAAATTTGGTAGAACAGCAGCCACAGAGGCTATATTTTGCTAGTCTGTGTCATAGTTCCATCAGTTCTTCTATAAGGGTAAAGCAACTCCAGTATTTAACCATTTAAAATTTTGATTTTTAAATTAAACAATTGCCACAATGCCTTTGTGAGTACAGTTGATTCTCCTTTTCTCCTTCTGCAAGGAATGCCTCAAGGAGTACAGCTGATACTACTTTATTGTTGTTTATCGCTTCCTTTTTATTCCTTACAGCAGAGCAGTGATACTGTTTTCACATTTGTTCTTCTACCGGGATTGTAAAGAAACTGGCCAATTTCCTGTACTTTGCCATTCACCAACATCCTCAGATAGCCTGCTAGGAATTTGTTTTGATATACTAATGAGTTTACAAAATTAATTTCTCTACTTTTCTTTGAAGTAGCTTCAGGGAGTCTCTGATATAAGTTGTCATGTGTGCAATCTGTCTGCTCTGACTTTGTTTCTCTTTTTCTAATCTGGTGTTATAGGAATTTAACACAATTGTTATGTAAATACGCAAACACCCATTAATATCTATGATGGCTATCTCTTTTTATATTTATACTGTGTGCATTAGAAACAACGGAGTTTATTCTAGTTTAAGATTCATGTCTTATTTTTACATACCACATGTTGGAAGTGCATATATAATTTCAGATGAAAATAACTTTTTTTAATTTTGTCTTATAGAGTGCAGGCTTAGTAAAGGTAGATGGTAGTTCTGTATTTGAAGAAGAAGCTTTACAGAACATTGATGAAGAACTTAAATTAGATCTCAATGTTAGACTAATAATTAATAAGAAATTTGAAAGCTATGAGCAGGCATAACATCTTTGACCTTGACTGGAGTTTGGCCTTCTGCATAGGCCACAGGACTTATTACTAGCATCATTCCCCATTTGAATGGGGAGTAGTATCTTAAAATGAATGCATGGTTATTATAACAGATTGACTGAAAGCAGCTGAGAGGGTATATATCTCTCTCTATAAAAATATAAAAAAATATACACACCTTCCCCCCCCCCCCCCCCCTTAAATTGTCCTGTTCAGCTGTTCTTTCTCTCCTTCATTCATCTTTCCCTCCTTGCTTTCCGAATAGTAAATGTACACAACCAAGCAAGCAGGGAACACGCAAATACCACTGCATTTTCCAAATTTAAAGTTAACAATTTCATTTAGTAGGGTGCATAATTGCAAGCATATAAAATGTACATGAAATCCTGTACTAATTTCTGTCTATTTTCAGTACATCCCAATTGACTTGTTATCCACAGCCTATTTTGTTCCAGAATGTTGATATTCTGTATTTCATGGACTGAATTTAGAGACACGCATTTGTATGGAAATTTACCTCATAATATGATTTTGAAATTTTACTATTTTTTTAAATAGGAATATTTGTACTGGATCTGTGGTCCTCTGTGGCTTCCGGTGCTTTCTACCTTCTGTGTTTTCACCTCCTAAATCTCATTATGTGACAGCTGAAGACATATCACTTTCAAATATATTTTTCTTAGAAGCAATTGGCTTAGCCGAAGTTCAAGGGACGTTGATAAGGATTTTCTGTGCCTGCAAACATAAACCCATTCCACTTAGCGCTACTGAGAAACTTCTTTTCTTTGTAGCACATAGGATTTCTTCTGCTGACAACTGAATATGTTCTTAAGTATATGTTTCATAATGATATCCTAAAGTTTTTAAAAAGTGATTAATATCATTTTCTTTTATGAAAATGGTAAGATCAAATTTTGATGTCTAAGTTTTAACTCAGCATTCTTCCATTCTCATCTTTTGAACTGAATCAATACTTAAGGTATCATTTTTCTTGAATTGCCTTTTCTGCATATAAATTCATATTGAAATCTGTGAAGACGGTAGGTAAAAAGGGAGGACAAAAGACCATTGCTTTTCCAGCATATTCTGCAACTTTAAAAGAAATTTTAAAACACTGCTGATTTAACATGTATTTGATATGTATCTGAGAACTGAAATGGTCAGCTGTGCATTTGTTTATTTCTTTTCTTCAGAAAACCACACAACATTTGAGGGATTTGATATTATCTATCTCATATTCAGTTAAACTGGTTTACTATTCATCTGTATTCTGGGTGCTCTAAATACCTGGACCTCTTTATAGCTGTTTTACATTTGTGTGATCTGACTGACAGCATTTACAGGCTAATCACAAGAATCAAATGCACGTGAGCCTCATTGTATTTTTGAAAGTTTGGCCCTTTATATCAAATAGTTACATTTTGCTAAGTGCAAACCAACTGTCTTTTGGTAATAAACAAATAGCTAGATTTGCCTTCCTACCAGTATGAATTTCATTTTTATATCTAGCATACAAAGTCTTCAGAAAGACCACAGGCAAAAGAAAGTGTATGTGCTCATGTTGCATACATTGAATTCACTGAGTGCGTTTCTTTAGCTTAATCAACACTATGTTTCTTTGGCTTTAATAGTATTGCAGTGGAGGTAAGAACTATACCTAAGATAAAGCGAAGGAACATGAAGGAGCAAAAAACAGGTCCAAAATAAAGAATTTTGGTTGTGGGTTTGGTTTTGGTTTGGTTTGGTTTGGTTTGTTGTTTCTTACTGTGGTTAACTTCTTTCTTTCTTTTAGTGTCACTCCAACCACAATAAAGTTAACTTATTGTTATCACTTTCTTAAACAAAGAACTGGAGCAATTTTCTGGAAGATAAACTGAATGTGTTGGGAGGAAGATGTAGAATGTGGTTTTGGATCTCTAAAGGACATATACAGAGAGTTCAGGCTTGCATTTCTAACTTTGAAGGATGGAAAGGGCAAAAAGCAATGCAGATGAGGAATTGCTTGTTTGGCCCTGTGTATGGTGGGGAGCATGCTGGAAATACTTTCTTACGTTCAGAAGGACATTCTTTGTGTATTTCACCTTCTCACCCCTTAAATTACTTCTAAGTTTTTGAATAATCTAGTTTTAAAAATCCCGCCAAAAGTTTTTTTATTTCCGATTACATATTTACTGAACAGCCTTGTCTAGATTCAGGACTAGAAGTGGCGTGAAGGTCT
This sequence comes from Phoenicopterus ruber ruber, assembly GCA_009819775.1. NCBI lineage: Eukaryota > Metazoa > Chordata > Aves > Phoenicopteriformes > Phoenicopteridae > Phoenicopterus > Phoenicopterus ruber. Next base: position 7,060,471 of record CM020247.1, on the reverse strand, counting down.
TCTCCTGTTGCTGAGATTGTATGTTCTTTGTCGTTATGGATTATTTTCCTGTTTTGAAAAGTTACCTTGCATATCCCTACTCTCTACTAGTGACAAATATTGTTCAATTAAGTATTTAGTTAGTAAGTCTTCCCAAACAACATTTACTGAACAGTGTGAAGTGGTTTATTACTTTTGTTCCTGAGTGGGTAAACTGAAGGCTTGATTCTGCAAGGACCTACATACATGTGCATTTAATTTTCAGCTACTAATAGACCTGGCCTGGCTGCCTAGGCTACTCTGGTGTTTGCAGGCCTCTGCTTTTCATTTTTGTTTTTTTTGAAGGTGTGACTACAGTTCATTTAGACATGGACAACCTAGCGTTAAAACAGCTAGTTCAGGTATTGCTAGTAGATGAGGTACAGTTGAAACTGATTTTTCACTATGAGTTACCTTTTAGAGTCTTTATGTAGTTTCTTGGATGGTTTTGCAGCCTGCGTTGGTCTATATTGGTACCCGAAGTTTGAAGAAAGCTTGAATAGTTCTACTGAAACTATAATCTCTCTAGTCTGAAGCATTGATGTGCTCTAAAGAAGTCTTAACGTTGTACTGCAGAAAGTATTTTCAATTTGTAATTTAGATTTCCATCCTGAAAAACCTTTCTTAAATTCTTCTTAATTCTATGACTTTGAATAAGCGATTGATTTTGAAAGGATGAGGTTTTTAAACTGGCACAGAGTTTGTTTTATCAAAAATGGACAATTAACAAAAACATGAAAAATCTTAGTAAATAATATGTGGAAATTCAGTTTCATATACAGTTTTAAAAATAGTGCACAAAACATTCTTTTTGGCTTAACCAAAATGACGTTCACTTAGTAGTGACTTAGTAATGTCATTTACTGAAATGGCACGTTTATTTTGGTTTTAGTGGTCATTAGCAGCTCTGAAAACAATGGTATTTTAAAATGGAATTATAACAAGGTTTGTTAATGGCATACTAAAGTTAACCTTATATTTTATCATTTCAGTTATTCATGGTGGACAATGGAGCAGATGACTGGAGAATAGCCATGACTTATGAGCGTATTTTCTTTATCTGCTTGGAAATACTTGTATGTGCTATACATCCATACCTGGGAACTATACATTCACATGGACAGCCCGGCTTGCCTTTTCTTACGCCTCCATCCACCACAACAGCTGATGTGGATATTATTTTATCTATACCAATGTTCTTAAGGCTGTATCTTATTGCCAGAGTTATGCTTTTGCATAGCAAACTTTTCATGATGCATCATCTAGAAGCATTGGAGCGTAATAAGATAAACTTCAATACTCGTTTTGTTATGAAGACTTTAATGACAATATGTCCAGGAACTGTGCTGTTGGTTTTTAGTATCTCATTATGGATAATTGCTGCGTGGACTGTCCGAGCTTGTGAAAGGTAAGGTTGTTCTGTTTGGTTGGTTGGTTCTGTCTGTCTGTCTTGTTTTGCTTCTTTGGTTTTGTATTCGAAGGTCCAAGTATTTAATGGAATGGAGCTTCCTGATCTTTGATATGTTGAGTGCTGGTTGGATTTCATTCTGTCACAGATTGTCAGGAATGCTCTGCCTTTTTAATCTGAAGGATTATTGTAGAGAAGTTTGTGCCACGACACTTATTGTAGTATTGGGGCTACAAAGACGATAGGGGACTGGAGCATCTCTCCTATGGGGAAAGGCTGAGGGAGCTGGGGCTGTTTAGCCTGAGGAAGAGAAGACTGAGAGGGGATCTCATTAATGCTTATAACTATCTCAAGGGCAGGTGTCAAGAGGATGGGACCACACTCTTTTCAGTGGTGCCCAGTGATAGGACAAGGGGCAACAGGCACAAACCGGAACACAGGAAGTTCCGTCTAAATACGAGGGAAAAACTTCTTTACTGTGAGGGTGACAGAGCACTGGAACAGGCTGCCCAGGGAGGTTGTGGAGTCTCCTTCTCTGGAGATATTCAAAACCTGCCCTGGACGCAGTCCTGTGCAACTGCTCTAGGTGAACCTGCTCTGGCAGGGGGGTTGGACTAGGATGATCTCCAGAGGTGGTTCCCTTCCAACCCCTACCATTCTGTGATTCTGTGATTCTCCACGGTCTACAGGGGAATCTCTGCTCTGGCACCTGGAGCACCTCCTCCTCCTCCTCCTTCTTCACTGACCTTGGTGTCTGCATAGTTGTTTCTCTCACATTTTCTCTCTCCTCTCTCCTCTTTCTCTCAGCTGCTGTGCAGCATTTTTTGCCCTTTCTTAAATATGTTATCAGAGAGGCACCAACAGCATCGCTGATGGCTCAGCTTTGGGCCAGCAGCGGGTCCGTCTTGGAGCCGGCTCGAACTGGCTCTATCCGATGTGGGGGCAGCTTCTGATGTCTTCTCAGAAAAGCCACCCCTGCGGTTTCCCCTGCCCCGCTACCAAAAGCCTTGCCATGTAAATGCAATACAAGAAGTAAATGAAGTGATAGAAGGAAAGATGTTTTGCCTTCTAAATTCATTGCAAGTGACAAGGCGCTCTCTCATTTTTGCCCAAAATACAGGAATTCCAATGTTCTGACACTAGTATTTCCATAAAGTTTCTGCACTGAAATCCAGGCACCTTTTTGAACTTTGTTTATACTAGTATAACAGTGATGTATACCAGTACAGAGCTCGTAGGTTGATCAATCAAAAACATTCCTGAATTAGAAAATAGAACATGAATTTACTTGTATTTTCTATAAAACAGTGGGTTTATCTCAGTGATATCCAATATTTGTTTTTAAGCCTTGTTCTGTATTAAATAAAATCCATTGGTAAAATTTCCTATGGGTTTTCATGAGTGGCCCACTGAATCCCAGTATGTTAATTTGAAAACTGAATCTATTGCTGCAACATAAATTGGACAACTATTTCGGATTACTTAAGTTGCGAGCTTTTGAGTCAGGGGCTTTGTTCTATGTTGCGCGCTGCTTATCACAGTGGTATCGGAGAATAACACTTCCATATAATATATTGCAGTACTAATAAATGTAATAATTTTTAGTGAGGGGGGAAAAAAAAAAGAAGAGCTAAACACTTCTGAAAGCTCCTGATGTTCAGATGAAGATGATGCTTGCATGTGCTGATGTAGCAGTTTAAGACAAACTATTCAGTTCGATTGATGCTTAGTGTGCTGACAGCTTGTGCTGAGAACACTGCCCAGGCAGGAGTAAGCCCAAACTCGGCATTGTTTTCTCCTTGGAAACGTGCTGCCTGAAGCGGAGAAGGCTGAGGTGAGAGTCTGTAGTCTTAATTCACTCGCAGAGGGGAACACATGCGCCAGGTGGTGGGACCTTGAAATCCACCATTTAGTAGGTCAATCAATTTACTTCCTTTTAGATCTGTACTAGCACTATACTCAATGCTATGCCTGTGAACATATATCAGGTTTGAGTTGGAACGGGCTGGCACTAAGCAGGTGTCTCTGCGCTATGCTATCATTTATGGGGTGTGTGTGGCCAATGTGGGACACAGTGCATAAGCAATCTTCTGATGCCAAGCTGAGACAGCAAAAGAGACCAGTCCATGACCACTGGGAAGAAGGATAAAAAAATATTTCTTAGGCCCCAGATTGCAGCTACCCGACTCGGATGACAGCAGGAACAGGCATAGATGATGTTAGTGTCACAGGGCTATAGCCTGGTTTGGAAGCTGATGCAAACCTGTGGAAGCCAATGGGCTTTTTCACTTGGCTTCAAGGCCTTTCACGATGATGCAAAAATCGTTGTGTCCACTGTGTAGTCATGCAAATCATGCCAAGTGGTTGGGATGAGCCTTGGATACAAACTTAAGTGTCAGTCGTAAGGAATTGTGTACATGTCTGAAATATGCTTTGTAATGCTAGGAATGATTTAAGGGACTGGAGCATTTCTCCTATGAGGAAAGGCTGAGAGAGCTGGGACTGTTTAGCCTAGAGGAGAAAGGGTCAGGGGGGATCTCATCAATGTATATAAACACCTGAAGGGAGGGTGCAAAGAGGATGGAGCCAGGCTCTTTTCAGTGGTGCCCAGTGACAGGACAAGAGGCAGCGGGCACAAACGGAAACACAGGAGGTTCTGTCTGAACATCAGGAACACTTTTTTACTGTGAAGGTGACCTGAGCCACTGGAACAGGTTGTCCAGGGAGGTTGTGGAGTTTCCCTCCTTGGAGATATTCAAAAGCCGTCTGTACGTGGGTCCTTGGGCAACTGGCTCTAGGTGGCCCTGCCTGAGCACAGGGCTTGGACCAGATGACCTCCAGAGGTCCCTTCCAACCTCAACCATTCTGTGATTCTGTGACATTGGGATGCATGGCAGAAAAAATCTGCAACCACTGTTACTGACACGTATGGGTTTACGTGGCAAGGTTGGGGAGGGGGGAGTGCTGCAGGGTGGCTTCTGTGAGAAGACGCCAGAAGCTGCCCCCATGTCGGACAGAGCCAGTTCCAGCCGGCTCCAAGACGGACCTGCCGCTAGCCAAAGCTGAGCCAATTGGCAGTGTTGGTAGCGCCTCCGTGATAACATATTTAAGAAAGGGCCAAAAAACACTGCACAACAGAAGCTGGGAGAGAGGAGTGAGAATATGTGAGAGAAACAACCCTGCAGACACCAAGGTCAGTGAGAAGGAGGGGGAGGAGGAGGTAGAAGAGTTAGGAGTGAAGTTGAGCCTGGGAAGAAGGGAGGGGTGGGGGGAAGGTGTTTTTTTAGATTTGTTCTTATTTCTCATTATCCTACTCTGTGATTAATTGGCAATAAATTAAATTAATCTTCCCCAAGTTGAGTCTGTTTTGCCTGTGACGGTAATTGCTGAGTGATCTCCCTGTCCTCATCTTGACCCACGAGCTTTCGTCATATTTTCTCCCTCGTGTCCTGCTGAGGAGGGGGAGTGATAGAGTGGCTTGGTGGGCACCTGGTGACCAGCCAAGGTCAACTCACCACAGGTGTGCATGAAGAGCAATTTATAATCGTCTCGGTGTGTTTATGAGAGGGAGAGATGTCTGACAGTTCCTATGAATAAAACAGCTGTTTGGGGTTTTTTTTTAACTTGTTTTTTAAAGACTTATTTTTTCCATTAATACACTAAATATTTACAAGTAACTTTGACTTGCAGAAGATTACAGAAGGTAGTCTGTGAACTGCAGAAGGTGAAATACCTGTAAAATACATAGTGCATGACATATTGTAATACATAAACAAGAAATGTCAGATGATTAAAGACAAAGCATTAGGACAGAAGGTTTGCTGGTGTAAGTGTTCAACAGAAGGATTTGATGTGAAAGAGAGAAGAAAAATATTAGTCCCATTGCAGCTTGATGCTGTTGGAGGGGAGAGGCGGATGTTGGCTGAACACTAGTTTTCCTTGTTTGGGCTTGTTTTCTGCTGCTGCCACATCTCTAGTAGGACTGGCATAGGACGTGAGATTTAAAGGAGGAGAAGCTGCTCTCTCTTTCCAACTCTGGAGAAGAACATGGAAAGTATCTTGGTTAATAATCAGTCGTGTCAGAAAGTTCAATGGCTTCTTTTCAAATGTAATATTTGGCTATGGTACATCTCAGGGGGAAGCTTAAACGTGATTATAAAACATTGCATGCCAACTGCTGGGTTTGCAGTGGGGTTGTGGTAGGAGAATGTGGAATTTACACTATTGCAGGTGCTGTTTGGCAAGTGCACCGTCCATTTGCTGCTTCAGGCTTGCTTCTGGTAGTTACCAAGGGATGATGTTAATCTGTGTCCCTTTTCTTTCAGTCAGACACATTCTCTGTTGTTACTGAATAACTAAATTATCAGTTGTGTAGTCACTTAGTTTAATTGACTTGACCTGAGAATTATCCAAAATGTTTTCCCTTGTGACCTAAGTGTCGACCAGGGGCTAGGCTGCATATTCTGAGTCTCCAGTAGCATATGTGGGAAATGACATTGCAAATGATTTACATGAAGTAATGGTCTTCTAATAAAAAACAAGTTCTCTCTTACCTGTGTTTCAGAAAGAAGTTACCTGCTGTTCTAATTCCTTGAGTTAAAGGTGATCTCTTATGTTATCCTGTATTTTGAAGAATGCATTGGATAATAGCCTGAAAATCTCCCACAATCCATATCGTAGAGATGCAACATTATCTGAAATCGAACAGTGAGATTTCGGATCAAATATTTGTGCCCAAATGTATTTTTCTTTTTACTTTATTTTTAATCATTCATCTTTTCAGAAAAATCATCATACAACCTTCAGACTAATGAGCTTCTAAAATTGTATCCTTGCCTGTTTAAACTTCGATGTGGAAAGTGGAATCTTTTGCAGTTGATTCTTTCCAAGGCATTCAAAACATGATGTTACATTTAGGTTAATTTAACACCAAAGAGGCTTTTCAGCTCAGTAATACTTGCAGCGTTAATTTTCTTCCTTTTCCAAGCATACCAGCATTTGACAAAAGTTTTGCTTGATAATTCTTGATAAGCTGCATTTAGAGTGGTATTTGCTCTAATGGTTACATCTCCTTGCAAGCAGATGGCATTGATTGCCTTCCCTGTTCTTTGTGTGTTGGGAGGCAGAAGACCTGGCGATGCAATCAGTGTACCTTCAGTGATTGTATTTCTGAAGGCAAGGCGTGTGATTTCTCTTGATGTTTAGAAAATGAGATCTTGCATAGACAATCAGTCAAGAAGCAGATGCTGTGGCATGATGTTCCGGTGTCCATTGGAGACACAACAATCTGCACCAGGAACTGCACAGTAGAGCAGTTCATTTTCATTTTCTTCAGAAGGAAAATAAAAAAATTTAGACTCAAAGAATGTTAATATGGTTTTAATAGGTTTCAACCCTAATACTTTTGCTATCATTCAGGTAACAGCCTATAGTTTTATGGATAGTATGGAACATTGAAGTGAAGGGTTTAGTATACCGACCAGAGTATGCTAGATGTATACAAATAATTTATAAATTCATAAAAATATAGAAAATGAAAAGTAATAGATAGAGAATCCATCCTATAGATATGTTGTGACCTTGAACAAAGTCACTTAAGCTCTGTTTGTCTGTTCCATGCATATAATAATATTTATCTTTATTGTTTGGTGTGGTATCCTTATACTGAATAATAAAATGGTTTGAACTTACCCAACTATCACCTGACACTAAGGGGAGAGACAGGTTCTTTTAGGGATCCTTGGCAGAATGACGACAGCACTAAGTTGTAGTTACAATTAAAGCTTTATTTTTTTTTAAACAGAATTTTATGATTAGCATAGCATAGAATTTATGATCAGAATAGCACAGGATTTCTACAAGCAGAATCAGTGTAGCACAATTTTATAAGTAGCATAGCACAGAATTTTATAGCACAGCTTAGCTTACGGTTCCTAATCACCTGGACCCTCTGCAGATCAGGTCAAATCTTAATACTTGGCTTGCCATATCAATATACAATCATAATCTAGACTCGAAAAGGCATAAAAAGAATATGAGTCACTTAATCCTCGGAGGAATCAGACGATGGTGGAGGCGTCCCTGGCCACCGGGAGGTCACGGGTCTCGCTGTCCAGCAGCAGTTCCGATCCAAGTTCCCACTTAGGACATGTAACTGCTTGATTTTATAGACGGTGCTCTGTGTGCTGTTACGCTTCCCTGTTCCGTGACAGGGTCATCACCATCACCTGGTTGGTCGGGTGCCTGGGACCTTCAAGGCCGGTAAGGAGGGGAGTAGTTGGGCCTGGCGCCCAGGATGTTGAGGCTGACAGGGAGGGGAAGAAGAAATCTGTTTGATTTGTCTACTTGGTTCACAGGACCTTCAGGGCCTGATAATGAGGGGAAAGGGGACTAAAATGTGACCAGCTCGGTCACAGAGAATGGCCGTTTTGCCTTATAAAATGGCATTAGTTATGTGCTAACCATATTACCAGGGGTCAGGAGCAGGGGGTACCGGGTCACACCAACAAAGGGGGTCCAGAGGAGGCGTGAAAGTGCAGGAAATGTGGTTATTCTGTACACTTACATTATGCTTTCTTGTTCTTTGGGGAAGATATTCAGGGAAATGTGGGCCATCCTTTGCAGAAGGCTTCGTGACTGTACTACAGCTCTGTTCCTACTTCTGTTGATCATAGCTCCTAAGCCTAAAGGAGAAATTAACTGGAGCTGGGTGGAGTGGAAAAGTAAGACTTTGGATCCTAATACATTTTTAAGGGATTTCTGATCAATGTAGTTGGAAGTCTTTGTGCTCTTCTCCCTTGAGGGAATCACGATTCAGTTTCTTGAACTCAGAAGTTGCAATCTAGAGAAGCCTAAGACTATTTTTCCAGTAATTTGACCTTTACTCACATCTTTTCTTGAGTTCTATAAAAGGTAACATTCAAATGTAGTTCTATTATCAGAGGAAAGTTTTTCTTCTGTCTTAAATTTGTCTTGTCTATCCATTATTGTAATGAATGTTTTGTAGCTCCAGAAGTACTACGTATGTATAAAGTGGTCCCAACTCTACTAGAGGGACACACATCTTCAGTTCTGTGTCTAATCCTCTTCTTCCTCTCCCAAACAAAACTTATTCTGCAGTGTATCTATGACTTGTTTTTTCTTTAATGTTATGGATTTTTGCTAATGGAATAAGGTGTCTTTGACCTATAAGATGGGTGGTCATTACTCATTAAAATGAGAGACAAAGAATGAAAAATGGGTTCTTTTACTATCCTTGTGGTGCTTTCAAATGATAATCTCGGGGACTTTTATGGAGCAGGACAGATGAAACAGTCAAGATACCAGAAGAAGCTGTAGCTCTGTGATCACATTTGTATGCGGAGCTTTACATGTGCCTTTGGGATTTCAGTATATGTAAAGTCTTGCAGAAGGCCAGTTCTGTCAAGCAAGTGAAAGGAGGAGAATTAATAGGCCCCTAAGGGCAGCATTATTCTCTCTAAATAATTCTCATAATATTGTCATTAAAATGAGAATGATCCCTATAGGGTTGATTGATCCTTAAGACGTTATGCTGTCCCAAAAGCAAACAGCAAATAAACTTGAAACTGCAAAATTAGCAAAATCAAAAAGCCCCATTTTATCCTCTCTCTCTCTCTCTCTCTCTCTTTTTTTTTTTTTTTTTTTTAATGAGAAAGTAAGGGGAAGAAAGTAGAAGAGTCAGACTCCATATAATCTCATACTCCCAATGCTACAGAGTTTGACGGTAACATGTCAAGACCTAAAACAGAGCATCTGGCACTTTTAACATAAAATGGTGAAAGTGTCTTAAGTATTTTTTTTTCCAGGTGTATTTGGCTGGGCAATACTTCTGTCTTCAAATATGATACTGCAGAGGTCCATATAAGCCTCCATAAGAGAAGGATATTCTTTAATTACCATGACCACAGTTAAGTACTACAGCTGTATTATGTTTCTGATAGCCTGACTGAAATTATGGTATTCTCTCAACTTGTATTTGCCATGAGAGACTTGGGACAGAAGTCTGTTACCATAGTTTATCAGTATACCCATTCACTCCAGTATAAGGCATACAGCAATATGTTGGTTGTAGCAGAGAGAAACAAAAATTTGTCTTATGCACAGATGATAACCTTTTTTTGTTCTCTAGCAAATAAATGTCCTCCAGGTTATTCATTATTCATTTAGTTAAGGTTGTTTGTGACAAGTTTAATTTCTGAAATCTGGGAGTTTGGAACACTGAAATCTCCAATCTGAATGGGTCAAATGTGATTATCATCTGCTGTCTTTCAAGTGTAACTCCAAGGTGTATTGGCAGGCATGTAGGTGCTAAGAGGAAAGCAAACCCGGCCATTTTATCTTTGTTTGTTAGCAAGGCATACTGACCAGCAGGAGAAATGAATAGTTTGCCTATATTTCAGCTGTATACCGAACCTAAATTCTTTTCTGGTATAGGTCAGGTAATTATACCATATACAGTACTTTGAGAAGATTCTATATGTTAATGTGGTTGTAAAATGACTAATACTACTAGGTTTGGTGTTTGTGGTGGTGTTTTTTTTTTTTTTTTAGATTCATACCATCACAGAAACTCACCTTGAAGTATTTTTCTAGCCTTCTCATCAGTGTGATGAAAAGAATGGAATCGAAAAAGGGAGAACACTTTTTTAAAAAATATTGACAGCCTCACGCTAATGTTTCATGCATAAAAAATGCTTTCTTTGCTTCATTTGCTTTATAGCAATATATAGTTATGTTTTTATACTCCTTATATTTCATAAAATTAAATGTACCAATTGTCCCCGTTACATTAGTAACAGATTGTTAATGAAATCTGGCATAACTTTTGGATGACTCTCAAGTACACACTCCATGTTTGGAATTGTCTTTATAAATATTCAGTAAAATATGGTCTAGTTTCAAGCAGTGTGACTTATGGAAGCATTAAACTAAATATAACCTTTCATCTTTTCATAAAAGACATTAAAATATATTCAAGGAGCAAGTATAGTTTGCATTGATTTAAGATAAATACATGGCTCTAGGCATTGCCCGTGATATGGGGCATGAGCCTAGTCCAAAATGGGTCGGTTGATGACATGATGAAATGATCATGGGTCGATTTACATGACACCAGGCCTGCTGGCAACAGACAAGGTAAACCTGTCTCAAAGGGGGAAAAGGATCTTTGCGCAGGAGTTAGCAGGGCTCATTGAAAGAGCTTTAAACTAGATTTGAAGGGGGAAGGGGATAAAACCAGGCTCGCTAGGGATAAGCCTGGGGGTGACACACCAATGTGTGAGGGACGGTGTGCTAGCGAGGTCCTTTGGTCTGCCCTCTCAGTCGAGGTAGGACATAGAGATCCATGCGGCAGCAAAGACGCAAGGGTTATTGATGTGTTAGAAACCACAGAAGGGCCTGAGAAGGGTCAGATAGGAATTAGGGCTTCTCCCCCCCCCCCCCCCAGAAAGGTGGTGGGATCAATAGTCCAACTGAAGTGCATCTACGCCAATGCACGCAGCATGGGCAACAAACAGGAGGAGCTGGAAGCCATTGTGCAGTGGGAAAACTATGATATAGTTGCAGTCACGGAAACATGGTGGGACGACTCGCACAACTGGAGTGCTGCAATGGATGGCTACAAACTCTCAGAAGGGATAGGCAAGGAAGGAGAGTCTTGACTGTCTAGAGCTTGAGGATGGTGATGATAGGGTTGAGTGTTTATGGGTAAGAATAAGAGGGAAGGCAAACAAGGCAGATATCATGGTGGGAGTCTGTTACAGACCACCCAACCAGGATGAGGAGGCAGATGAAATATTCTACAAGCAGCTGGGAGAAGTCTCACAATCGCTAGCCCTTGTTCTCGTGGGGGAATTCAACTTACCAGATGCCTGCTGGAAATACAGTACAGCAGAGAGGAAACAGTCCAGGAGGTTCCTGGAGTGTGTGGAAGATGATAACTTCCTGACACAGCTGGTGAGGGAGCCAACTAGGGAAGGCGCCCTGCTGGACCTGTTGTTTGTGAACAGAGAAGGTCTAGTGGGCGATGTGGTGGCTGGAGGCTGTCTTGGGCATAGCAATCATGAAATCACTGTGTTTTCGATTCTTAGAGAAGTAAGGATGTGGGTCAGCAGAACTGCCACCTTGGACTTCTGGAGGGCAGACTTTGACCTGTTCAGGGGCCTGGTTGACAGAGTCCCTTGGGAGGCAGCCCTGAAGGGCAAAGGAGTCCAGGAAGGCTGGACATTCTTCCAGAAGGAAGTCTTAAAGGTGCAGGAGCAGGCCATCCCAATGTGCTGAAAGACGAGCCGGCGGGGAAGAAGACCGGCCTGGCTGAACAGAGGGCTTCAGCTGGAACTCAGGAAAAAAAGGAGAGTTTATGAACTTTGGAAGAAGGGGCAGGCATCTCAGGAGGACTACAAGGATGTCGTGAGGTTATGCAGGGAGAAAATGAGAAGGGCCAAAGCCCAAGAAGAATTTAAGCTGGCTACTGCCGTAAAAGACGATTAAAAAAATGTTTCTATCAATATATTAGCAACAAAGGAGGGCTAAGGAGAATCTCCCTCCTTTATTGGATGCGGGGGGAAACATAGTGACAACGGGTGAGGAAAAGGCTGAGGTACTTAATGCCTCTTTGCCTCAGTCTTTAACAGTAAGACCAATTGTTCTCGGGGTACTCAGCCCCCTGAGCAGGAAGACGGGGAAGGGGAGCAGAATGAAGCCCCCATAAGCCAAGGGGAAATAGTTAGTGACCTGCTACACCACCTAGACACACACACAAGTCTATGGGGCCAGATGGGATCCACCCAAGGGTGCTGAGGGAGTTGGCAGAAGTGCTCACCAAGCCACTCTCCATCATTTATCAGCAGTCCTGGCTAACCGGGGAGGTCCCAATTGACTGGAGGTTAGCTAATGTGACGCCCATCTACAAGAAGGGCCGGAAGGAGGATCCGGGGAACTACAGGCCTGTCAGTCCGACCTCGGTGCCTGGGAAGGTTATGGAGCAGATCATCTTGAGTGCCATCACGTGGCACGTATAGGACAACTGGGCGATCGGGCCCAGTCAGCATGGGTTTATGAAAGGCAGGTCCTGCTTGACTAACCTGATCTCCTTCTATGACAAGGTGACCCGCTTAGTGGATGAGGGAAAGGCCGTGGATGTTGGTTACCTGGACTTTCATAAAGCCTTTGACACTATTTCCCACAGCATTCTCCTCAAGAAACTGGTGGCTCGTGGCTTGGATGGGCGTACTCTTCGCTGGGTGAAAAACTGGCTGGAAGAGCTGTGGTGAATGGAGTTAAATCCGGTTGGCGGCCGGTCACAAGTGGTGTTCCCCAGGGCTCAGTATTGGGGCCAGTTCTGTTTAACATCTTTATCAACGATCTGGACGAGGGGATCGAGTGCACCCTCAGTAAGTTTGCAGACGACACCTAGTTGGGCGGGAGTGTTGATCTGCTTGAGGGTAGGCAGGCGCTAAAGAGGGATCTGGACAGGCTGGATCGATGGGCCGAGGCCAATTGTATGAGGTTCAATAAGGCCAAGTGCCGGGTCCTGCACTTGGGTCACAACAACCCCAGGCAACTCTACAGGCTTGGGGGGGAGTGGCTGGAAAGCTGCTTGGCAGAAAAGGACCTGGGGGTGTTGGTCGACAGCCGGCTGTATATGAGCCAGCAGCGTGCCCAGGTGGCCAAGAAGGCCAATGGCATCCTGGCTTGTATCAGAAATAGTGTGGCCAGCAGGACTAGGGAAGTGATCGTCCCCCGTACTTGGCACTGGTGAGGCTGCACCTCGAATACTGTGTTCAGTTTTGGGCCCCTCACTACAAGAAAGACATTGAGGTGCTGGAGCGTGTCCAGAGAAGGGCAACGAAGCTGGTGAAGGGTCTAGAGCACAAGTCCTATGAGGATCGGCTGAGGGAACTGGGGTTGTTTAGCCTGGAGAAAAGGAGGCTGAGGGGAGACCTTCTCGCTCTCTACAACTACCTGAAAGGAGGATGTAGCGAGGTGGGTGTCACTCTCTTCTCCCAAGTAACAGGCGATAGGACAAGAGGAATTAGCCTCAAGTTGCTCCAGGGAGGTTTAGATTGGATATTAGGACAAATTTCTTCACCGAAAGGGTTGTCAGGCATTGGAACAGGCTGCCCAGGGCAGTGGTGGAGGCACCATCCCTGGAGGTATTCAAAGACGTTTAGATGTGCGCTAAGGGATATGATTTAGTGGTGGACTTGGTAGTGATAGGTTAACGGTTGGACTCGATGATCTCGGAGGTCTCTTCCAACCAGAACGATTCTATGATTCTATGATAAGCAAGCCATCAGACAGAAAAAGTACTAATAAATTTTTCATGTTTGAACTTGGCAAGACAGCCACCAGCCTCTCTATAGATGTAGCTATACAGTTACTGCACAGGATCAAAGTAACAACACACACAAAATGTACTAACAATTGTATGTCCGGTTTCCTGAAACAACAGAAGAATCCTAACTGTCTAAATATTTCACAGCAGTATAAGATTCCTGCTTTCAAGTTTTAATGATTCCTGGTCTAAAGTTGTATTTTTAAATGTCCTCATTCTTCTACACAGCAAAAGACTCCACAAAAATAGGTATTATATCACTCTCTTTATTTTTCAGCCAGAAGTACATTTTCATAGGGCATTTCAATAAATAGTGGTGTTTATTCCTTAGACAAAGCCTCCATCTCTTTGGCATCTGACCATATTCTGTTTTTCAAACTAAAGACTACATAGGAAAAGTTTACTTTAGAGATCATTGTTCAATACATTAAATTTACAGAGGTGCAGTTAACTCTTTAAAATACACACCAGTTGTAAATATTCTAATAAGCCAGAAAACGTTAACCAAACCACTAAAACATAGTCTACTGGGCTCCTCTTCACTGCCTTCAGTTACAATTGTGGAGTAAGTGGCAGAATGAAAAGAACTCTTCATTTTCCACAACACATGCACTGACTAGTGCTTGCTATTCATTCTGAAGGAGAAACAAAACACCCCTGAATTGTACCAGAAAAAACTGATCAAATAAATTATGTTTCAAAACAACATGATCTTAATTTTAACTTCTAAATAAGTAAACCAAAACGAAGTTGCACACTGTTTCAGTAATAGATTGCACCTAAAAGTGTCTACAAACTTTTTTTTATTTTTTAAACATAAGTTACTAACATGTTTTAAATATATCTAAGAATACAGCTGTCAAAACTGCATTTGATGTCATATTTGGACAAAAAATTCTTAAGCAACAAATTAAGCCAGCGTATTCAATCTACTCTGTTGAATAATCCAGAATCAGCTCTTCAGGGCTGATATAAAAACACTTCACTTGCACTCTATCTAAAAATCTGCCTTCCAGATCTTAATAATAGTGTTCAGTGCTTCAAATAAACTAAATTTCCAAAGCAATGCTAGAGTTATTTGACATCTTCCGTTACTATACTATATAGAAATCATGAATTAAAATGAAAAACTTTATTGACATACTGATGCAGACATTCTAGTGTATTTACTGGAATCTGAAGTGAATCCTCATTTACATGTCAAGACAATGTAAAAAATAAGTCATATTAGCCAAAAACACAAACCCTTCCCTCTCAAAAATATTTTTAATATTCCAAATACTTATTCCAAACTAGTTTTATAAAGCAGAGGAGGCAAACAATTACTTCCATGCAGAAACTAAAAAATAATTTAATAGGTTTAAAGTAGCAAATGATCAAAGGTTTATTTTATGAGTGAATTTCCTCCTCACCACCACTGCAAACCCAGTTTCAAAATGTTTGAATGGGATGGTTTAAAATAACAAGTGATCCAATTTAGCCAAGCTCACATTCCTTCCCATGATGTAAAAAATCATACATACATTTTATTGTAGAATACATTAAGAAACAAAAAGATATCTTGAGTACTTATCCAAGAGCAATTTCTAACATCAAGCCAAAATTAGCAACAACCAAGTAGACCATCAATTTTTCAGTATTAATTACCATAAATACTAGATAACTATACAAAAAACCCCAAACCCAAATCCAAAAACCAAAGGCCTTTTCTTTGTTAAAAGGTGTCCAAAGAAATATCCACCAGCTGCAGTCAAATTTGCATTAGAAGCTGCTTGCTCTGGAAAGATTTTTCCCCCCCAAGTATTTGTAACACAATGCACTGTCAAAATTCTATTCAAATAAATTACTTTCTGATAACATTTAGCTGATACCACCTACAATGTGGACAGTCATGTACATAGTATGACAGTGGATTTTTGCAGCAACAGAGAAATAACCAGAAACTGGTTCTAAATTCTAGATTATAGTTCATAGTTCATGTGTTATTTCTTGCAAACATACGGTCCCCTCTAAGGGTAAGGTGTTGGAGCTGGTATTGTAGCATGTCTGTGTCAGCAGGTTCCTCGATACTCATTTTGTCTAAATTGAGGTAGTCCAGGGATTAAAGTGAGCCCTTTTACCTTTTAAAAGGCAAAGAGGCAGAGGACCATGAAGTGCCTTGTAAGGTTCATATGGTAAAGCCTTAGTGCATTTATCCCCTGAGCTGGGCATCCGTCTCCTCCTCCTCCCATTTACTGCTGGGATCTCATATGGATGATAGTACCTACTTCTAGTTTTGTACAAACGGGAGGAACATGCAAGTCCTGAATCAAGCTGTTTAGAGTGCAAGTTAGGCCTGGATTCCCCTTTATTATCTTCATTTCCTGTATATTTTTGGGCTAATTTTAGCAGCTCCTCTCCAGTCGTGAAGCCAACCAGGTAGTTAGAATCCATATGAAGGATCTGATAGCCTGAAACTGTCTGTCGCATTGGTGAGCAGGGGGTACTGGAACATCGTGGTTTCTCTGCTTCTGTTTTGCCTGCAGAATTGACCTCTGCAAGAGGTACAGGGAGGGTAGATATGGTAGTTCTGGACTCTCCATTTATGTCCATTTTAAGCAACGTGCTGTTCTTCTAAAAATAAAACAGAGATTGATCACAAATAGAGCCTTTAGCCAATAAAGGAGCTGAGAGAGGATCTCAGAAATCAGATTTTTTTATCACCCAGAAACCATAACCAGTACTTCTCTATTCAGCTTTGTCTTATACTCTACAGAGTGTCTCATAACAAAACTATCACCGACATCTGCCTTTTAAAATTATTTTGGCCCCCTTTTTAGTAACAAATACTATAAATATACTCTTGATATTCTTAAATATGTTAAAAACATATTCTTGAGTAGTACTGTACAAAAAACTGAAGTATCTTTCCACTCTATTTTTTAATCCTTTTAGTCTATTTGATCCCTTATAACCCCTTTCCTTTGAGGCCATCTACATCCATTAGCACATCCACAGTAACTTCTCCTGTACTCAGCTGCATATTTTTTCCATTCACAATAATATCAGTAAACATACCTTATTTTTTTTTTAAAAAAGGCATCTAACAGTTACTACCTCAGGCATAAACATGGACTAGACTTGACCTACTGGGTACTGCAATGTTTCCCTGTGGTGGGTTGACCTTGCCTGGCCGCCAGGTGCCCACCAAGCTGCTCTATCACTCCTCCTCCTCAACAAGGACGGGGGAAAAACATACAATGAAAAAGCTCATGAGTCAAGATAAGGACAGGGAGATCACTCACCAATTACCGTCACGGGCAAAACAGACTCGACTCGGGGAAATTAATTTAATTTATTGCCAATCAAAGATCAGAGTAGGATAATGAGAAACAAGAACAAATCTAAAAACTCCTTCCCTCCCCCCCTCCCTTCTTCTCAGGCTCAACTTCACTCCCGAATTATCTACCTCCTCCCCCTGAACGGCACAGGGGGATGGGGAATGGAGGTTGCAGTCAGTTCATAACACGTTGTCTCTGCTGCTCCTTCCTCCTCATGCTCTTCCCGTGCTCCAGCATGGGGTCCCACCCACAGGAGACAGTCCTTCATGACATTCTCCAATGTGGGTCCTTCCCACGGGCTGCAGTTCTTCAAGAACTGCTCCAGCATGGGTCCTTTCCACGGGGTACAGTCCTTCAGGAACAGACTGCTCCAGTGTGGGTCCCCCACATGGCCACAGGTCCTGCCAGCAAACCTGTTCCTGCGTGGGCTCCTCTCCACAGGCCACAGTTCCTGCCAGGAGCCTGTTCCGTTGTGGGCTCTCCACGGGCTGCAGATTCCTTTAGGGCACATCCACCTGCTCCGGCATGAGGTCCTCCATGTGCTGCAGGATGGATAACTGTTCCACCATGGACCTCCATGGGCTGCAGGGGGACAGCCTGCTTCACCATGGTCTTCTCCACGGGCTGCAGGGGAATCTCTGCTCCGGTGCCTAGAGCACCTCCTCCCCCTCCTGCTTCACTGACCTTGGTGTCTGCCGGACTGTTTCACATTTTTCTCACTCCTCTCACAGCTGCTGCGCAACATTTTTTAGCCTTTCTTCAATATGTTATCACAGAGGCAGCACCAACGTCACTGATTGGCTCAGCTTTGGCCAGCGGCGGCTCTGTCTTGGAGTCAGCTGGAACTGGCTCTGTCCAACATGGGGGCAGCTTCTGGTGTCTTCTCACAGAAGCCACCCCTGCAGCCCCTCCCACTACCAAAACACTGTGGGATTTTTGGTTAATGTATTTATAACAAAGTAATCAGTATAGTAGTGTTCAATAAATATACCATAAAATTCTTAGAAGTATCTTAAGAATAACCAATATTCAGATTTCTATGGATTTTTTTTTTTTTTTTTAAATTATTTTTGGAAACAGACTACTTTGCCCTGACTTTTCTCCCCTCACAGCTATTCCAAAATCTTCAGTTCGGTGCCTTTACAGATACAACTTTCCACCACTAGCCATTACCATCTTTAACATGGAAAGATAAGGTTGATATCACAGCAATTATATGCAAGTGGATCCCAGAACACTTTGAATTCTGCTTTGAATGTCATCTACACTATCTCTGTGTAGCTATTTCACAAAATGCAAAGGTCACATCTGTTTCCAATCTACCCTTCCTTCATTGTCAGCCTCACCTTTGCTCTAAACAGTAGCTAGTGACTCTCTAGCAAATAGATTTCAGGAAAAAAAAGAAATCTACATAGCTTTGTAATATTTAAAGGCAATGAGACTCAAAGAAGAAAGA
Organism: Phoenicopterus ruber ruber; assembly: GCA_009819775.1. Taxonomy (NCBI): domain Eukaryota; kingdom Metazoa; phylum Chordata; class Aves; order Phoenicopteriformes; family Phoenicopteridae; genus Phoenicopterus; species Phoenicopterus ruber. The sequence goes on along the minus strand of CM020247.1, from coordinate 7,041,914 downwards.
AAAGTTAGTATGTACGTGTCCAGCAGAAAAAAAGTTCATTATAGGAAATTGTAAGACACATTAATGGTTTAGTAACATTTCACAAATGAGACTGCCTTTACAGCGTGCTATTACCAGTTTGCAAACTTTTAAAGCTGCTACTTGCTCCCATCCTGAGGCTTGCGAGGTCACAGACAGAGAAGCAAAGATGCAACAAGCAAGGGAAGGAAAGTACCACCTCCTTTTCAGTACTTTATTCAATCATTTGGAATTAGACACCCCTATATAAAATAGGATTAAAACAAACAAACAAAAACCCATCAAGGTTAACCGTCATTAAATTATCTTAAAATAAAAGGGGAAGCTTCATGCAAATCTCACTTGCGAAAAAAAAAATCTATCCTAATGCAAAATTTAAGCCTACTTTGTTTCTGTTCAGGGATTGTGAAGGAGCGGCTTAAGTAACGCCCCCACCTCTACTACCCTGCTTAGTCTCAAATCAATCTGCTGCTTCACTCCCATTCTAATTAAATAGGAGTAAACAAAATTCTCATAGTTTTGCTAAACAGGATTTTATTTGCCAGTCATTGACAAAAAACTTCTATTATGGAGACATTATTACTAAAGTTTCTTTAGTCTTAAATGTCCTTTTCCAGTTCTCCTTATAATTGTGGTCTACTTAGGATTCTTCATTACAAGTTTTGTACAGCATTGCTTTTACAGATAAGTAGATACACTTCATCCAGCATGTTTTAAATATTTTGTAATAAAAAATACAGATAATGCAGCAAAAATGAAACAAAAATGAAAATACTATATTAAATACAACACCGACATTTTTCACTGAAGAAAAAACTACATAAAAACCTCAATAGTGTTGCTTGTTATATTTAATTGGCTTTCTGAAATATATTTATGGAGTCAATTCAAACTTTCAAAAAAGCAGAAACAAATGTTATTTCCTACTTTAGCACCATATCTAGACAATGAGGCAATAAATACAGTGAGGTTTCAGCACACAGAGTTAAAGATACTCATGACAATTCCTTATGTAGAAATTATAGTTCCTGCACCATCAAGAAACAAGGTTACTGGAAACGTAGCACAGAAAAAAAAATTGCATTAAAACTTTTGGCTACCATGGACTTTTAGCCAAGAAACAAATATTTAACTGTTCCTGCTCTTTTAATTCCTAGCTTTTATCCTCCAGTTCAGAAATATTTCCAATAATCTTCTAGAAGGATTCAACTTTTTTTGTTAAAAAGCAGAAATGACACTAGAGGAAGTATAAAGAAAATAGAGTTTTACAGCAAGGTTAGAAATTATTCTCATTACCTGGACACATATGGGATTAAAAACCAGCAAACCTACACCCCCCCCCCCCCCCCCCCAATATCACTTACTAAAGCGATGCGTGCTCTAAGGACAGGGAAGGACGAAGAGATGCTCCCATGCAAAACTAAAAAAGCCCTAAGAGCTCGAAAGCAAAACAAAGGCTCTTCTCAAAATACAGCTTATAAAATTAATTTACTTTAGTTCAAAACACGGATGTGCGTATTGGGTTTGCATGGCAAGGTTTTGGTAGCGGGGGGGCTACAGGGGTGGCTTCTGTGAGAAGATGCCAGAAGCTTCCTCCATGTCAGATAGAGCCAGTGCCAACCAGCTCCAAGACAGAGCCGCCGCTGGCCAAAGCTGAGCCAATTGGTGACGGTGGTAGCGCTTCTGTGATAATATATTTAAGAGGGGGAAAAAACCTTCTGCACAACAGCAGCCGGAAGAGAGGAGGGAGAATATGTGAGAGAAAAAATTGCTGCAGACACCAAGGTCAGTGAAGAAGGAGGGGGAGGAGGTGCTCCAGGCACTGGAGCAGAGATTCCCCTGCAGCCCATGGTGAAGACCACGGTGAAGCAGGCTGTCCCCCTGCAGCCCATGGAGGTCCACAGTGGAGCAGATATCTACTCTGCAGCCCCTGGAGGACCCCATGCTGGAGGAGGTGGATGCGCCCGAAGGAGGCCGTGACCCCGTGGAGAGAAGCCCATGCTGGAGCAGGCTCCTGGCAGGACTCATGACCCCGTGGGGGGCCCACGCTGGAGCAGTCTGTTCCTGAAGGATTGTAACCCATGGAAAGGACCCATGCTGGAGCAGTTCATGAAAAACTGCAGCCTGTGGGAAGGTGAGACCCCATACTGGAGCAGGGGAAGAGAGTGAGGAGGAAGGAGCGGCAAAGACAACATGTGATGAACTGACCACAACCCCCATTCCCCGTCCCCCTGCGCCACTCGGGGGGAGGAGGTAGAGAAAATTGGGAGTGAATTTGAGCCTGGGAAGAGGGGAAGGGTGGGGGGAAGGAGCTTTAAGATTTGTTCTTGTTTCTCATTATCCTACTCTGATAAAGCACCTGGTGGGCACCTGGCATCCAGCCAAGGTCAACCCACCACAGCGTGTACCCTGCTAACAAAAGTCAGTCAACTTTTGAAAATAACTACAAGCAGGAGGGAAGGGGGCAAGAGGTCTTTGTGGAATAATGACCCCCTTACTGGTCAAGAACAGTACAAAGGAAAATCAGGAGAAAAGTCTTCAAGTCAGTGACCAGTACTTCCATTTAAAAGATTATTTCTTCAGATCAGAGTTGCCCTTTCTTCTTGCTTTTGAAGGAGAATGAGAGCGATGCCAATTCAACACAATTTATAATTAAGTCTTTACTATAGAATCAAAACAAAGAGAAGATGAACAAGATGGCATATGCTTTTCTTTGCTGCTTCTTCACACATTTAAAAATAATAGGAAATAATTGAAAATAAAAGTTAACAAGAAAAGGATTCACTTGACTAACAAACATTAAAAGTGCTTCCAGAATACAGTTCACTTGATTAAGATTTTACAAGATTTTCATTATTTTCTTTCAATTATAAAGCAGGCTTTCCATATAAATTAAATTATAAATTAATCTGACCCAATCCAGCTAAATATCAAAAAAGTTGGCTAAACCACAGAGAAAAGGAATAATGAATACAAAGACTAGGTTAATTATAAATAATTGTATTATCTTAAAGAATATGTTAATATGCTTGGGATAGAACTCTGAGGGCAAACCCACCAAAAAAAACCCCCAAAACCCACACCTTGCACATAAAAAAGTTTTCTGATTTTTGAATATTTTACAAAGGTGGCAGATACCACTGAAGGATTAGTATGTTATGAATGAAAACCAGAAGTGCATTACACATCAATGTCACACTATGCTAGATGAACTAATTTGAGAAGCCTTTATTTTTATGATTTCTGTATATCCAACTACTTATTTATTATTATTATTTACAGATTTATCTGCTTTTATCCATCAGATGATAGCAATCCTGCAGGTAGCACCATTTGTTAAGAACCACAAAGATCTCTCTCTCTGATAAAATACTCTAATTGCAACAAGCTGATGGCTGAATGGAAAGACAGCAATAGAGTCAGCACACACCAACTCTGCACAAGGGTCAAAAACAAGGGTCAAAAGCTGGTGAAGGGTCTAGAGCACAAGTCCTATGAGGAGCGGCTGAGGGAACTGGGGTTCTTTAGCCTGGAGAAAAGGAGGCTGAGGGGAGACCTTATCGCTCTCTCCAACTACCTGAAAGGAGGTTGTAGCGACATGGGTGTCAATCTCTTCTCCCATGTAACAGGTGACAGGACAAGAGGAAATGGCCTCAAGTTCCGCCAGGGGAGGTTTAGATTGGATGTTAGGAAACATTTCTTCACCGAAAGGTCTTGTCAAGCATTGGAACAGGCTGCCCAGGGAAGTGGTTGAGTCACCATCCCTGGAGGTATTTAAAAGACATGTAGATGCAGAGCTTAGGGACATGGTTTAGTGGTGGACTTGGCAGTGTTAGGTTAACGGTTGGACTTGATGATCTTAAAGGTCTCTTCCAACCTAAGCGATTCTATGAAAATCTGAGACAGTCAATGAAGTTGTTTCCACTGACCTCAGGCTTTGGCTCACATCCAAGGTTAGCTAAAAATAATTCTGCCTAGATTTTGTAAAATGGTTTCCTCCACAGAGCTGTACTATATAGGGCATAGTTTTATTCTCCTGTGTTTCTAGAACATACATTTTGATGAATCTGTAGATTATTTTGGTTTTTAACTCTAAGGAAAATGATATTGACTTGGCCTTTGTATTGTCATCTGTTTCCAGTGTGCTTTTCATTAGAAAAAATGTTCATGTTGGCAAAATTTGTAAGGGTACATGCATGAGAGAGCATCTGCTCCCTTAAGGTTATCTGACCAAGGACCTTGTCAAATGGGATGACAAGGGGGAGGCAATACATATAGAGGCACAAAGCTGACTGACAAACTTTAACAGAGATAATAACAAGAACCAACCCAGTCAGTTACACTAATTGATAAGGGCATATGGAGTCTGAGAACGTTTATTTCAGTAAGATTATCTGTTTGAGATCTTTGTTAAATGGGATGGTAAGGAAAAGGGGGAGGCACAGACCTGACAGACAAACATAATGGGGATAAAGATGAGAAACTAACCTTTTCAGTCACACACTAATTGATGGGCTATCAAGAAACTGCAGGCACCACTTCAAAGAGGGCCAACCTGGACTTTGCAACTGATAAGGATGCAAACTTCCGGGTCTCGGATATTGCAGGGTGGGGGGGTGGGAGAGGACGCTGCAGGTGTCGGTGGAACTATGCAAACTGATGAAGGAATATGCAGGGAAAGGGAATCAAGGAAGAACAGCGGAGGAATAGACAGAAAGGCGTACAAAAGGGACCAGTCACATGTAAACTGTAGTGGGTCAGTATGCTTGTCTGACTGAGCCATGTGCTTGATCATTGCAGCCTGTCCTATCTTCTTATTAAATCCTTTCTTAACTATCTGTGTAATCTCACTCTCTCTCCTGTCTGTGTGAGTACTGTAAGGATGAGGTGCCACCTAATGGTGAGACCAGCATGAGTGGATTTGGGGCCAGCGACTGGAGTCAGACCGGGAGTGTAGGCACGCACCTGGAGCGAGCGAGGGTCTCAGCCTTAGTACTTGGAGGGGCTATAGCTCTTAGGAGCACCTTGACTTTGTGTCCAGAGTGCCAGTTACTGGGGGGACCAGTGTGAGTGGATTTGGTGGCAGCAACTGGAGTCAAGCCAAGGGTGTAGGCACCCCGGCCTGTGGTGTCAGCAACTGGAGCGAGTGGGGGGGTCTCAGTGCCAGTGGCTGGAGGGAGTAAGGGTCTCCAGCACCCAGGATGGGACCAGTGTGTGTCCCGAGTGCCAGCTACTGGGAGGGACCAGCACGAGTGAGGCAAGTGAGGGGCTCAGCGCCAGCGGCTGTGAATCTGGAGAGTGTTGTGTGTGTGCCTTCACTAGTGACCTTTTATCTCTACCAGCCAAAGAAGAGGAAGGGGACTTGGCTGTCTATGCTTATGTTTTATGTGAGTCCTACATGTTGGTGCTGTTGAAGGCAGTGCCTTTTCTGTGGCACTGTGTAGCTGGCTGCATCAATGTCCTATGTGTATCCTTTGTGTGTCTGTGTGTATGTGTGTGTCTCTGGGCTACATGCTCAGCTTTACTACTGGTTGAACCTGCAAACCGCGTCCATTGGCTGGGGCAGAGACCCTCTGGTCTGGGCTCCAGCGGCCAGACAGGACAAATCCCTGGGCCTAGAGGTGCTGGAGATGGCAGCTGCTTATAACCTCTCTTAATAAAATTGTTTATATTTTTGAGAAGTTTGGGCATAAAGAACAAATTTTATGACTGTGAGCTTGTACTTCACTGCTTTTTATGGAAGGCAATACATCAGGTTCTGCTGCAGGGGAAAAAAAGAATCAAAATAATAATTTGCATGATGATAAATGAAATTAGATCTGTGAGAGAGAAATACCTTCAGACTGCTCAGTTTGTCACAAAGTCTTCTCTGAGAATTGAGCATTATCTTTGCTGTGTAATTTCCCCTCCTCCTCTTCCCTCCCCTTTCCTCACATACGCATACAGGAGAAAAGAAAAGAAAACCTTTATCTAGTTCTGCTATGTTATGTCAGAAAAAATGGTAGTCGGCTTAGTTTTAAGTGCATAATGATTAGTTCTGTTTCTAATTTCTAAAGCTTCTATTTCTGAACTTTTTCTTCAGCAAATTACTTCAGATTCTTTAGATGTCAATTCATTCCAGTTGATGATAACTTTAAAAACAAACAAACAAACAAAAAACCAAAAGCCAGAACAAAACACAAACCCTTCCTCCTTCTGAGGGAGGGGTTGTGTATAAAGTAGGAGCACAGTATCTCCAGAGAAAATGTAAAATGCAAGATAAAGGAAAATTTTAGGAGTGAATTAGTTGCTAGTGAATATAACTAATCACAGTAGAGCTCATTAAGGAACTTCCTTTGATTTTGAATGACTGATATTCCAATAATAATGCAACTTTAATGCTGTTACAGACTTTGAAAAATTAAAGCAAATCTTGTGGAAAGATAAGATTCATTCTTACTATATCAACAAATTTCAAACATTATACTGTGTTACAAAATTATGGCTGCAGAAAGGAAATATATATGCATATATTTATGTATTTTAAAATAAGATTACAAATTAGAACACTGAAAAATAAAATTTTGCTTTAAGGTTGCTTATGTCACTTCAGTTTGGTTCACTTATATTCATGCATTAGAACATTCTTTTAACTGAATGTCTGTTTACAGTAGCTTCTCTTACTGAACCTCATTTGATAAAGATGATATACAGAACTACAGAAAGAGCAGCTCTTGGGTATTTTGGATTTTATTTCTATTAGTCAATGTGTGTGTGGTCTCTGTACTTTACTTTGAAAGCAGAACTATTGTTTACTCGGAGACGTTTGTCAAGGATTAGAATTGACATGCCCCCTTCCCCAACTCTGGCCCTGATCCTTTTAGGCAATATCTCTGTCCATTGTATTGGAGAGTCATGCTCTCTCCATTTTTAATTCAATTTAAAGTTGAAATAGCTTCAAAAAGAAAGTAAGTCTGAGATGATTTCACAACCTGTATCCTAACAGCTAGGACAGTAAGATGGAGATGTTGAGCTGAATCAGCTTTGTGCTTGAGAAGAGACTTAAAACAAGTTTGCTATCCATGGTGAATGATCTGATTGTTGAGCTGCTAGAAGAAAAAAAAAGGTATCAACAGCTCATTTTCCTGTGTGTTGTGGGAAGCCTGATCAGTTAGTTGTTCTCTATGATTTTTTTCCATCCATGTTAATTGGTTTATGGATACTGAGGCATTTGAAAGGCTATTTTGGTGCTTTGGGCAATGCCAGTATTTTTGGCCAAGTGAAGAATTTTTTTGTTATGCAACTTCTGGATGTCTAATTTAAGAAACATAGTTTCTTATTTTTAAACATATTTGTCATGCAGAGAACTTTGAGTTAATTGGGTTTTAGTTGCAGCTTTGAGGATCCAGGTCTTTGGCAAATCAAACTCTGAAGTATGGATCTGAAAGCTTAGAATGTGAAGACAACAAAAACAAACAAACAAAAAGAGCTGTAACACGTGATTAACTTCATGCAGCAAGTCTGTCAGAGTGCTATGAAAAATTAAAAACTGATTTTTCATTTCCAAAAAATGAGGCAGGAAACTGTATGAAAAGAAAGTATTTTCTGTTACTGTTGTCCATCCCTGGTGCAGAGCTGTACTTTGCACTGAAAAATTTAATAGCATGGTTTTCGGAAGGGTAAAAAGTAGCATATGATCATGGAGTTAGTGCATCATAATACATGTGCCCAAAGAGGAGGAATTAAGATTGCTCCAGTCCTTACGGTTAGTTTTGGTGCCTATTGATGCTTTTGCTCAAACAACTGAAAACAATCACTAGAGTCTGAGTTTGCCAGACCAGAGTGGTATAGAGCACTGTATTGGGTTTACGTGGCAAGGCTTTAGTAGCAGGGGTGGGGAGCTGCAGAGGTGGCTTCTGTGAGAAGACTTCCAGCCGACTCCAAGACAGACCCGCCGCTGGCCAAAGCTGAGCCAATCAATCAGTGACACAGTGATGACATATTTAAGAAAGGGTAAAAAAAGCTACACAACAGCAGCTGGGAGAGAGGAGTGAGAAAAAATGTGAGAGAAAGAGCCCTGCAGGCACCAAGGTTGGTGAAGAAAGAGGGGGGGGAGGAGGTGCTCCAGGTGCCAGAGCAGAGATTCCCCTGCAGCCCATGGAGAAGACCATGGTGACGCAGGTTGTCCCCCTGCAGCCTATGGAGGTCCATGGTGGAGCAGATATCCACCCTGCAGCCCATGGAGGACTCCACGCCAGAGCAGGTGGATGTGCCCTAAGGGAAGCTGTTACCTCGTGGAGAGCCTATGCCGGAGCGGGCTCCTGGCAGGAACGGTGGCCCATGGAAAGGAGCCCACGCAGGAGCAGGTTTTCTGACAGGACCTGTGGCCCCGCAAGGGACCCACGCTGGAGCAGTGTTTTCCTGAAGGACTGTCTCCCGTGGGAGGGACCCCACGCTGGAACAGGGGAAGAGTGTGAGGAGGAAGGAGTGACAGAGATGAAGTGTTATGGACTGACCGCAACCCCTATTCCCCACCCCCCCCGCACTGCTCAGTGGGTTAGGAAGGTAGAGGAGTGAGTTAGGAGTAAAGTTGAGCATGGGAAGATGGGAGGGGTGGGAGGAAGGGGAAAGGTGTTTTTAGTTTTGTCTTTGTTTCTCGCTATTCAATTGTATTTTTAATTGGCAGTAAATTAAATTAATCTTCCCTAAGTCGAGTCTGTTTTGTCTGTAACAATAACTGCTAAGTAATCTCCCTGTCCTTATCTCGACCCACGAGCTTTTTGTCATATTTTCTCCCCTGTGTCCTGTTGAGGCAGGGAAGTGATGGAGCGGCTTGGTAGGCACAAGCATGTTTAGTTACTCTGTACAGTCTGGACATGTTTATAGGAGTTAGGAAAGGCTAGGCAGTTGGATTTTTAAAATCTAGGGAAACTCTGTGGAACATATGACAACTGTTTCTGTTTTTATTGGACACAAAGAATAACACCAAATATAAATGAATTTCAACAGAGCTGGTAAAAGCTGCATCCCTGAGCCTGGTCCATAGCATAAGGAAGCTAGATCTACCAGGAAAAAAAACATTGTCTGAATAGGAAAAAAAAAAATTAGTCCAAATAATTAACATTTGTCAAAGTTTTGCACAAAGGATAATTAATATGTTTTCTGAAATGGGAAAAATCAGTCATGTAACCTTAATGATGCTATTATTGTTAGTCCAAGCTATAGTATCTGAGAGAGAGAAAGAGATATTCTTACTGGCTTTACTTTGTTTTCTATTTCTCTTGTGTGTTTTTGATTTAAATGAGTCATGTTTAGCAGTAATTAACTTGATTCTTTTTCTTTTCTGCTGATTTACAGGGTAAGAGAATGTTCATTTGGTGACTTGAACAACAGCTGCGAAGAATATTTTGAGATTTTTTTCTGGGTCTGAGGGTTCTGTGTTTGTTATTTTTTTCCTCTTTGAGACAGTTCATATAAAATTCCCAGAAATTACTTTAAGGAAAAAGCAATATAGGGTAAATCACAGAATCACAGAATGGTAGGGGTTGGAAGGGACCTCTGGAGATCATCTAGTCCAACCCCTCTGCCAGAGCAGGTTTACCTAGAGCAGGTTGCACAGGACTGCATCCAGGTGGGTTTTGAATATCTCCAGAGAAGGAGACTCCACAACCTCCCTGGGCAGCCTGTTCCAGCGCTCTGTCACCCTCACAGTAAAGAAGTTTTTCCTCATGTTCAGACGGAACTTCCTGTGTTCCAGCTTGTGCCCGTTGCCCCTTGTCCTGTCATTGGGCACCACTGAAAAGAGTCTGGCCCCATCCTCTTGACACCCGCCCTTGAGATATTTATAAGCGTTGATGAGGTCCCCTCTCAGTCTTCTCTTCCTCGGGATAAACAGCCCCAGCTCCCTCAGCCTTTCCCCATAGGAGAGATGCTCCAGTCCCTTAATCATCTTCGTGGCCCTCTGCTGGACTCTCCCCAGTAGTTCCTCGTCTTTATTAAACTGGGGAGCCCAGAACTGGACACAGTACTCCAGATGGGGCCTCACTAGGGCAGAGTCGAGGGGGAGGATAACCTCCCTCGACCTGCTGGCCACACTCTTCTTAGTGCACCCCAGGATGCCATTGGCCTTCCTGGCCGGAAGGGCACATTGCTGGCTCATGGTGAATTTGTTGTCTACCAGGACTCCCAGGTCCTTCTCCACAGAGCTGCTTTCCAGGAGGTCAACCCCTAACCTGTACTGGTGCATGGGGTTATTCCTCCCCAGGTGCAGGATCCTGCACTTGCCTGTGTTGAACCTCATGAGGTTCCTCTCCGCCCAATGCTCCAGCCTGTCCAGGTCTTGCTGAATGGCAGCACAGCCTTCTGGGGTATCAGCCAGTCCTCCCAGTTTCGTGTCATCAGCAAACTTGCTGAGGGTACACTCTGTCCCTTCATCCAGGTCATTGATGAATAAGTTGAACAAGACTGGCCCCAGTACTGACCCCTGGGGAACACCACTAGCTACAGGCCTCCAACTAGACTCTGCGCTGCTGATCACCACCCTCTGAGCTCTGCCATCCAGCCAGCTCTCAATCCACCTCACTGGCCACTCGTCTAACCCACACTTCCTGAGCTTACCTATGAGGATATTGTGGGAGACAGTGTCAAAAGCCTTGCTGAAGTCCAGGTAGACAACATCCACCGCTCTCCCCTCATCCACCCAGCCAGTCATGCCATCATAGAAGGCTATCAGATTGGTCAAGCATGATTTCCCCTTGGTGAATCCATGCTGACTACTCCTGATCACCTTCTTTTCTTCTACATGCCTGGAGATGGCCTCCAGAATGAGCTGCTCCATCACCTTTCCAGGGATGGAGGTGAGGCTGACTGGCCTGTAGTTTCCCGGGTCCTCCTTCTTGCCCTTCTTGAAGACTGGAGTGACATTGGCTTTCCTCCAGTCCTCAGGCACCTCTCCTGTTCTCCATGACCTTTCGAAGATGATGGAGAGTGGCTTGGCAATGACCTCTGCCAGCTCCCTCAGTACTTGTGGGTGTAACCCATTGGGGCCTATGGATTTGTGGGTGTTCAGTTTGCCTAACTCATCTCTAACCTGGTCCTCCTTGACCCGGATAAGCTCCATGAAGAACATAATTGTTCTGAAGCTCTCAGGTCTTAATACATGGAACAGAAAACCTTTTGGACTTGAAAAACTGGCTTCTTCCTTCTTACTCATTTGTCCATCTCACTAGGAAAAACACCTTTCTCTACCATTTTTTGTATACACATTCCCTTTAAGGACAGATTATATCATTCATTTTTTTTCTTTTGTGCCTGCCAAGTTATGAAAACAGATATTTCTCCTCTTGAATCAAGTTCTCAGTGACCTGGTCCCAAAAGCCATTTATGTTGTGCTGGCTGTGCCAGAATCTGTGTGCAGGGTGAGGACCTTGAGGCTTCTACCTGGCTGCCTGCAAGGGTTTCCATTAGCACGTGTGTGCGCGTGCATGTGCATTTGTTGCTGGCATAGGCCTGGCTCTTGCTCTGTTGTGGGGGTGGGATGTGACCAGGGCTCAGGCTCAGATTCAGAAACTCGGAAATGCATTCTGGCTCCTGAATCTAGACATAGAGTCGTATCCAGTCATGGGCCTACATTGGTTGTTCCTGCTTGCTTATTCCAGCTTCCTCTTTTACCACTTTGAAGGATTCATGCCTTTCAGGCTTTGTCTGCAATGCTGGATTTTAAAGACAATGCTTGGCATGTTGCTGCCGTGCTTCTGCTTTTAAAGATAGGGGTTTATATAATTCATTTTTATCATTATTTCTGCTTTAAATCAGATGTGAATCACAAACAGATTAATAGATCTGTCATAGCTGCCTATAGGCAAAAATTCATCCTAATCCTTGAAATTTAGTATTTGCCTTGTGCTATGAAACCTTAAGATGAATATCTTATACATTTTTATCTTGCTACTGCAACCTTGTTTGTTCTTGTTATGCATGCATATAACTCAATTCAGTTTTGAATCCTCCTGAAATCTAGGTCTCCTGTGACAGTGTCAGGAAATACTATATGTTAATAATGGTGCTTCCTTTTATCCATATTTAACTTGTTTCTTTCTTTTTCATCGGATCAGTCATATCAAATGCAATGTGTATGAATTCTATTTTCCAAATCATATATAGTTTTAATGAAAAAGATCTTTTCAATAGCTTGGATCAAAGAAAAAAATACTGAACTGTTTGAAATCTTGAAGTCAGTTTTATTCCTGTATAACAATTTTATTGTTACCAAAGTAGTTTATCCTTAAATAATGCTTTCTTCTCTTTTCCTCTAGGATTGCTAATTATAAGATTAATTGGGTAATTGAACATGCAGCATTATGCAACCTATATACTGTAACAGAACTGCGTTCTAAGTGTGTTTCCTTCTTTGTGATTTGAGGCAGAAGAGATGAAGTACAAATTTGGTTTTCTTGACTTGTTTTTGTCTTGTTTTTTTAATGAACTAAATGCACTGTGACATGTTCCTTTGCTGTAGGACAAATATTTCAGGCTACAGAAAATATATTTCACAATGATATCATTTGCAATGACATTTTAATTTTCTTCCATTACTAAAAGTTACTTTTATGAAACTGTCTCTGAGAGGTAAGCCAAATCTTAATCCTAGGCAAATGTTTAACCAAGAGGATATTGGTTATTTTGGGACTAGATTTTAGTAAGAGAAACATTCTATAATCTGCTGGCTAGTACAATTTTCTGAGGAACTGGAACCTGGATTTTTCCTTGGCTATTGGGTAAAAGTACTGGCCTAGTCTGTTTAATTCAGTAGAGACATTAGGACTGGGAATCTCAAGTGAAAGACACTACCTTCAGAATATCTCACAATTAGGAGCTTAACTGTCTCAGAATTGGTGTCATTGCGGTGGTTGACCCCAGCCAACAGTCAAATGCCTGCTCCCCTCTCCCACAGGATGGGGAGAAAATAGAAGGAAGGCAAGAAGACAGTTAAATAAGGAAAGCAAAGGCTGCACACACAAGCAAAGCAAAAAGAGGAATTAATTCATTACTTCCCATTGGCAGGCAGGTCCAGCCAATTCCTGGAAAGCAGGGTATCAGCATGCATAATGGTTCCTTGGGAAGACAAATGCCATAACCACGAATTTCCCCACTTCCTCCTCATTTCCCTGAGCTTTGATTGCTGAGCATGACGTCATGTGGAATATTGGGTTTATGTGGCAAGGATTTGGTGGAGGGGGCTTCAGGGGTGGACTCTGTGAGAAGAGATCAGGGGCTGCCCATCTGTCGGACAGAGCCAGTTCCAGCCAGGCCCGCAATGGACCCACTGCTGGCCAAAGCTGAGCCAGTCAGCAAAGCTGGTGGTGCCTCTGTGAAAACATTTAAGAAAGGGTAAAAAAACCACTGCACAGCAGCTGTGAGAGAGACGAGTGAGAAAAAAAAATGTGAGAGAAACAGCCCTGCAGGCACCAAGGTTGGTGAAGAAAGAGGGGAGGAGGTGCTCCCAGTGCCAGAGCAGAGATTTCCCCTGCAGCCTGTGGAAAAGACCATGGTGAGGCAGGTTGTCCCCCTGCAGCCCATGGAGGTCCATGGTGAAGCAGATATCCATACTGCAGCCTGTGGAGGACCCCACGCTGCAGCAGGTAGATATGCCCTGAAGGAAGCTGCAGCCCATGGAGAGCCTATGCTGGAGCAGTCTCCTGGCAGGAACTGTGGCCTGTGGAGAGGAGCCCACGCAGGAGCAGGTTTTCTGGCAGGACCCATGCTGGAGCAGTCTTTTCCTGAAGGACTGCACCCCATGGAGAGGATCCATACTGGAGCAGTTTGTGAAGGACTGTCTCCCGTGGGAGGGACCCCATGCTGGAGCAGGGGAAGAGCATGAGGAGGAAGGAGCAGCAGAGACAAATTGTTATGAACTGACCTCAACCCCCATTCCCCATCCTCCCTGCTCCGCTTGGTTGGGAGGAGGTAGAAGAGTCAGGAATGAAGGAGTGAAGTTGAGCCTGGGAAGAAGGGTGATGTGGGGGGGGGGGGAAGGTGGTTTTAGTTTTGTCTTTCTTTTTCACTATTTACTCTTTTTTTTTAATTGGCAATAAATTAAACTAATCTTCCCCAAGTCAAATCTTTTTTTGCCTGTGACGGTAATTGGTGAGCGATCCCTCTGTCCTTATCTTGACCCACAAGCTCTTTTTCATCTTATTTTCACCCTCTGTCCTGCTGAGGAGGGGGAGTGAGAGAGCAACTTGGTGGGTGCCTGGCAGTGAGCCATGTTTAACCCACCACATGTTGTATGGAATATCACTTCGGTCTGTTTGGGTCAGCTGTCTTGGCTATGTACCCTCTCAACATCTTGCTCACCCCCAGCCTGCTTGCTTTGAGGATGGAGATGGGGACAGAAAGCCTTGAGGCTGTGCAAGCACTGGTCAGCAATAGCCCAAATATTGGTGTATTATCAACACAGTTTTAGCCACAAATCCAAAGCACAGCACTGTACTGGCTGCTATGAAGGAAGTTAACTCCATCCCAGTCAGACCCAGTACAGTCACGTAAGGCAAGCCCTCAGTCCTGGTATTTCCAACTGACTACTAAAATTTATTGAATCTAGACCTACATTGTTTTTATGTATTCTTTTTTGTAATTATTTATTCTTTTTTTCTGTACATTTCTATAATTATCATCATGTAGGGCTGAAATTTTGTCAAGATGTAACAATTTGCACAAAATGTAGAAAAAAACAAAAGCATTGCTTCCTATTTTTGTCTTTGTAAGAAAACAGTTTTCCATCTGAATTACAGAAATGGTCATGTTCAAAACCCAAACATGGGTATTAAAGAAATGTCTTTTACGTATTTGTGTAAGCATTTATTTGTATTTAAGTCAGTTACAAGCTTTAGAATATTCGTTGTGGATTTAGGTCATTTTTGTGAGCTCAGCCAAAGCCTATGGGTCATGTCACTTATGTGATATTCTGAAGGGACTTGTATGATACATAGGCTTTCTTCTGCCCTCCTGAATGGCATGAATACATTTCTCTCTGTGTATCCATATATTTCATGCCTGTAATTTGCAAGGTTCATTAAGCGAAGACTGAAATCCATAACATTTAATGTAGATTGGGGGGAAAAAAGTAATGCCAGATCTCTTTGTGTTGTGCAGAGTTCTGTGTTGATGAGTTAAATCAGATTTGGTGGTGTTTTTGTTACTACTCCTGTAGCTGTGTGGTGGGTTGACTCCAGCCAGCAACTAAGCACCCAAAAGCTGCTCGCTCACTATGCCCCACTGCAGGATGGGGGCGAGAATGAGAAGGGGAAAAGAGAAAAACTTGTGGGTTGGGATAAAGACATTTTTATAAGTGAAGTGAAAAAAAAAAAAGAAAAAAATCAAGTGATGCAAAGGCAGTCCCTCACCATCTCTCACCAGTAGAATGATGCCCAGCCAGTCTCCAAGCAACGGCTACTTTAGAAAGACTACCCTCCAGGTTTTCACAGAATCACAGAATGGTAGGGGTTGGAAGGGACCTCTGGAGATCATCTAGTCCAACTACTAGAGCAGGTTTACCTAGAGCAGGTTGCACAGGACCGCGTTCAGGTGGGTTTTGAATATCTCTAGAGAAGGAGACTTCACAACCTCCCTGGGCAGCCTGTTCCAGTGCTCTGTCACCCTCACAGTAAAGAAGTTTTTCCTCATATTCAGATGGAAGTTCCTGTGTTCCGGTTTGTGCCAATTGCCCCTTGTCCTGTCGTTGGGTGCCACTGAAAATATTTTTTTGCTGGGCATGATGTTACATGGCACAGAATATCGCTTTGGTCATTTTGGGTAAGCTGTCCTTGCTGTCTCCCCTCCAAACCTCTTTCCCACCCCTAGCCTACTTGCTGTGGATGCAGAGTGAGAAACAGAGAAGACATTGATTCTGTGCAAGCACTGTTCAGCAATAGCAAAAGCACTAGTGTGTTATCAACACTGTTTTGGTCACAAATCTAAAACATAGCACCATACAGGCTGCTAGAAAGAAAGTTAATTCCATCCCAGTCAGACCCAGTACAATCTCTACCCGTTATTCCATACCATTTGCAGCATGCTCAGGTCCCACATTACTTACACATCTAAGTATCCTCTGACCGTACCATTCATATATTGTTTCATTCCTATACCCTACTCAAACCTTTCCACTAACCTAACTGTCTTGGGTTTGGCCATGATGGAGCCAATTTTCCTCACAGTAGCTACTGTGTTTTGGATTTAGTATGGGATTTGGTATGTGAAGAATGTTGATAATATGCTGATGTTATTAGTTGTTGCTACGAGATCAAAGACTGTTTTCAGCTTCCCAGGTTTTGCTAATGTGCAGGTGTAAAAAGCTGGGAGGGGTATAGCCAGTATAGTTGACCCAAACTGGCCAAAGAAAGTATTCCATACCATAGACGTCATGCCCAGTATATAAGTGGGATTGGCTGGTGGGCTGGGTGCCTTTCGTTCATTTGTGCTTTCATTTGTTCGTTTGGCTGTTCATTCCCTCGCTTGCTCTCCCTGGAACTCATGATTCTGAGATTGTTCTTAGTTTCGCTCCATGATCGCTGCTCGGGATGGGCTGCATCAGTCGTTGGGTCATCGGGTGGTGAGAAATTGTGCATTGTTCATTTTGTATATTATAGTATCATTATATTTCATTATTATTATCATTATTAATATATTATTATTATTATTCCTTTGCTGTCCTGGTGAACTGTTTTTATCTCAACCCATGAGTTTTCCTTTCTTTCCGATTCTCCTCCCCACCCCACTGGGGAGGAGGCAGGGGAGTGAGCAAGCGGCTGCGTAGTATTCGGTTACTGGCTGGGGTTAAACCATGACACTAACCCATGCTGCATTGCAATATTTGATCCTTCTATCCCATACATTTCCTTTCCCATTGTATTTCTTATTTCCAAAATTCCCTCTTACCAATGCTTACAGCTTATACTACATACTTAAATCATCTTTACATCCAACAGTCAGGTTTATACATCCTCATTAACCACCATCCGCTGCCCCTTGACATATACACAGATATTAATCTCCCATTCTATGGGCCCCCTACCAAATGTCTGTAAGAACAGTTGTGGTGGGTTGACCTTGGCTGGCTGCCAGGTGCCCACCAAGTTGCTCTATCACTCCCTCTCCTCAACAGGACGGGGGGAGAAAATAAGATGAAAAACTCATGGGTCAAGATAAAGGCAGTTTAATGAAGGAAAGCAAAGGTCACTCTTGGAAGCAAGCGAAAAGAAAAAGATTTATTCTCTACTTCCCATCAGCAGGCAATGTCCAGCCACTTCCTGGGAAGTAGGGCTTCAGTACGTGTAGCGGTTGCTCTGGAAGACAAACGTTGTAATAACAAATGACCCCCCCTCCCCTCCTCCTTTCTCTTAGCTTTTATTGCTGAGTAGATGTCATATGGTATGGAATATCTCTTTGGTCATTTTGGGTCAGCTGTTCTGGCTATGTCCCCTCCCAAGATCTTGCCCACCCCCAGCCTACTAGCCTTTGGGGGTGGGGGGTTTGGAGAGACAGCCTTGATGCTGTGGGAGCACTGCTCAGCAGTAGCCAAAACATTGGTGTGTTATCAACACCTTTCTAGCTACCAGTACAAAGCACAGCACTATGAGGGCTGCTATGAGGAAAGTGAACTCCATCCCAGCCAGACCCAGTACAACAGTCAATGACTTGGGCCACATCTGTCAAGATGGGTGCTCAGGACAGGGTAAGCAGTGTGTTGGTTTGCTGGGCACCAAGACCAGCTTGGGTTGGGTCACTGCCACGTTCACCTGGTTCCTTGTGACATTCATTCTTTGTTGGTTCAGGTGGTTCCCGATGTAGTACTTCCTAAAGCATACAACTCAAATCACGGATTATTTTCTCCCGAGGTTAAACCTCCTTGAGGTACGCACTAGTTTTCCCTGTCCTTCCCCATTACCCACCAAGTGTACCCGGGTTCTTGAGCGAAAGCAATCCCATGAATGGATTTGCTTTTTCCCAAGGGAGGAGCAGCCCACACTGTCTTTCCCAACCACTTCCCTACGTGCACTACGGGGACCTTATCTCCTCCCACAGTATTGTAGGGGCTTTGTTTGGGCAGGACCAAGGCAGTTAGCAGATCCTTTGATGCTAACCAGCCAAGTGGCTTCTGCTAAATTTATATCCCAGTGCTTCCATGCCCCATTGCCCAATGCTCTCAGCATAGTCGTCTTTAACGGTCCATTACATCATTCAATCCTTCCGGAGGCTTGTGGATGATAGGGGATGTGATACACCCACTTAATGCCATGTTTCTTGGCCCAGGAGACTGTGAGGTTATTTCAGAAATGAGTTCTGTTGTCTGATTCAATTCTTTCTGGGGTACTGTGTTGTCACAGTTGTGGTGTTTCAATTGGTGGCATGGTTCACAGGGTATTTCTAGCCACCCGGTAGTCGCTTCCAACATGGTGAGCATGTGGCACTTGCCTTGGCGTGTTTGTGCCAGTAGTCCAATATAATTGATCTGCCAGGCCTCCCCATATTGATATCCTGGCCACCATCCTCTATTTCAGGGAGACTACTCCTATGGCTCACTTGATTGTGGCACGTTTAACATTCATGGGTGACCTACGTGATGGCCTCCATGGTCAGGTCCACCCCTGAATCAAGAGCCCATCTGTATGTTGCATTTCTCCCTAGATGTCCCGATGTTTTATGGGCCTACTGAGCTATGGGTAGCTCACCCTTATGTTCCCAGTTCAGGTCTACCTGAGCCACTTCAATTCTTGCAGCCTGGACTAGCTGCTCATTGTTTTGATGTTCTTCAGTGGCATAGCTCTTGGGCACGTGAACATCTACATGATGTATCTTTACCTTACAGCAGTGTTTTCTACCCATGCAGTGATGTCTTGCCACAATACAGCAGCCCAGATGGGTTTACCTCTGTGCTGCCAGTTGGTCTGTTTCCATTGCTGTAGCCAGGCCCACAGGGCATTAGCCACCATCCATGAGTCAGTATAGAGATGATAGACTACGGGCCACTTTTCTTCTTCAGCAATCTCTAGGGCTAGTTCGATGGCTTTCACTTCTGCAAACTGACTTGATTCACCTTTTCTTTTGATGGTTTCTGCTACTCATTGTGTAGGCCTCCTCCTTCCTTTAAACATCCAGTTCAGCACAGGCAATCGTGGTGCCAAGAGGAGCTGTGTTTCTGTACTGACTACTTCTGAAGCAATTTGAACCCTTTCATATGCTGCTAATATCTCTTTTTTTAGTCGGCATGTAGTAGGCCTCAAATCCTTTATACTCCCAGCTCCAAAACCATAGAGGTCAACCTCAAGTCTCTCTGGGTGCTTTCTACCAGAGGCTCCAGGTGAAGCCATGTTCCCTGGCTGTAGTGTAGAGCACATTTTTCACATCTGGTCCTGTCTGGACTGGCCCAAGGGCTATTGCATGAGTTATCTCCTGGTTAATCTGTTCAAAAGCTTGTCACTGCTCAGGGCCACAGTCAAAACAGTTCTTCTTTTAGGATATTCAATAGAGAGGGCTCACAAGCTGACTGTAACTCAAAATATGTGTTCTCCAGAAACCCACAACACCTAGAAAAGGTTGAGGCAGTTGATTCCAGGTGTATTGGACACCCTTTCACATGAAAGCAAACTGTGGCCTGCACTCTGCTGCCACAGGAATTGAGAAAAATGCACTGGCATATTAGTTGTAGAATACCACTTGGCAGTCTTCAACTCCAGTTGATACTGGAGTTCTAGCATGTTCGGTACGGCAACACTCAATGGTGGCATGACCTCATTCAGGCCACAATAGACTACCGTTACCTTCCACCCTCTGTCAGACTTTTTCACTGGCCATATGGGACTATTAAAGGGTGAGTGAGTCTTGCTGATCACTCCTTGGCTCTCCAGTCGATGAATCAGATCATGGACGGGAACCAGGGAGTCTCAGCTGGTGCGATATTGCTGTCGGTACACTGTCATGGTAGCAGTTGGCACCTGTTCTTTTTCAACAGGCAGACAGTCCCTCAACAGAAGGATCCTCCGAGAGGCCGGGCAAGGTAGACAGCTGTTTAATCTTCTCTGTGTTCACAGTGTCTACAATAAAGGCCCACTGGTACCCTTTTGTGTCCTTGAAGTACCCTCTCCTGAGGTAATCTATGCCAAGAATACACTGGGCATCTGGGCAAGTCACAATGGGATGCTTTTGCCACTTGTCCTCTGTTAAGCTGTCCTGGTTTAGGCCAGGATGGAGCCAGTTTTGTCTCCAGCAGCTCCTGTGTTTTGGATTTAGTATGTGAAGAATGGTGATAGTACACTGATGTTGTTGGTTGCTGCTAAACGACCAAGGACATTTTGCAGTTTCCCAGGTTTTGCTAATGTGCAGGTGCAAAAACTTGGGAGGGGTAGAGCCAGAATAGTTGATCCAAACTGGCCAAAGAGAGTATTCCATACCATAGACGTCATGCCCGGTATAAGTGAGGGTTGGCTGGTGGGCCACTAGGCTTTTAGACCCTTAACTTGCCCTAATCCTTAAGCTTCCCTTCAGGTTGCTTTTTGTTTCCCTGATTTTTTTTCCTTTTTGTTTTTCGTTCGTTCGTTCGGCTGTTTGTTCCCTCACCTGCTTTCTCTGGATTATTAGAATTTCAGAAAACAGGATGAAATCCAACAAATAAATACAGAATAGAAAAGGGTTTTTTTTATATATATATACATAAAAAAAAAAAAAATCCCCTCAAGGTACACATAGGACTTCCCCATCCTTTCGCATCACCCACCAAGTGCACCCAGGTCCTTGAGCAAAATCAATCCCATGGATGGGTTTGCCTTTGCCTAAGGCAGGAGTAACCCAGACTGTCTTCCCTAACATATTCTTCATGTGCGCTACGGGAACTTTATCCCCTTCTACAGTATGTAAAGGCTTTGATTGGGCAGGACCAGCTCGATTGGTAGATCCTCTAGTGTTGACTAACCAGGTGGCTTTGGCTAAATGTGTATCCCAATGTTTGAAGGTCCCACCACCCATTGCTCTCAGTGTAGTTTTCAGTAGGCCATTGTATCGTTCAATTTTCCCAGAGGCTGGTGCATGATAGGGGATGTGATACACCCACTCAATGCCATGCTCTTTGGCCCAGGTGTCTAGGAGGTTGTTTCGGAAATGAGTCCCATTGTCTGACTCAATCCTTTCTGGGGTGCCATGTCGCCATAAAACTTGCTGCTCAAGGCCCAGGATAGTGTTCCGGGTGGTGGCATGGGGCATGGGATATGTTTCCAGCCATCTGGTGGTTGCTTCCACCATTGTAAGCACATGGCGCTTGCCTTGGCGGGTCTGTGGGAGTGTGATATAATCAATCTGCCAGGCCTCCCCATATTTATATTTCAGCCATCATCCTCCATACCAGAGGGACTTTGACTGCTTGGCTTGCTTGATCACAGCGCATGTTTCACATTCATGGATAACCTGTGTGATAGCATCCATGGTCAAGTCCACACCTCGATCACGAGCCCATCTATATGTTGCATCTCTTCCCTGATGGCCTGATGTGTCATGGGCCCACCGAGCTAGGAATAATTCACCTTTATGTTGCCAGTCCAGATCCACCTGCGCCACTTCAATCCTAGCAGCCTGATCCACCCGCTGGTTGTTTTGATGTTCCTCAGTGGCCCGACTCTTAGGTACGTGGGCATCTACGTGACGTACTTTTACAACCAGCTTCCCTAGCCGGGCAGCAATATCTTGCCACAGTTAGGCAGCCCAGATGGGTTTGCCTCTGCGCTGCCAGTTGCTCTGCTTCCATTGCTGTAACCACCCCCACAGGGCGTTCGCCACCATCCATGAGGCAGTATAGAGGTAGAGCACTGGCCACTTTTCTCGCTCAGCAATATCTAAAGCCAGCTGGATGGCTTTCACCTCTGCAAACTGACTCGATTCACCTTGTCCTTCAGCGGCTTCCGCGACTCTTCGTGTAGGACTCCACACAGCAGCTTTCCACCTTCAATGCTTTCCCACAATCCGACAGGACCCATCAGTGAACAGGGCATATTCCTTCTCATTTTCTGGTAGTTCATTATATGGTGGGGCCTCTTCAGCACGTGTCACCTCTTCCTCTGTCGACATTCCAAAATCTTTGCCTTCTGGCCAGTCCATGATCACTTCCAAGATTCCTGGGTGACTGGGGTTTCCTATTCGAGCTCGTTGTGTGATCAGTGCAACCCACTTACTCCATGTGGCATCGGTGGCATGATGTGTAGAGGGGACTCTCCCTTTGAACATCCAGCCCAGCACCGGCAGTCGGGTGCCAGGAGGAGCTGTGCTTCAGTGCCAACCTCCTCCAAAGCAGCTCGAACCCCTTCATATGCTGCCAAGATCTCTTTTTCAGTTTGAGTATAGCGGGCCTCGGATCCTCTGTATCCCCGGCTCCAAAACCCCAGGGGTCGACCTCGAGTCTCCCCTGGTGCTTTCTGCCAGAGGATCCAGGTAGGACCATTCTCCCCGGCTGCGGTGTAGAGCACATTTTTAACATCTTGCCCTGCCCGGACTGGCCCAAGGGCTACTGCATGAACTATCTCCTGTTTAATTTGTTCAAAGGCTTGTTGTTGTTCAGGGCCCCATGTGAAATAGTTCTTCTTTCGGGTCACTTGATAGAGAGGGCTTACAATGAAACTGTAATTTGGAATATTCATTCTCCAGAAACCCACAATGCCTAAAAAAAGCTTAGGTTTCCTTTTTGTTAGTTGGTGGAGACATAGCTGCTATTTTGTTGATTACATCTGTCGGGATCTGACGACGTCCATCTTGCCATTTTATTCCTAGGAACTGGATGTCCTGTGCAGGTCCTTTGACCTTACTTTGTTTTATGGCAAAGCCAGCTTTCAGAAGAATTTGGATTTTCTCCTCTTTCTCAAAAACTTCTTCTGCTGTGTTGCCCTGCACGATGATGTCATCAATGTATTGCAGGTGTTCTGGAGCTTCACCCTTTTCCAGTGCAGTCTGGATCAGTCCATGGCAGAGGGTGGGGCTGTGTTTCCACCCCTGGGGCAGTCGATTCCAGGTGTACTGGATGCCCCTCCAAGTGAAAGCAAACTGTGGCCTGCCCTCTGCTGCCAAAGGGATTGAGAAGAATGCATTGGCAATATCAATGGTGGCATAGCACTTGGCTGCCTTGGACTCCAATTCATACTGAAGTTCTAGCATGTCTGGCACGGCAGCACTCAGTGGTGGTGTGACTTCATTCAGGCCACGATAGTCCACTGTTAATCTCCATTCTCCGTTAGATTTCCATACTGGCCATATAGGACTATTAAAAGGTGAGCGAGTCTTACTGAGGACTCCTTGGCTCTCCAGTTGATGAATCAGCTCATGGATGGGAGCCAGGGAGTCTCGGTTGGTGCGATATTGCCGCCGGTGCCCCGTCCTGGTAGCAATTGGTACCTGCTGTTCTTCAGCTCGCAGCAATCCCACAAGGAAGGGATCTTCCGAGAGGCCAGGCAGGGTAGATAGATAGCTGTTTGGTCTTCTCTGCATTCACAGTGGCTACACCAAAAGCCCATCGGTATCCCTTTGGGTCCTTGAAGTACCCTCTCCTGAGGTAGTCTATGCCAAGGATACAAGGGGCCTCTGGGCCAGTCACAATGGGGTGCTTTTCCCTCTTGTCCCCTGTTAAGCTCACCTCAGCCTCCAATACCGACAATTCCTGGCATCCCCCTGTCACTCCTGAGATCCAGATGGATTCTGTGCCCCTATACCCTGATGGCACCAGCATACACTGTGCATCAGTGTCTACCAAAGCCTTATACTTCTGTGGGTCTGATGTGCCAGGCCATCAAACCCACACAGTCCAGTGTACCCGGTCATCCCTTTCCTCCTCCTGGCCGCAGGCAGGGACCCTCTATTCCTGTTCCTCGTCAGAGTATTCTCTGTCTGACCCTTGCAGCGCCAGACCAGAAGGCCCCTCCTCAGGATCAAGGGAGGTGATTTCAGTTCTTCTCTGTTTGGGAAATCGCTGATTGCCTTCGTGTGTCTCTACAGCAACTCTGCTGACAGACTTCCTGGGTGGCCCCTTCTTAACAGCTGTCTTCCCTCTTAGTTCGCATACACAGGCTTCCAGCTTACAAGTGGGTTCACCGTCCCACTTCCTCATGTCCTCCCCCTGGTCACGCAGGAAGAACCAGAGTGCTCCACACGGCGTGCGCCTGGGGCTCCCTTTGCCTCTGACCGAGGCAGGAGGGGACTGATTTCTTGGGGCATTCTTGATAGCCAAGGCACTGGCCCATAGGGATGAGGAGGGACAGAGATTTTTCTTCAAAGTTTTGGAGCCAAGAAGACACTCTCTCCACAGTTGGTGTATCCATATCCGGGCAATACATCGCTGCCAGGCTGTTAGAATATGATGCTGGGGCACTCTGAATCACCTTCCTCCACATAGCCCGTGTGCACAGTACATCCTCTGGATCTTTGGAGACATCATTGTCTAGATCACTGTAGATGACTTCCAGTACTGCTAATTCTCTCAGGTAATGGATGCCTTCATCTGCGGTAGTCCACTTTCCTGGGGAGTTCACAAGATCTTCCTTGAATGGATATCTTGCCCTCACACTTGAGAGGAGCTGTCTCCAGAGACTGCAAATTGCTGCCTCTTTTCCAATTCCCCTCTTAATTCCCCAGTTCCTAGCAAGGGATCCCAGCTGTTGGGCTTCCTTGCCTTCCAATTGCTGACTGTCGGCCCTGCTATCCCAGCATTGGAGCAGCCAGGCAGCAATCCGCTCACCTGGCTGGCGGCTGTAATCTTTCCGCATGTCTCGAAGTTCTGCTGAGGTCAGGGACCGGGTAGTTTCTGCTTCCTGTCGGAATTCTCTCACTCCTTCCTCCAACGTCTTTGTCGAAGGACCGGCTTCTTGATCAAACCTTTCCTCTTCTTCCTCCTCCCTTACTCATCGAGGATATGGACCCGTTTTTCTCCTTGTCCATTTTTCACTACTGGGGCAATTACTGTAGTTGGTGTTGTTTGGGTCCCTATCTCAACCATGGTATCCTCAGGTGCAGTTTGGGTCCCTGCCTCAACCGGAGTCCTCTGAGAATGCTGAACTGTGGCTCAATAGGCACAAGCCAGGCCCCAGTACAGTGCTAGAAGCTGCTGGTTCTCATTGGGATAGGTAAGACACCCTTCCATCAGGTGGCGTGTCAGTTTGCTAGGGTTGCTCACCTGTTCAGGTGTGAAGTCCCAGGCTATGGGAGGTGATAACCGCCCTAGGAACCTGCCCAAGTCCTTCCACACACCCTGCCACCCTGGGACCAGCCGCCTCAGGTCACATTTCAATATTGCCTCACCCAAAAGTTGTCTTCTCTTCTACCAGGACGAGACCAGATTCCACAAACCCTGTAATATGCCAACAATATTAATTAGTAGTACTAAGCAGCTCACATAAGGGTGAGCAAGGACCTCAGGAGCCTGCATAATAAACCTATCCACATTAATCCTGGGTAGGGAGAGGGAGATGATGTATTCCCTCATCCTCTCCACAGGATAGCTCCCCCAGCACAGTAAGGCCATCAGTGCCAGGGCAAAGCACATAACCATTGTTTGCATTAACATGTTGCCAAAAGTAAAGAGATAAACAGTGCAGCCAACGAACTTTATGACCTGTACAGGAGCTTGTCACTTAATAACTACTACAGCTATAGCACGCTTAATACAAAAGTGCGGTTGTTGTGCCCCATGTTGGGCGCCAAAAAGGACTGTCATGGTTTAGCCCCAGCCAGCAGCTGAGCACCACGCAGCTGTTCGCTCAGTCCCCCCCTCCCAGTGGGATGGGGGAGAGAACCGGGGAAAAAGAAAAGCAAAAACTCGTGGGTTAACAACAACAACAGTTTAACCAGACAACAAAGGGAAAGGAAACAAACAAACAAGAAACCCCAACAATAACAACAATAGAGTGTACTTAGCGGTGCTTTGCAGCGCAGGTCGCTCCCCCCCTGGAGCCCAACGCCCAGCCGGCTCCCAAGCATCGATTACCCCCACGGTCACATGGTATAGAATAGACCCCGGCCAGCTTCTGGTGAAAATTAACCCTATCCCAGCCGAACCCAAGAGGAAGAGAGATTCTCTTTGAATTGCCAGAGCTGACAGGCCAGTTTATCCACCGTTGGTGCCTCAATGTCTGTCCAGTCCATTTTTGCCAGGGTGCTGGCATACAATGTCAATATGCTCTGGTACAAACTTCCCACACATGGACCGCATGCACTGGACATCATCTGGATCTTTGGAGGCCTGGTTGTTTTCCAGGTTGCTGTAGATCACCTCCACCACCGCTAAGTCCCTAAGATACTGGACACCTTCCTCAACAGTGGTCCACTTGCCTTAGTAGTTTACAAGATCTTATTTGAGGGGAGCTTGACAGGAGCTGCTTCCAGAGGCTGCGGATTGTTGCTCCTCTTCCAATCCCTTTGTCAGTTCCCCGATCCTTAGCGAGGGATCCCAGCTGCTGTACTTCTGTACCCTCTAATTCCTGACTGTTGACTCCAGTATCCCAGCACTGGAGCAAGGAGGTGATAATTTGCTTGTCTGGCTGGCGGCCGTAATCTTACAGCTCACTCAGGGATAGGGATCAGGTATTTTCTGACTTGTTTATGATTTCTGTCTCTTCCCTCTCCTGTTATTGCCACTGCTCTGCTGCAGAACAGGCTGTCTCTTCTGATTCTTCCTTCTGCTCCTTCTCAGGAGGAGCTTCTTCCTCCTTTACTAACCGAGTTGACCTCTGCTTCCATTGTTTTTTCTTGACTACAGGAGCAATTGTTATAGTTGAGGGTTGGGTCTCTGTCTTAGCCACAGTGTCCATTTATATGTTCTCAGGTCCAGAGACGCTCTTGTCCCTTTGAGGTTGCTGGACACAGACTCAGTACATGTAGGCAAGGCCCCAACACAGTGCTAGAAGTTGTGTCTCTTTGGTATAGGCTAGGTATCCTTCCTTCCAGTGGTCTGCCACTTCAACAGGATTCCATGCCTGTTTGGGTGTGAAGTCTCAGACCATCAGAGGTGAAAATTGCTCTAAGCATCTGCCCAAATTCTCCCACACACCTTGCCACCCATGACTCAACTGCCTCAGAGCAGAACCCTGTGTGGCATTTCCAAGCAGTTGGTTAACTTTAGCAAAAGCTGAAATCAGATTTATGGCACACACCAATATGAGCATTCTCGTTATGCAGGAATGTTCAAGAAACTGAAGGGCCATTGCAACAAGGCAGGAAACATCTTCTGTGGAGAAGAAAGGGGAGGTGCCATTCGTCATTTTCCTCACCACATGTCTCCCAGAGGAGGAGAAAGGTGTAATTGCTGATTGTCTCCATGAGATGGTTCCCAGAGTACTGGAACGGCAGCAGTGCAGGGCCCAAATACCAGATTAGGCTCCAGGCCAGTGTTTTTATCATAGCTCTCCCAGGCAAAACACAACAAAGTGATAAACAGCACAGCAAACAGCAAAAGCCAAAAGCAGCCATTAACAAGCCCTGGAGTTTGATGTACAGCAAGAGAGGGAGCACTCCAAGGAGCAGGTGAGGGACCAAATAAACCAGCACTGAGAGCAAACAAGTCAACATCATGACCAGCAACAACATAGTCAAGATAAAACCAGTTTAATAAGTGAAAGGGAAAAAAAACCAAATCCCAAACAAGTGATACAAAGGTAACCACTCACCACCTTTCACCAGGAGACCAATGCCCAACCAGTCCCTGAGCAATGACTACTTTAGAAAGACTCCTCCCTCCCCTCCAGTTTTATTGCTGAGCATGGCTTTATATGGTATGGAATATCCCTTTGGTTAATTTGGGTGAACTGTCCCAGCTGTGTTCCTTCCCAGCCTTTTACCCACCTCTAGCCTACCCACTGCAGGGGCAGAATGGGAAACAGAGAAGGCCTTGATGCTGTGCAAGCACTGTTCAGCAATAGCTAAAGCATCCATGTGTTAACACTGTTTTGGTCACAAATCAAAACCACAGCACCATATGAGCTACTATGAAGAAAATTAACTCCATCCCAGCCAGACCTAGTATAAGCTATTATGATTATCATTGTTTGTGTCACTGTCATCCTTAGGAGCTCCAGCTGTGGACTGCTACTGCCTTGTTCTAGATGCTGCAATAACAGGAAAAACCTACAAAAGCTTGTATAAAGTATGTGAGAAAGACAACATTGACACCAACAGAGAGAAGAGTACAGGCAAATAGAAAATGGAACAATTTAGTTTGGAATGATCACTGCAGTCTTTGGCAGTCCAAGAGTTTTTAGTTTTCTGTAACCATTAGGGCATAGGCAAGACTTTGAAGAACAGAATGAAGGTATTTTGCATATCATAGAATCATAGAATGGTTTGGGTTGGAAGGGACCTTAAAGATCATCTCATTCCAACCTCCCTGCCATGGGCAGGAACACCTTCCACTAGACCAGGTTGCTCAAAGCCCCATCCAACCTGGCCTTGAACACTTCCAATGATGGGGCATCCACAACTTCTCTGGGCAACCTGTTCCAGGGCCTCACCACCCTCATGGTGAAGAATTTCTTCCTTATATCTAGTCTAAATCTACCCTCTTTCAGTTTGAACCCATTGCCCCTTGTCCTATCACTGCATGCCCTTGTAAAAAGTCCCTCTCCAGCTTTCTTGTAGGCCCCCTTTAGGTACTGGAAGGCTGCTCTAAGGTGTCCCTAGAGCCTTCTCTTCTCCAGGCTGAACAAGCCCAACTCTCTCAGCCTTTCTTTATGGGAGAGGTGCTCCAGCCCTCTGATCATCTTTGTGGCCCTCCTCTGGACTCACTCCAACAGGTCCATGTCCTTCTTGTGTTGGGGACCCCAGAGTTGGACACAGTACTCCAGGTGGGGTCTCACGAAAGCAGAGTAGAGGGGGAGAATCACCTCCCTCGACCTGCTGGCCACGCTTCTTTTGATGCAGCCCAGGGTACGGTTGGCTTTCTGGGCTGCAAATGCACATTGCCGGGTCATGTTGAGCTTCTCATCAACCAACACCCCCAAGTCCTTCTCCTCAGGGCTGCTCTCAATCCATTCTCCACCCAGCCTGTATTTATAGGGAATATATTGCAAGTGAGAGAACAGGGAATTTCCTGAGAGCTTTTTTGTGCTCACTCTGCATTTCTGCTCCATCATTCAGAGTGAGGTCCGGAAAGGAAGAAAACTGAAGTAATTATTTCAGTGGTGGAAAGCAGGTTGCCTGTGGATTTATGAGCTAATTACCTAGTGGCACTCTGTGACCCACTGTGAGGCAGTGATTTGGGGACTGGTTAAAATAATACCCTTGAGGATCCAATAGCACAGATAACACAGCAGCTGCAGGGGTTATTTCAACCTTGAGGCTGCAGTAGCAGCCAGGTAGTCTCTGTTGCAGAGCTACTCTGTGTCTGGGAAGCAAAATTCCATCTACATTAATGTCAGGCCTTTTTTCCTCACAGAGTGAGTGGTAACAGCAGGTTTCATACCTAAAACATGTCCTTATGGCTTCCCAGTTGAGTTGATATATATGTAATGTGAAGACTAGATTATTCATTTAAGCTTGTTTTCTTTAAAGGAAAAAATGAACACATTCCATTAGAATGGCAAAAATAAGACAACAAATAGCACATCAGGAAATTACATTTAATAGCTGACTTTAACACAAAAGGGAGGTTTTCTTTTTTATAAGGTGAAGATCTTGTGATGACAAGGAATATAGTGGCATACAGTTCTATCTTAAACATGCTGAAGGAGAGGGAAGATCCTAGGTTGTTTAATTCAGCATTCACATGACAGTTCATTATTAGATTACTGATTACAGACTTAAATTTAGGTCAAGGAGATAGAGATCTGCTCTGCTCTCTGCTTGTCCACACATCCATTTCTGATTTTCGTATATGCTTCAGACTGGAGCAACTATAGTAGACTGATGTTTTATACAACTGCAGAGGATCAACAGGACTTGTACCCCCTATGAAAAGATTCTCTTAAAAACAAGAGGTTTCTGCTATTTTAATAGTAATAACAGAATACTAAAATATAAAATGGCATGAATATCTGTACTACTTGTGCTATTGTATCTTCTGTTTCTTTACTGTTGATGTCATTGTATTTGAGTTTTATATAATCACTTATAAGTGCTTTTAAAAAGAAATAACTGTAGATTACAAGACTAGCTTTATCACCAGTGTATTGGGTATATATGGCAAGGTTTTGGGAATGGGGGGGACTGCAGGGGTGGCATCTGTGCTGGACACAGCTGGTTCCGTCTGGCTTGGCAATGGACACACTGCAGGCCAAAGCTGAGCCAATCAGCCTGTGTGAAAACATAGAATCATAGAATCGTTTAGGTTGGAAGAGACCTTTAAGATCATCTAGTCCAACCGTTAACCTGTTTAAGAAAGGGCAGAAAACACTACACAGGCAGAGGAGAAGCGAAAAAGAAAGTGAGAAACACCAAGATCAGAGAAGAAGAAGAGAGAGAAGGCGCTCCAGGCACCAGAGCAGAGATTCCCCTGCAGCCTGTGGAAGAGACCATGACAGATCAGGTATTCCCCTGCAGCCCATGGAGAGGTCACACACTGGAGCAGGGGAAAAGTGTGAGAAGAAGCGGCAGAGAGGAACTGTTATGTTGTTGTGGGTTAACCCCAGTAGCCAGATAAGCACCACACAGTTGCTTGCTCACTCCCCCCCCCCCCTCCAGTGGGACGGGGGAAGAGGAAAGGAAGAATAAAAACAAGAAAACTTGAGGGTTGTACTGGTTTTGGCTGGGATAGAGTTAATTTTCTTCATAGCAGCTAGTATGAGGCTATGTTTTGGATTTGTGCAGAAAACAGTGTTGATAATACAGAGATGTTTTCGTTATTGCTGAGCAGTGCTTACACAGAGTCAAGGCCCTTTCTGCTTCTCACACTGCCCCGCCAGCAAGTAGGCTGGGGGTGTACAAGAAGTTGGGAGGGGACACAGCTGGGACAGCTGACCCCAACTGACCAAAGGGATATTCCATACCATATACCATCATGCTCAGCATATAAAGCTGGGGGAAGAAGGAAGGGGGGGACGTTCGGAGTGATGGCGTTTGTCTTGCCAAGTAACTGTTACGCGTGATGGAGCCCTGCTTTCCTGGAAATGTCTGAACACCTGCCCGCCGATGGGAAGTAGTGAATGAATTCCTTGTTTTGCTTTGCTTGTGCATGTGGCTTTTGCTTTACCTGTTAAACTGTCTTTATCTCAACCCACAAGTTTTCTCACTTTTACCCTTCTGATTCTCTCCCCATCCCACCAGAGGGAAGTGAGCAAGCGGCTGTGTGGTACTTAGTTGCTGGCTAGGGTCAAGATAAAACAAACAAACAATTAATAAGTGAATGATAAGTGGAAGAAGAGGGAAGAAAACAAAACAAGTGATACAAAAGCAATCACTCACCACCTCCAATGGGTAGACCGATGCCCAGCCAGTTCCTGAGCAAAAGATGGCTAACCCCCTAAAGCTCCTTCTTTTCCCTTTTATTGCTGAGCATGACATTATATGATGTGAAATATCTCTTTGGTTAGTTCAGGTCATCTGCCCAGTTGTGTCCCCTCCCAGCCTATTGTGCAACCCCTCCTCCCCCTATCTATTCACTGGGAGGACAGAGTGAGAAACAGAGAAGGTTTGATGCTGTGCAAACACTGTTCAGCAATAGCTAGAATATTAGTGTGTTATCAGTACTATTTTGGTAAGAAATCCAAAACACAGCACCATATGAGCTGCTCTGAAGAAAATTAACTCTATCCTAGCCAGGTCTAGTATATATATACTGACTGTAACCCCCATCCCCTCTGCGATGCTTGGGGGGACAGGTAGAAGAGTCGGGAGTGAAGGAGTGAAGTTGAGCCTGGGAAATGGGGTTGGGGGGTAGGTGTTTCTTTAGTTTTTATTTTTGTTTCTCATTACACAAAACTATTTTGTCCCTCCCATCTTGCTGAGCAAGGAGATGTGAGCGACTGGGTGGGCATTTGGCTGTTAGCCAAGGTCGATCCACCACACACCAGTTAGATTTCTTTCTGACAGCACAAAAATTTAACAGAACTTTTCATTACAAAGAAATTATTTTCTTTTTCTTTCCAGGTACCATGACCAACAGGATGTTACGAGCAACTTCCTTGGAGCAATGTGGTTGATTTCAATAACGTTTCTATCCATTGGATATGGTGACATGGTACCTAATACATACTGTGGGAAAGGAGTCTGTTTACTCACTGGAATCATGGTGAGTGTTTCAGAATTTGTTCACTGGATATGAGATTAAGTTTGTTGGGATTAATCCCCAAACTCATGGTAGTCATAACAGAAATAGTTATTTGATAACTTTTAAAGTATATAGGCTTACTTGCACCATTCCATGGTCTCTCATTCCATGGTAATGGAATGGAAGGCTTTCATCCTCTGTAGGTAGAATGAAGAGCTGCATAATAAAATACAGGGAAACAATTCCACCCTGATGCCATTCTCAGCTTCAAAATCTCAATAGAGTCTTTCATTAAATGTTAGGATATCACATTTTCTTGATTGTATTTGGACATGTGTAATTGGACCACTTCTAATAACAAACCTACAGCTCTGACATTTGCTTCTTAATGAAGTTACTTGCAGGTGTAGAATTGCGATGGTGGCTAGTTTCCTGAAGCATTTTGCTTGTGCATAGTTTTCTACATTGTTTCTTATAAGTCTAATAACATATGGCCCATAGTTTTCCATTGCTTTAAGTGGATTTATGTAGTGCAGTTTTCATTACAAGAGTTTTTGCTACCATTGATTTATTTGTTAGACCATACATATCAGTACATATTTATTAGCTGTACTTCATATCTAATTTCAATTTTTTTTTTTGTATTGTAGCATTTGGTCCAAGTTAGGTAGGGAGGAGGGCAATAAATTATAATGGATATTTCTGCATATTTTTAGTAAATTAGAAGTAAAAAATCTCCTGTTCCTGCCACTTTTATTTGTATCAAGCTCCCGTGTAAATTTCCCTGTGAGTGAGAAGTTCAGGATGGGCATCATATATAATATATATGACAGTAAGATCCATTTATCATAAAAGTAATGCAGCTTCAATATCTACCTTCTGTTAAAACAGGTATATTGGGATTATGGCTGAAAACAAATGGTGGCAAGAAGTTTCCCTTTTTGAGCAGGTGTTTTAGTAAATCTGTTGTTTATAAAAGTATGTATTTTATGTTCAGAGAGTAAAATAGATCAATGCATTTTTCTAGTGTTGAAGACTTTTTTTCCAAATGCTTCTTTTTTATATCTTAACATCTGACAGGTTTCAGGTCATTGACCTTTATTGAGAAAGACTTCCAGTAAATTTTGGTAGTGTCAAATGCATACCTCTTTAAATACAGTTTGCAATATCTGGTGAAAATACAGACAGAAAGCACAGGAATGACTCAGAAGGCTTTTCTAAAGACTGTTGACTAAACTCATATCTGCTGTCTTCTGGGATATTTGCCTTTGTTCTTCATTCTGAGCTGGATTTTGATGACAGATAGAATAAAAAGTGGCCATTAGGAAAAGAAGAGAACACGCAGCATATATTGCCACAGGGATGTGCAGAACAAGTACAGAACCCTGTTATAATGCTTTCCTTCTTCCCAGACACTGTTCAGAAATAAGAAGCAAATGCTTCAAGATGGAGATATTAGATCATTATCCCTCCTCATTATCATCTCTGACTACATCCTTGACAACATATCTCTTGACAACAGCTAAATTCTAGGTTAACTTGCCTTGAATATTTACTCAAAACAAATTGTTCAGCATTCTTGGCATTTTCAGTATGAAAAAAATTACTGTAACAGAAATCTTAGAGTTTCCAAGCCCTACAGAACTGCAATGAAAATGTTAGTATTGATACTAATCATCCATGGGTTTCACACTGCTATTGGATTTATATTGATGCAAATGACAGCAGCATATGTACTGGTCTTAAAATTTTAATGGTTGTGGGCAGACTGTATGATTTTATTATGATGAAAACAAGGTAAAAATAAAATAACAGAAAGAGTCTCCAGATTACTGCAAGGCTTCTCTATGCACTCATGAATGAACCACACAGAAGGTGAAATTCTAAGCTGTATTTGTCATTTTGCTTAAGACAGCAACATTTGGAAACAGGTGTAAAATTATTTGCAGCAGCTGTTTACATTGCTTTAGTGAAAAGCTACAGTACTAGTTAATATATACTGATTACATGAAATGATTGAGTTTTCAATTCTTAGAGAAGTAAGGAGGAGGGTCACCAGAACTGCCACCTTGGACTTCTGGAGGGCAGACTTTGACCTGTTTAGGAGACTGGTTGGCAGAGTCCCTTGGGAGGCAGCCCTGAAGGGCAAAGGAGTCCAGGAAGGCTGGACATTCTTCCAGAAGGAAGTCTTAAAGGTGCAGGAGCAGGCCATCCCCATGAGCTGAAACACGAACCGGCAGGGAAGAAGACCAACCTGGCTGAGCAGAGAGCTTTGGCTGGAACTTAGGAAAAAAAGGAGAGTCTACAACCTTTGGAGGAAGGGGCAGGCAACTCAGGAGGACTACAAGGATGTTGTGAGGTCATGCAGGGAGAAAATTAGAAGGGCCAAAGCCCAGCTAGAACTTAGTCTGGCTTCTGCGGTAAGAGACAATAAAAAGTCTTTCTATAAATACATTAGCAATAGAAGGGGGGCTAAGGAGAATCTCCCTCCTTTATTGGATGTGGGGGGAAACTTAGTGTCAAGGGATGAGGAAAAGGCTGAGGTGCTAAATGCCTTCTTTGCCTCAGTCTTTAACAGCAAGGGAAGTTGTTCTATGGGTACCCAGCCCCCTGAGCAGGAAGACGGGGAAGGGGAGGAGAATGAAGCCCCCATAATCCAAGGGGAAATGGTCAGTGACCTGCTACACCACCTAGACATGCACAAGTCTATAGGGCCGGATGGGATCCACCCAAGGTTGCTGAAGGAGCTGGCGGAATTGCTCACCAAGCCACTCTCCATCATTTACCAGCAGTCCTGGCTAACCGGGGAGGTCCCAGTTGACTGGAGGCTGGCAAATGTGACGCCCATCTACAAGAAGGGCCGGAAGGAGGATCCAGGCAACCACAGGCCTGTCAGCCTGACCTCGGTGCCCAGGAAGGTTATGGAGCAGATCATCTTGAGTGCCATCATGTGGCACATACGGGACAACCAGGTGATCAGGCCCAGTCAGCATGGGTTTATGAAAGGCAGGTCCTGCCTGACCAACCTGATCTCCTTCTACGACATGGTGACCCGCTTAGTGGATGAGGGAAAGGCTGTGGACGTTGTGTACCCGGACTTTAGTAAAGCCTTTGACACCGTCTCCCACAGCATCCTCCTCAAGAAACTGGCAGCTCATGGCTTGGATGGGCATGCTCTTCGCTGGGTAAGAAACTGGCTGGGTGGCCAGGCCCAAAGAGTTGTGGTGAATGGAGTTAAATCCAGTTGGCGGCCGGTCTCAAGTGGTGTTCCCCAGGGCTCAGTATTGGGGCCAGTCCTGTTCAATATCTTTATCAATGATCTGGACGAGGGGATCGAGTGCACCCTCAGTCAGTTTGCAGATGACACCAAGTTGGGCGGGAGTGTTGATCTGCTTCAGGGTAGGAAGGCGCTACAGAGGGATCTGGACAGGCTGGATCGATGGGCCGAGGCCAATTGTATGAGGTTCAATAAGGCCAAGTGCCGGGTCCTGCACTTGGGTCACAGCAACCCCATGCAATGCTACAAGCTTGGGGAAGAGTGGCTGGAAAGCTGCCTGGCGGAAAAGGACCTGGGGGTGTTGGTGGACAGACGGCTGAATATGAGCCAGCAGTGTGCCCAGGTGGCCGAGAAGGCCAATAGCATCCTGGCTTGTATCAGAAATAGTGTGGCCAGCAGGACTAGGGAAGTGATTGTCCCCCTGTACTCAGCCCTGGTGAGGCTGTACCTCAAATACTGTGTTCAGTTTTGGGCCCCTCACTACAAGAAAGACATTGAGGTGCTGGAGCGTGTCCAGAGAAGGGCAATGAAGCTGGTGAAGGGTCTAGAGCACAAGTCCTATGAGGATCGGCTGAGGGAACTGGGGATGTTTAGCCTGGAGAAAAGGAGGCTGAGGGGAGCCCTTATCGCTCTCTACAACTACCTGAAAGGAGGGTGTAGAGAGATGGGTGTCAATCTCTTCTCCCAAGTAATAAGTGACAGGACGAGAGGAAATGGCCTCAAGTTGCACCAGGGGAGGCTTAGATTGGATATTAGGAAAAATTTCTTCACCGAAAGGATTATCAGGCACTGGAACAGGCTGCCCAGGGAAGTGGTTGAGGTACCATCCCTGGAGGTATTTAAAAGATGTGTAGATGTGGCACTTAGGGACATGGTTTAGTGGTGGACTTGGCAGTGTTAGGTTAACGGTTGAACTTGATGATCTTAAAGGTCTCTTCTAACCAAAACGATTCTGTGATTCTACATGCATAGCATTTCTTTTTCACAACTGAAACAAGATCCCTTTGAAAATTAGGTTTGTAAAAGGTACAGATGATATTCACCTTCATGTCTTTGATTGATTGTTTTTTATGATTAAAAATTCTGAAGCTACATTTGAAATAGTAAGGTTCCAAACACTCAGTAGTACTTACATAGTCAGGTTCGCATGATGAGTTTGGAATAAATACCTCCAGAGACAGAAAGCATTCTTAACAAAAAAGGGGTTAGGTAGGTAGTGTGTGATGGTAGTTAAAACAGTAATGAAAATCTGACCCCAAATTAAATTTTAAAGGACATCAGCAATATGGCTTTGGCAAGCTGTCATCTTTGAAAAGACAATTATGAAGCAATGTGAGAAATTCGGATGTTGAAATTACTGCTTTTTTTTTTGGTAAAGGATCTGAAAGATATGAAGTGTGAAACAGTGAACATATTAATGAACATATCCTCCAGCCTAAACTCCAACACCAAAAAGTTCATAGGTCTTAAATATAATTCTTTAAAAACAGCTACTGTTCTGAAACTTGTACAGTAACTAATTCATGTTTATTGTGGAAAAGATGTGATTTCAAGAGGAAAAATTTAATTCCCTAGCACCTAAAGTAGCAAGTAGATTACTGTGATCAATACCCAATACCACTGAATTTTTGCTTTTGGATAAGGCCCCTGTTAAAAAGTATGGAAGGGAAGATAAATAGAAATACTTACGAATGCATGTTTAAGTTCGGGGAAATATCTGTAAATGACTGGTTACGAGTGGTTACACAGACCACTGAAGAGTTAATATTGGCTTTGCAGAACTGATGGCCCGAGGAGGGCTCCTTTTGTGTCTTGACCTCATAGAAGGGAGAGAGCCCAGGTATGCCCTGGATCTCCTCCCACTGTTGCCTCAGGAATTGGTTTCTGTGGGATGGAAATTGGACTGCTCAGGCTAAACCCTGCATTGTGCTTCTGCCAGGGAAGTAGACTTTATGCAGTTTGCTGATGGCACCAAGTTGTGCTGGCTATTAAAACTGAAGCTATTGCTGTCTTGAGACACTGATTCAAGTGACATGTTTTAAATTCTCCTGGAAAATAGGAAAATCTTTGCATATTATTCTGATGATACTAAAAGAAAATAAGCAATTGCAAATCATCATTAAGAGTAAGCCAGTAAAGAAGTCTAATTAATGTATTAAAAAAATTAAAATAAGCAAAGAAGAAAACTGTGAACCATTTGTATTCTTGAAAAAATAAGGTAAATATTTAAATAATGTATTCTGACATATTGAACAATTTATTTTGGATCTTGCAAATCACTTAAATATGTGAATCTGTAATGAAAATATTGAAACAGTGCAGTACAGAGTTGGTGGCACTGGTAAATGCAGAGGCTGTTTATATACTGGCAAGAGAAACTGAACTGGGTACCTCTCTAAATCACCTATCAGTGTTTTTCTGATGAGACTTCACTAGAAAGCAGTCTATTCAGACTATGCAGACTAGCAGACTATGGACCAGGTAGATGATAAATTGGATAGTAAATGTGCCCTCTGCCTTCTCTATACATTAATTAGGCCTGCAGAGAGTGATTGATGAATAGAAATATGAGTGCCATCTTCTGTATCAGAACAGGATATAGAATAGATGGGGAGACCCACACCATTTTCATCAGGCCATGCAACTTGTCTGAGTTTTGGCTACCCACTGAATATGCAGTGGTTATCAATGCATACCTACTAGATCTCTCAGTTCCTGGTCAGCAGGCTAAGCTCAGCTAGAGGTGGAGCACTTTATTTGTGCTGTCGTTAACTTCAGTGGTGCTGCTTATGGATAGTATTTTCACCTGCTTAACTATTTTATGGAGTCAGGGCCTTGGAGTGTTTTGCCAAGTTTTCCTTGCTTTATGAGGAGTATATAATGAAGATAACAAAAATGTAAAGAAGGGAAGTAGAAATTGGTAGAAGTAAAAGGAGAGGCAATCATGAGAAGCTATGGGAAGATGCATAATTATTGACTGCGGGATGGGAAGAATTAGAATGAATGAATGAAGTATTAAAAATATATGAAGAATATGGAGGATATTGAATAGCTCCCGGCGTGCCAGCGAGGCCCTTCAGTCAGCCGTCTCAGATGAGGAAGGACAGAGAGACCCATGCGGCAGCAGGGACACAGGGGTCATTGATCTGCTAGGAACCACAGAAATACCTGAGATTGGACACATAGGAAGTAGGGCTTCTCCCACCACAAAGGCAACAGGATCATTAGCCCAGCTGAAGTGCATCTACACAAATGCACGGAGCATGGGCAACAAACAGGAGGAGCTTGAGGCTGTTGTGAAAGGGGAAAACTATGATATAGTTGCCATGGTGGGATGACACGCATAACTGGAGTGCTGCGATAGATGGCTATAAACTCTTTAGAAGGGATAGGCTAGGAAGGAGAGGCAGTGGGGTAGCCCTCTATGTTAAGGAGAGTCTTGACTGCCTTGAGCTCAAGGATGGTGACGAAAGGGTTGAGTGCCTATGGGTAAGAATCAGGGGAAAGGCCAACAAGGCAGATATCATGGTGGGAGTCTGTTATAGACCACCCAACCAGGATGAGAAGGCAGATGAAGTATTCTACAAGCAGCTGGGAGAAGCCTCACAATCGCTAGCCCTTGTTCTCATGGGGGACTTCAACTTGCCAGATGTCTGCTGGAAATACAATGCAGCACAGAGGAAACAGTCTAGGAGGTTCCAGGAGTGTGTGGAAGATAACTTCCTCACGCAGCTGGTGAGGGAGCCAGCGAGAGAAGGCGCCCCGTTGGACCTGTTGTTTGTGAACAGAGAAGGTCTTGTGGGTGATGTGACGGTCGGAGGCTGCCTTGGGCATAGTGACCACGAAATGATAGAGTTTTCGATTCTCAGAGAAGTAAAGAGTAAGGTCACCAGAACGGCCACCTTGGACTTCCGGAGGGCAGACTTTGGCCTGTTTAGGAGACTGGTTGGCAGAGTCCCTTGGGAGGCAGTCCTGAAGGGCAAAGGCGTCCAGGAAGGCTGGACATTCTTCAAAAGGGAAATCTTAAAGGCACAGGAGCAGGCCGTCCCCATGAGCTGAAACACGAACCGGCGGGGAAGAAGACTGGCCTGGCTGAGCAGAGAGCTTTGGCTGGAACTTAGGAAAAAAAGGAGAGTCTACAACCTTTGGAGGAAGGGGCAGGCAACTCAGGAGGACTACAAGGATGTTGTGAGGTCATGCAGGGAGAAAATTAGAAGGGCCAAAGCCCAGCTAGAACTTAGTCTGGCTACTGCCGTGAAAGACAACAAAAAGTGTTTCTATAAATACATTAACAACAAAAAGGGGGCTAAGGAGAATCTCCCTCCTCTATTGGATGCGGGGGGAAACAGAGTGACAAAGGATGAGGAAAAGGCTGAGGTGCTAAATGCCTTCTTTGCCTCAGTCTTTAACAGCAAGGGAAGTTGTTCTCTGGGCACCCAGCCCCCTGAGCAGGAAGACAGGGACGGGGAGCAGAATGAAGACCCCCGTAGTCCAAGGGGAAATGGTCAGTGACCTGCTACGCCACCCAGGCATGCACAAGTCTATGGGGCCGGATGGGAATCCACCCAAGGGTGCTGAAAGAGCTGGCAGAAGTGCTCACCAAGCCACTTTCCATCATTTATCAGCAGTCCTGGCTAACTGGGGAGGTCCCAGTTGACTGGAGGCTGGCAAATGTGACGCCCATCTACAAGAAGGGCCGGAAGGAGGATCCGGGGAACTACAGGCCTGTCAGCCTGACCTCGGTGCCCGGGAAGGTTATGGAGCAGATCATGAGTGCCATCATGCGGCACGTACGGGACAACCGGGCGATCGGGCCCAGTCAGCATGGGTTTATGAAAGGCAGGTCCTGCCTGACCAACCTGATCTCCTTCTACGACATGGTGACCCGCTTAGTGGATGAGGGCAAGGCTGTGGACGTTGTGTACCTGGACTTTAGTAAAGCCTTTGACACCATCTCCCACAGCATCCTCCTGGAGAAACTGGCTACTCATGGCTTGGACGGGCATATTCTGCGCTGGATAGGAAACTGGCTGGATGGCCGGGCCCAAAGAGTTGTGGTGAATGGAGTTCAATCCGGTTGGCGGCCAGTCACAAGTGGTATTCCCCAGGGCTCAGTATTGGGGCCAGTCCTGTTTAATATCTTTATCAATGATCTTGACGAGGGGATCGAGTGCACCCTCAGTCAGTTTGCAGATGACACCAAGTTGGGAGGGAGTGTTGATCTGCTTGAGGGTAGGCAGGCGCTACAGAGGGATCTGGACAGGCTGGATCGATGGGCTGAGGCCAATTGTATGAGATTCAACAAGGCCAAGTGCCGGGTCCTGCACTTGGGTTGCAACAACCCCATGCAACGCTACAGGCTTGGGGAGGAGTAGCTGGAAAGCTGCTTGGCAGAAAAGGACCTGGGGGTGCTGGTCGACAGCCGGCTGAATATGAGCCAGCAGTGTGCCCAGGTGGCCAAGAAGGCCAAGAGCATCCTGGCTTGTATCAGAAATAGTGTGGCCAGCAGGACTAGGGAAGTGATTGTCCCCCTGTACTCAGCCCTGGTGAGGCTGTACCTCAAATACTGTGTTCAGTTTTGGGCCCCTCACTACAAGACAGACATTGAGGTGCTGGAGCGTGTCCAAAGAAGGGCAACGAAGCTGGTGAGGGGTCTAGAGCACAAGTCCTATGAGGATCGGCTGAGGGAACTGGGGATATTTAGCCTGGAGAAAAGGAGGCTGAGGGGAGACCTTATCGCTCTCTACAACTACCTGAAAGGAGGTTGTAGAGAGATGGGGGTCAGTCTCTTCTCCCAAGTAACAGACGACAGAACAAGAGGAAATGGCCTCAAGTTGCGCCAGGGGAGGTTTAGATTGGATATTTATAAAAATTTCTTCACCGAAAGGGTTGTCGGGCATTGGAACAGGCTGCCCAGGGAGGTGGTGGAGTCCCCATCCCTGGAGGTATTCAGAAGACGTTTAGACGAGGCCCTAAGGGATATGATTTAGTGGTGGACTTGGTAGTGATAGGTTAATGGTTGGACCCGATGATCTCGGAGGTCTCTTCCAACCAGAACAATTCTATGATTCTATGATTCTTTGATTCTACTATGAGAATAGGCAGTTTATTTGTCTATATTAAAAGTCATTACACTTGGAACAAATAAGTAGAAGTAAGATACAATGGATGAGTTACAATTAACTGTTTTATCACAGGATGCACAGAGTAGTTGGGTACAGCTTGAATGAAGATTGCTCTTGATGAAATAGATATCCTGTAGGATTTTCATGTTGGCCTTGCTTTTGCTGAAATTGCAGCTTAAATGCTTCTCATTGAAATCAATTCTAAAGAGATCATTAAGCCTATCAAAGAAGCAAAAAATTTATGAGGATATTCTTGAAGTTGCATCATAGAGGTGGGCGAGGAGCTTAGATGTTTCTTTTGGAAAATTTTTAAGTAGCATCTTTTAACTATCAGATCTGAACCCCACCCATGTAGATGAATAATTCTTATTAGAGCAGTCACAATGCAGTCAGTGTGTACAATCTAGCCTTTGGAATACTAGCTTTTTAATTCTAAATACTGAATTGAAAATTACTCAGATACAATTTTAAAACTTCTCTTACGACAATTTTTAAAGTCCATGTGGAAGTCTGCATTTGGTTTAAAAGAATTGCAGCTCCTTTCCTACATGTACTAAAAGAGCCACCAGAATGAGGTGTTTATGCTGTATGACAAGGGGAACTCTTCATATAAGGTTAAATTGTGGTGTTTGCTCATGGGGTTTCATCTCAGACCACTCTGGTCTTATCAACAAATATAAAGAAACATGCTATCTGCATGAGGAACATGGTACCTAGAATAGCATCATTTTGAAACATCTGATTTCTGTTGGTAGCAAAATCTGATCTGTGACATCTTTGAAATTTTATAGTTACTAGATTTTAAGAAAAACAGAAAAAAGTAGATTCTAACTTCAGAGCTAACATTGGCTGAAGATCTGGGAAGATTCCTAAACAAAAGAAAAAGAAGGTAAACATCAGATTTGAGCAGTGAAATGTGAAAATTATTCTATAGAACCTTCTATGGATAATGTACATAAAGGTCATAAATTAATTTGCATTGTAATGTCTAGAACGTGGGATTTTTAGGAGAACTTTTCTTTACACTGTTTAATTCTGTAATTATTTGCAGAAACACAGCATTGTTTATGAAACACAAAAATGTATTTGGAATTATGCTTAAAGTGCTGAAAAGGTATGATTAATACACTGCCTTGTGGGTAGATATGTATGACTGAACTGATAGAAGCAACTCAATTTTCTGTGATAACAGTAAGAGAATAATAGATTGCATTGCTATTTAAAGGTTTACTTAGAACATTTTGCGCATTTATCAAGAATCTATAATATTTTTAGCATTTCTAGTGTCTGGTGGCAAAAGGTCAAAGCAATGTGGTGAATAGTGTTGTCGATGAGAATCTCAAAAATCTAGAACACAGCTCAGTTTTTACTTCCTGAGAGTACAGGAAAATGTGAAAAGCTTTTCATGCAGGTTGGTAGTATTTCAGGTCCACTTCTCAGATATATGGTAGAATATAATTAATTTGATTCTGAGAATTCAATAATAAACATCAGTGACCTCAGAATTCAGAACAGTTTGTGGTTAATCCTTCTAACACAATACAATCTAACTGGAAAATCTGTCAAGCAGAAACATAAAATGGAGAAGACAGTTAATGATGCTTGAATTATTAGGGTTGAAACTATTAAAATTTGGGCTGGTCAGAATTTCTTTAGCTCCTTTATTATTGTTGTTCCAGCACATCAATTTGCCAAAGTGGAAACTTTTCTCAGGAATGCTTACTTCTGCGTTATTTTATGGCTATGGCTTCTTGGGATGAAATTTCTAATTGAATTAAAGAAAAGAGAACATATAATGATTAAAATGAAGTTGAGTAGCTACAGAGAGATTGAGCAATCAGTCCCTGAGGCAGTAGTGGTTAGTGCAGTAATCTGGAATGTGAGAGAACAGCAGAGGCTATTTACTCTATTTGAGTAAAGTCTTCTGGAAGATGTAACCATCTTTTAGAATTAGAAAATAAAATAAAATAAAATCACTCCCACAGAAGCTCTTTATTTCATCCCAATAGAATAGGGAAGATTTTTAAGTGTCAGAGGACAGGAAAAAACTGTTTCCAATTTAGATCTAATTAGAAATTATGGTTGCATTTCATCAAGTTCAAAGGCAGTCAATTACTGACTGGAATAAACAGCAATTCTCCCAAGATATCTTTTTTTCTACATAAATATGTCTGGAGCTAACCGATTTATAGAAAAACTTTTGTTTTGAAAAAATGGAACTTGGTTTGATTCCATCTGCAATAACTTTGAGTTTTAATGCAGCAATTTTTTATATACCTTTACATGTATTTTCATGAAACTTTTGTATTTACACTGTCTGGGTTGCATGATTTTCCATGACAGATGTTGGACAAGAGCATCCTTGGTAGCCATCATCCTGAAATATTAAACTAATGTTTATCGTCAGCATTATAGGCTGTTCTGTCTGCTGGTTAAGGGAAATCAAATTTCACCTCCTTGCTCAGAAAAAAAATTTTTGCATGCCAGGTGGAAAGATTTTACTGTGACTGTAATGATCTCCGGGGGGCTTTTCAGTTGTTATGACCATTGAAGGTTTCCCAGAAGCCTAGCTATCAGCATGCATTCAGTTCTTGGGCTTTTCTGAGTTAGCACTACCATCATTTACAGGTTCCCTTGTAGAAGAGAGTGTCTTTGTTTTATAAACCGTTACTTTCTACGCTCTCACAGGAGCCTTTCCCAGTACTCATCTTGCATTATTAAAAAAAAAAAGTTTACTTCACATTTATCTCCTGCATCAGTACCCCTTACTGTGTCTGGGAGTATCTAATCAATTTCATAATTTGTATATGACATTTAATACTCTTAATACGATTTTTTTTTTGAACATTGCTAAAAACCTTACAGACTTATGAGAAGTAAAGGAATCTGTTCATCTGCTGTATTAGAGATTAGAAGCTGTTTAAATGTTGGAACCAAATTCTAGCTGTGGTACAGGCAGACAAACTCCACTGAACACAATAGTAGCCAGAAAAATATTGAATATATGGAAGTATAAATAATGCAAAACTATTTTAGCTCACATTTTTGGCTGAAATGGTATAGTTCTCCTATTATTCATCCTACTCTGTTTCAGTGATGCAATGTTACACATCTCTCCCAGTAAACAACAATGACAAATGCAAAAATGCATTTATATGGCACCATTTCCATAGCCTCTGTCTGTCTCATGGATGTATTCCTCCCTCAACTTTTGCATTGCTTGTTTTGGAGAGTTAT
Source organism: Phoenicopterus ruber ruber (assembly GCA_009819775.1). Lineage (NCBI taxonomy): Eukaryota > Metazoa > Chordata > Aves > Phoenicopteriformes > Phoenicopteridae > Phoenicopterus > Phoenicopterus ruber. Next base: position 6,997,060 of record CM020247.1, on the reverse strand, counting down.
TTTTTACTTAAAGCAAGATCTTATTTTTATTATTTTTATTGTATTGGGTCTGGCTGGGATGGAGTTAACTTTCCCCATAGAAGCCTTCATAGTGCTGTGCTTTGTATTGGCCTGTTTAGGAGACTGGTTGGCAGAGTCCCTTGGGAGGCAGCCCTGAAGGGCAAAGGAGTCCAGGAAGGCTGGACATTCTTCAAGAAGGAAATCTTAAAGGCGCAGGAGGAGGCTGTCCCCATGAGCTGAAACACCAGCCGGCGGGGAAGAAGACTGGCCTGGCTGAGCAGAGAGCTTTGGCTGGAACTTAGGAAAAAAAGGAGAGTCTATAACCTTCAGAGGAAGGGGCAGGCAACTCAGGAAGAATACAAGGATGTTGTGAGGTTATGCAGGGAGAAAATTAGAAGGGCCAAAGCCCAGCTAGAACTTAGTCTGGCTAGTGCCGTGAAAGACAACAAAAAGTGTTTCTATAAATACATTAGCAACAAAAGGAGGGCAAAGGAGAATCTCCCTCCTTTATTGGATGTGGGGGGAAACATAGTGACAAAGGATGAGGAAAAGGCTGAGGTACTTAATGCCTTCTTTGCCTCAGTCTTTAACAGCAAGGGAAGTTGTTCTCTGGGTATCCAGCCCCCTGAGCAGGAAGGTCACTCCCTGCCCGGAGCCCCATGCCCAGCCTGCTCCGGAACAGCACAGCGATCCCCCCCCCTCACACCATCCCCCTCTATATAGTGAGCTTGACAGTCACATGGTATAGAATAGACCCCAGCCAGCTTCTGGCAAAAATTAACCCTATCCCAGCCGCAACCAGGACACAAAGGGAAATGGTCAGTGACCTGCTACACCACCTAGACACACACAAGTCTATGGGGCTGGATGGGATCCACCAGAGGATCTGGCTGGATGGCTGGGCCCAAAGAGTTGTGGTGAATGGAGTTAAATCCAGTTGGCAGCCAGTCACAAGCGATGTTCTCCAGGGCTCAGTATTGGGGCCAGTTCAGAATTATTTCGTTACTTATGGAAAAATATGCTTGTTCATTCTTTCAGTTGTAGTAGAAGAGCTTTTAAAAAAATTATCTCTTTGCTTCCTCTTTTAGAAGTGCTATAGGCCTTTTTTTCCTCTTTCTTCAGAAACCTTGAGGAAGGAAAAAAGCCTAGGACTAACTTCACAAAAAAGGGATGTAACAGTGGCTTTAGACCTCAAGGCATTTGTATTGGGTTTGCGTGGCAAGGTTTTGGTAGTGAGGGAGCTACAAGGGTGGCTTCTGTGACAAGATACCAAAAGCTTCCCCCATGTCAGGTAGATAGAGCCAGTGCCAGTCGGCTCCAAGTTAGACTCGCCGCTGGCCAAAGCTGAGCCAATCAGCGACGGTGGTAGCACCTCTGTGATAACATATTTAAGAAGGGGAAAAAAACTACTGCGCAAGAGCAGACAGAAGAGAGCAGGGAGAATATGTGAGAGAAACAACCCTGCAGACACCAAGGTCAGTGAGGAAGGAGGGGGAGGAAGTGCTACAGGCGCCAGAGCAGAGATTCCCCTGCAGCCTGTGGTGAAGACCACGGTGAGGCAGGCTGTTCCCCTGCAGCCCATGGAGGTTAACGGCAGAGCAGATATCCACCTGCAGCCCATGGAGGACCCCATGCTGGAGCAGGTGGATGTGCTGAGTGATCTCCCTGTCCTCATCTTGACCCACAAGCCTTTCATCGTATTTTTTCCCCCTGTTCTGCTGAGGAGGGAGAGTGCATAGAATGGCTTGGTGGGCACCTGGCAGCTAGCCAAGGTTAACCTGTAAGACCACCTTCTAGAGAGCCAAATGAACAGTGTATCTGTTAAAATTCATACAGGCTTTTCATTTTATGCAGAGCAGCAGGAAGGATGGTGTGCCTTTTCTGGTGCAAAGCTAAGTTTCCCACCAGAGCCATATGTCTGCAAAGCAGACCTTCTCTCCCTCAGTGGATCCCAAGGGAAATGAGAAAGAAATGTGGCAGCTGCCTTCTTTCAGCTACAGACAAGTATAGCAGGATATTTTTGTGACAACTACAGCACTAAATACTGCAATTCACTTCCAGACCAGGTAAACCAAAGCTGCCAGGAGACATTCAGCTAGCCACTGATACACCGTATTGCTTCGTTTCTCACCAATAGCACCCTCACAGGATCACAGAATGGTAGGGGTTGGAAGGGACTTCTGGAGATCACCCCCTGCTAGAGCAGGTTCACCTAGAGCAGGTTGCACAGGACCGTGTCCAGGTGGATTTTGAATATCTCCAGAGAAGGAGACTCCACAACCTCCCTGGGCAGCCTGTTCCAGTGCTCTGTCACCCTCACAGTAAAGAAGTTTTTCCTCATGTTCAGGCGGAACTTCCTGTGTTCCAGTTTGTGCCCATTGCCCCTTGTCCTGTTGCTGGGCACCACTGAAAAGAGTCTGGCCCCATCCTCTTGACACCTGCCCTTGAGATATTTATAAGCATTGATGAGGTCCCCTCCAGGCAGTCAATGTGGTTGCAGAAATTGTTAAATTCATTGTTGCATTTTCATAGAATCATAGAATGGTTTGGGTTGGAAGGGACCTTTAAAGATCATCAAGTCCGACTCCCCTGCCATGGACAGGGACATCTTTCACTAGACCAGGTTGCTCAAAGCCCCATCCAACCTGGCCTTGATCAATTCCAATGATGGGGCATCCACAACTTCTCTGGGCAACTTGTTCCAGTGTATTACCACTCTCATTGTAAAAAATTTCTTCCTTATATCTAGTCTAAATCTACCCTCTTTCAGTTTAAAACCATTGCCCCTTGTCCTGTCACTACAGGCCCTGGAAAAAGTCTCTCTCCATCTTTCCTATAAGCCCCCTTTATATATTGAAAGGCTGCAATAAGATCTCCCCATAGCCTTCCCTTCTCCAGGCTGAACAAGCCCAACTCTCTCAGCCTTTCTGCATAGGAGAGGTGTTCCAGCCCTCTGATCATTTTTGTGGCCCTCCTCTGGACCTGCTCCAACAAGTCCATGTCTTTCCTGTGCTGAGGACTCCAGAGCTGGGCGCAAGTACTCCAGGTGGGGTCTCACCAGAGCAGAGGGGCAGAATTACCTCCCTTGACCTGCTGGCCACACTGCTTTTCATGCAGCCCAGGATACAATTGGCTTTCTGGGCTGCAAGTACACATTGCCAGCTCATGTCTAATTTTTTGTCCACCAGTGTGCCCAAGTCCTTCTTGGCAGGGCTGCTCTCAATCCCTTCATCCCCCAGCCTGTATTGATATTGAGAGTTGCCTTGACCCAGGTGCAGGACCTTGCATTTGTCCTTGTTGAACTTCATGAAGTTCGCACAGGCCCACTTCTCAAGCTTGTCCAGGTCCCTCTGGATGGCATCCTGTCCCTCAGGCGTGTCAACCGCACCACTCAGCTTGGTGCCATCTGCAAATTTTCTGAGGGTGCACTCGATCCCACTGTCTATGTCATTGATGAAGATATTAAACAGTACTTGTCCCAATACGGACCCGTGAGGGACACCACTCATCACTGATCTCCATCCGGACATTGAGCCATTGACCACTACCCTCTGGATGTGACCATTCAGTCAATTCCTTATCCACTGAATAGTCCATCCATCAAGTCCATATTTCTCCAATTTAGAGGGAAGGATGTTGTGGGCGACTGTGTCAAAGGCCTTACAGAAGTCCAGATAGATGACATCAGTACCTCTTCCCTTGTCCACTGATGTAGTCAACCCATTGTAGAAGGCCACTAGGTTGGTCAGGCAAGACTTGCCCTTGGTGAAGCCATGCTGGCTGTCTCCAATCACCTCCTTGTCCTCCATGTGCCTCAGCATAGCTTCTAGGAGGATCTGTTCCATGATCTTCCCAGGCACAAAGGTGAGGCTGACAGGTCGGTAGTTCACAGGGTCCTCCTTCCTACCCTTTTTAAAAAATGGGTGCAATGTTTCCCTTTTTCCAGTCACTGGAAAGGAGTTCTTCCAGCTGAGCACACTTGTAACTGTGACATCCACCACTGCCTTCAGGTGCTAGGGGGACTTTCATGTGCTGGAACTCCATGCAACCTAAGGTCCGGACAGCTATTTCAGTCCTTGGGAGGTCTGTTTGGGTGGAGACATTAGCATAGGTAAGCTGTAGTGTTTCTGTTTGAGTTTCAGCCTCAGCCTTGCAGTTGTGGCAGGTGGACACCATTTTCTTTCAGCAGGTCACAGTCTCCCTATAGTTCTCGGAAAAATAGCCCACTTATAAAATGGTAATTCTTTTGAAAGATGTAATCCTTCTAATTCCCTGGAGACCTCAAGCTTCTGGGTAGGCTTGCACAGCCACCAGTTAGTTGGGGTGACCATTGGGGCTGCAGCCTAAGCCTGCTGGTGAGTAGAGCAGGCAGCAGCCCACTAACTGGCAGAGTGTGCAGCCCTTCCCGCGCAAACTGCCGCACAAACTGCTGACGCCACTCCCTGTTTGCAAATCCTGGCCGCTGGCGCTCCCTAGGGGCTTGTTATATGCAGCTTTCCACGGTTTGAACTGGCCGCCGGGAGAGCCGACATCGCCCAACTCTCGCCTGCCCCTCTCGTGAGACCTGCTGCCTGCCGGATGGTCCCTACCACACACACATAGCCCAAGCGTGCCGGGGTCCCAGAAACCCCCCTCCACACACACACCCGGGGGCATCACAAACCTTGAACTCCTCTCAGCACGTGGCAGCTACTGCATTTGGAACTTTACCAAAGAAAAAACCATGTGGAAATGCAAGAGGCATTTACTGTGAGGAGTATAGGGTTTTTCTGAGTCTCACATTTTTAAACTGATGACCAAATGCTGTTTTCAGTGAGGCTTCTCTGGCAGTGCTAATGATTCTTTGTCTTAGATTTTAAAAGACAGTAAAACCAACCCCCAAACTTAACCCCTTAGTTAAAGAGTTGCAAGCACTTCTCTTTGCTTATCACTAAAAGTGGGTCCTTACCAAAATGTTAGTCCCAAATGCTAGACTTTGTTGAAGTCTGAGTCTGATGATACTTTGTCATGGTTTAACCCCAGCCGGCAACTAAGCACCACACAGCCACTTGCTCACTCCCCTCACAGTGGGATGGGGGAGAGAATTGGAAGAGTAAAAGTGAGAAAACTCGTGAGTTGAGATAAAGACAGTTTAACAGGTAAAGCAAAAGCCGCGCATGCAAGCAAAGCAAAACAAGGAATTCATTCACTACTTCCCATCGGCAGGCAGGTGTTTAGGGCCATCTCCAGGAAAGCAGGGCTCCATCACGCATAACAGTTACTTGGCAAGACAAACGCCATCACTCTGAATGTCCCCCCCTTCCTTCTTCCCCCAGCTTTATATGCTGAGCATGATGGTATATGGTATGGAATATCCCTTTGGTCAGTTGGGGTCAGCTGTCCCAGCTGTGTCCCCTCCCAACTTCTTGTGCACCCCCAGCCTCCTCGCTGGCGGGGCAGTGTGAGAAGCAGAAAAGGCCTTGACTCTGTGTAAGCACTACTCAGCAATAACTAAAACATCAGTGTGTTATCAATAATATTTTCAGCACAAATCCAAAACATAGCCCTGTAGTAGCTACTATGACGAAAATTAACTCTATCCCAGCCAAAACCAGCACAATTATTTACTTTAAACCAGCACAAAAATTTACTTTAAAACAGGATAAAATGAATGGTATTGGAAATTATAAAATCCAGTAATGTAAAATAAGACATTTTTAGAATTTTATTCTCAAAGGAGACTTTCTTGCAGTTGAAATAATATGGTACTTTTACTTAGCCTAAGTTATTTTGGTAAAAAAGGGGCTTCTGCAGTATGTAGTAGTGATATAAGAAAAAAACCTGGGTGTATGAGCATGAACTAATTGACTTCACGTTACTGATTCTCACATGAATAGGAATATTCAAAAACATCATGAGTATGATGCTACCATTTTAAAATAACAGCATTTGGATCACAAGATTTGGGATAATTCACACTTTAGTATTTTTAAGGATGCTGAGATCAACAGAGGAACCATATAAAAGTGCAGAGCACTGTAACATAAAATATTAATTAGAATATGTACTTGTATTGAGTCTGGCTGGGATGGAGTTCACTTTCCTCATAGCAGCCCTCATAGTGCTGTGCTTTGTATTTGTAGCTAGGAAGGTGTTGATAACACACCAATGTTTTGGCTACTGCTGAGCAGTGCTCCCACAGCATCAAGGCTGTCTCTCCAACCACCACCCACCCCCCTCCCTTCAAAGGCCAGTAGGCTGGAGGTGGGCAAGAGGTTGGAAGGGGACATATAGCCAGAACAGCTGACCCAATCTGACCAAAGAGATATTCCATACCATATGACATCATGCTAAGCAATAAAAGCTAAGAGAAAGGAGGGGAGGGGGGCACTTGTTATTAAGGCATTTGTCTTCTGGAGCAACTGCTACGTGTACTAAGGCCCTACTTCCCAGGAAGCGACTGGACATCGCCTGCTGATGGGAAGCAGAGAATAAATCTTTTTGTTTTCCTTTGCTTTTGTGCATGGCCTCTACTTTTTTTTGTATTAAACTGCCTTTATCTTGACTCACGAGGTTTTTTTTTTTTCATCTTATTTCTCCTCCTCCCTGTTCCGCTGAGGAGAGGGAGTAATAGAGCAGCTTGGTGGTCACCTGGTGGCCAGCCAAGGTCAACTCACCACAGTCCTTCAAGTAGGATTTCAATGTGTTATTTCTGTAAGCTGTTAGTCATTTAAAGAATGAGCATAATTTGTTTTCCTTCAAGGTACTGCAAAAAATAAACATGAAGATAGTAATTTACTTCTATCTTTTGTTGAAATGCTAAAACAACCCATTTTTAAATCCTGAGATCTTGTCATATCCCACAAAGCCAAGAGGGGTAGCCTGAATCTAGAATACCTTGCAGTTGCAGTAAAGTGTTCTGGTGATAAGGAATATAGCAGATAGGTATAATAAACCATAGAGGTGGTTTGCATAGCCTATCAGTGACTATGTTCTACTGCTGCAGGCAATGTCTTTCATATGAGACATAAAGCTACTGTCTTTAACAGCTTTTGGTCATTATAACTGCTGTGACACTTTAAGTAAGCATGAGAGTTCATCCTAAAGGCCTGGAATAATTTCAAATCAAACTGAATTGCTTTTGTCTGTTGCCCTTCTTCTAGCCTTTTTTTTTTTGTGGGAGGAGAGGGTTTTTTTCTAATATTTCTCTTCCATGATAGCTTTTGTGCCGCTTTGCAAGTAGTGAGGAAGCCACTCTGTATTATTAATCTCATACCATCTTGGCATTCTTGCTGTAAGCAGGTGCAATTTGAAGTTATGCCATTGAATCAACATTTGGCCCAGAGTGTTATTTTGACTTGCTGGGCCAAAAGACTTCTTTTTTTCTCTTCCTGTTCTTGCCATATATACCAAATACACTATTGTGTGGAGTAATTTTCTTTTTCCTCTCAGAGAAGCCTCCTGCATATTAATTGTTCTTTCCTGCCCTCCTTCACAAGAAGGAGATGGAAAAAGAGTTGTTTGTTTTCTAGGGAGATTCTTTCTGTTGTATCACATAGGGTAGGGCAACTTCTGCCTAGTCCTCTTGTCAAAAGGCCGGATGCATTTCTGAAGTGCTCAGCCTTAAGCTGCATTGTCTGTCTTCCTCCTCTTTTGCTCTTTGTGGGATGTGAGGAAGCAAAGAAACTGTTGTTATCCCATTTTTTTCCCTCATCTCATTAGAGAGTGAGACTCCGACTATTTTTTCCATGAACTTCACTCAACATGGGGATGGAGAATGTGGGGAGAAGGAACAGCAAAGCTAGAAATCTTGGTATGGAGGACAGGAGAGAAATGGAATGGGAAAACGCAGCAAAATTACAAGGGAATTTTTTGAGGGATTCTTGAGGGCTGTTGGGCATAGAAACTTTGATAGCTCAGAACTAATTGAAGAGGATTGGGTCTTAGTGAGGGAGCAGATGAATTTATTGAAACATTCTATCATCAGTGGAGTGAAATTGGAGTCTAATTAATTGGAAGCTTCTGCAAAATTCATTGAGTGCATCAGTAAGTAAGTAGAAAGTGCAGATACTTTTTTTTTTCCAGAGTTAATTTATTTTTCTGTTTAGTAGTGGAATTTGTATTTGGGAAGCTAGATTCAGAGATGTTCTGTATTTTCTGGAGATAGTAAAGCAGGTATAGAGAAGGAATGGGGAGAAATGGAAGAAAGCTGTGTGACTAAAAATCTAGGAAGCTTCAAGGTGAAATGAGACTGCTTTACACACTAACAGCTAAATTTGGGTGAACCTGAAAGTTAAACACAGCCTCAGTATATTTAATGTAATTTTATTTTAATTTTTTAAACAACCTGTGAAGTTTAGTTTAAAAAAAATACTAAAGCAGCAGAATTTAGTAATGTTGTCAGACTAAATGATACCTGGAGCTGTGTGCAATATATGCTGTTTCTGGTTACCTGATTAATTTTAGCCTCCTCTCCTTTCCCTTATAAAATTAAATTTGTGATGCTGATAAAAGTACTATCATTTCAAAGGAACTGGCACCTGCTTGCTTTGGCCTGTTATGAACATGCATGTCTGTGCATATACACGTGTATACATACATACACAGCACAAACCAGAAACTTGCAACTTTCTCCATCTAAGTTTTGAAGAAATGGTGCTGTGCATGTGTGCTATTTCTAATGAGAAATAGAAATACTATATGAAAAGATCATTGTAGGCCTCAGAAAACAACTGCCCGAATTGCTCCACAAGACAACACACATACATACATACAAGTTCTAACACAACAAAATCAGTAACAACCCCCACCCTATCAAAAATATTCCTGCCCCATAAGAATAAAACATGGCAACTCCACTAAAATCCAATTGAACAGAAAACATTCCCCTACTGTCATCTACAGTAACCACCCCAAACTTTCAAAACTCAACAAAACACCCAACAGCCACCCCTACAAGAAGCACCAAGACAAACCCTACACCATATCCCACAACACATCAATCCCCTCAAGCCTCAGGAAAAGGCTCAGCTGCCAGACACACAGAATAAACAAAGACCACTAACATCCCACCTAAATAAACCATAAAAAACATCAAAGATGATACAAAAGAAATCCCTAAACTCAACCACCATCCACACTCGATAACAGACGCTAGTACCAAACCAACCACTCCATAATACAGAGACAGATTAGACGCTACTGCCAGCCTCCCTAAAACAAAACACAATGCTAAAAAAAGCACAAAATAAGTCATAGTAGTTTCCACTTGGCTTTTCTTTGAGGTCTATGGCCTGAAAAACTGTCATCTCAACCACAGGAACCTATAAAGCACATTTCCCCCTCCCCCCCCCCAACATTGTATGTATAAATTGTACGTTAATTTATTTACCCCATATACTATATTAGCTCAGGGAATACATTCAATATATGGACTATACTCATTGTTATGTAGAGCATATCTCTCTCCTCCCCATCCTACTTTCAGAGGATCGGCAGTCCATGCTTGATAGATAAGAACCAATACTTGTACTACAACCATCCATTGGTGTACTGTACATATACTAAAGTGATGAAATACTAAATTTATGATAACTTTATCTTTAGGCCTTAAAGAACATCCTAAGAAATCTTTCTTTTTTTGTGTGATAAATACTAATGTAATCTTATTTCTTCTTCAGCAATTCCTGTATGCTCTAGACAATTGTTAAGAACAGAGTATTCTGTATTTCTTTACTAATATTCTGGGTTTTAAAATCATTCTGATCACTCCCTTTGTTTATGCACTAGAAATGGGATGTGTTTGAATTTTCAACCCCTGAAGGAAAAAAAGCAGAACTTTTAAATAATACTGCTCACCGATTATTTTGATGCCTTGGCAGTTTACTAGTCTGCAATTGCTGACTTCTATTATTCTGAACTGAAATAGCTGTAGCATGTTTATCAGGGATCAACCACCTGATGCCTGCCATATTTCTACAGCAAAGGAGAAACTTCCATTAAAACTCTGCAAAATGCAGTAGTAACATCTTGGGGGTTTGTTTTATTGTTTTCAGGGTGCTGGGTGCACTGCACTGGTGGTAGCTGTGGTTGCAAGGAAGTTAGAACTTACCAAAGCTGAAAAACATGTGCATAATTTCATGATGGACACCCAGCTAACTAAAAGAGTAAGTCACACTTTATATTCACAACTGAAAAGGAAATGTGTGTTCAATTTATTTCTGCATTTGTTTTAAATGGTTTCATGCTCCATTCTCTTATTGAACTTTTTCATGGGTGTGATTTTGCAAGGTGCTATATGTGGAGGAATTGAATGCCCTGAGCTTCTCTTTGAAGTTGAGGGCAACAGCAGGTTCTCAGAAGATTTTAAGGATTTGAATATTCTTCTATAGAGGGTCCTTGCAGCTGAAGATAATTGATGTAACCAACAGTTAAAAGCTATGAAACTAGAGACTAATATATTAAACTGACAAACTTTCATGCAGCACATGAGAAGAATATATAGAATTTTAAGGTTTATTCTATTCAACTATCCTTCATATCAATCTAAATATCAGTTTAATAGTGCATCCAAGTGGTGTTTTGGTAGTTTCAGACTCATGAAACTCAAAGGAAATGAAAAGCAAACAAAACAAGCAACCAAATCTGAGATGTACCTCAGATCACAAATCCATTACACAGATACTAGAGAAGTTTCCTCATAGCCTGAAGATAGCCAGATCTTGTGGAAATGCAAGGACTAGAGATCTTGAGGAAGTCTCTAAAATCTGATTCTGCTTCCACTGAAGTCAGGACCAAGGTTCTCCAATGCTTTTATGGTTTCAAGGTTGTGAGCTCCTGCTGGGAAGAGCTACTGCATAGCATTCCTAAAATGTCTTTACCTATGCATTGGATTAGCTCTCACACTATAGTGACTGGCACGATATAAAGACAGAGGGAGAGAAAATACAGATCAATAACAAGAACTGTTTGCCTTTGCAAGTAGTCTAGTAATGCTGTAATTAAACAACATTGCATTGAAATTCTTTGTCTATTGCTTTCAAGTATTCTTGGGAATATTGGAGAGCCTAGGAAGGAACTGTAGGTATTCTTATATTTAACATTTTATAGAAAGCCTCATTTAAAAAAAATTCAAAGCACTCATGAAATAGAACACTGGCTACATTTATTGACAAACTGTTATTTCATGTCCTCTAAGAATGGTAAGAAAGAAACAAGAATAAGGAAAAATATAAAAAACAAACCAAACAAAAAAACCTTGTTCTAACAGCTCTGAAAATTTATGAGACTGTTAAATTGCTAAGAGAAACAAAGGTAATAATGATACAACAGGAAAGAGAAATTTTATGGTCCTATAAAATGCATCTAGTTAATTGCCATACAGATAAGAAATTAATAATCCTTCACTGTAATTTATATTGTCATAAACAACAAATGATCCTAACTCTTTTCAAAAGGGACAAGTAATTCCCAGATGCAAAGAGAGATTGTCCCAATATCACTTTTATAAAAAACATGGAAATTGCTCAGCAATCCCTTTGGCCTGATAATTGCTTTCTGGCCTCACTGCTGCAGCTTCTTCATGTACCCATTTTCCACAGTTAGGCAGTCTTAAGTGCTTTAGAAAGACTTTACATTAGAAAAGACAGAAGAGAACATAATGCTATTTTTGTCAGCCTGGTGTTTTTCTTTTATGAAACAGGTGAAAAATGCAGCGGCCAATGTACTCAGGGAAACATGGTTAATTTATAAAAGTACAAAGCTGGTTAAAAAGATAGACCATGCGAAAGTAAGAAAACATCAACGAAAATTCTTGCAAGCTATTCATCAGTAAGTACAATTTTACTTTGTTTTTCCTGTCCAAGCACTCTCTTTCTCTCCTCCCCTCTCATTTGCTTTTTGTCATTCTCTCTTTCTTGTTCTCATTCTGCCTCTTGTTTTCTCTCATTCCCTTTCTGTATCTCTTCCTATTTCTCTCTCATTTCCCCTCTCGCTCTCTTTCACTCTCTCTCATTCTCTTTCACATTCTCTCTTTCTTATTTTCTTGTTCTCTCTCTCCCTCTTTCCCTCTCTTTGTTTTTCTGTCTCAATATCTCTTTCTCTCTCTCTCTCATTCTTTATTGTTCTGTCTTTTTGCTCCTTTTTTTCTCCCTCTTTCTCCCCCTCTCTCCCTTTTTATCTCTCTCCATCTCTCGTGTGCCCTCCCGTCGTTGTCTCTTCCCCTTCCCTGTCTTTGTCTCTCTCCCTTCCTCTTGCTTGCTTTTCCCCTTTCATTCTCTCTGTTTTGTTCTCTCCTTCTCTCTCTTTCTTCCTCTCTCTTTCTTGCTCCCGCTCTGTTTCTTTCTGACAAAATTGTGCGTGCTCTCCCCCCATTCTCTCTCCTTTACATTGTCTTGTGTTCTGTCTCTCGACCTCTCAGTTTCTTGCTCTCTCTCTTTCTCCTCCTCTTTGTTCCTCTTACCCCACTTCCTCTCTCTCTCTCTCCTCCTCTTTGTTCCTCTTCCCCCCCCTTCCCCTCTCTCTCTCTCTTTCTCTTTCTTCCTCTCTTGCTCACTTTTCTCTCCCCCCCCCCCCCCCGTCACTCATTCTTTATTGCTCTCACTTTCTATCTCTTGGTTTCTCTTTTGCTTTCTCACTCTCTTGCTCACTCCCCCCCTTTCCCTCTCTTTCTCCTTTTCTTTCTCTTGCATGCGCGCTCTTCCCTTTGCATGCTCTTCCTCTCTTGCACACACTCTCCTTCCCTCACACATGCGCTCTCTCCCTTCCTAGAATTGTGCTCTTGAGTTTGAATTTTCTCTTTCTTTCAGAGTAAGACAAAGATAAGGTTTTACTATAGTATCTATTTAGAAAAGAAAATACTCTGGTTATGTGCAGCACAGGGTAATGCAGAATTGTTGAGAGTGTTTGTAGGAGTTTTCTAAGTCACAGCCAACTAAAACTGTACAGTGATTCAGTTACTCTTCCTTGGACTACATGGGAGAAATAAAAAGACTTTTGTCCCCAGCAGCCACAGACTCATCATAAGGAACATCCAGGACACATGCTGCTATTTGTCTGTTCTATTTGAGATGCCTATTCAGCCTGTGGCAGCCTTTTGTATGACCTGTGAAATGGGTTTTCCATGAAATACTGGGGAGATGTAGATTGATTAAGGTTCGTTTTGATCAGTTACACGGTCCCCCACAACATCCTTCTCTCTAAATTGGAGAGATATGGATTTGATGGGTGGACTGTTTGGTGGATAAGGAATTGGTTGGAAGGTCGCATCCAGAGGGTAGTGGTCAATGGCTCAACGTCCAGATGGAGATCGGTGACAAGTGGTGTCCCTCAGAGGTCCATATTGGGACAAGTACTGTTTAATATCTTCATCAATGACATAGACAGTGGGATCGAGTGCACCCTCAGCAAGTTTGCCTGAGGAAGAGAAGACTGAGAGGAGACCTCATCAACGCTTATAAATATCTCAAGGGCAGGTGTCAAGAGGATGGGGCCAGACTCTTTTCAGTGGTGCCCAATGACAGGACAAGGGGGAACGGGCACAAACTGGAACACAGGAAGTTCCGCCTGAACATGAGGAAAAACTTCTTTACTGTGAGGGCGACAGAGCACTGGAACAGGCTGCCCAGGGAGGTTGTGGAGTCTCCTTCTCTGGAGATATTCAAAACCCACCTGGACATGGTCCTGTGCAGCCTGCTCTAGGTAAACCTGCTCTGGCAGAGGGGTTGGACCAGATGATCTCCAGAGGTCCCTTCCAACCCCTACCATTCTGTGATTCTGTGATTGTGTGATTCTGTGATTCTGTTTCACCAAGCTGAGTGGTGCGGTTGACACGCCTGAGGGACAGGATGTCATCCAGAGGGACCTGGACAAGCTCAAGAAGTGGGCCTGGGTGAACCTCATGAGGTTCAACAAGGAGAAATGCAAGGTCCTGCACCTGGGTCGGAGCAACCCCCGGTATCAATACAGGCTGGGGGATGAAGGGATTGAGAGCAGCCCTGCCGAGAAGGACTTGGGGGTACTGGTGGATGAAAAGCTGGACATGAGCCAGCAATGTACGCTCACAGCCCAGAAGGCCAACTGTATCCTGGGCTGCATCAAAGGAAGCGTGGCCAGCAGGTCAAGGGAGGTGATTCTGCCCCTCTACTCCACTCTGGTGAGACCCCCACCTGGAGTACTGTGTCCAGCTCTGGAGACCTCAGTACAGGAAAGACATGGACCTGCTGGAGCAGGTCCAGAGGGGGGCCACAAAAATGATCAGAGGGATGGAACACCTCTCCTATGAAGAAAGGCTGAGAGAGTTGGGCTTGTTCAGCCTGGAGAAGAGAAGGCTCCGGGGAGACCTTATTGCAGCCTTTCAGTACTTAAAGGGGGCCTATGAGAAAGATGGGGAAAAACTTTTTAGCAGGGCCTGCTGTGATAGGACAAGGGGTAATGGTTTTAAACTAAAAGAGGGGAGATATAGGCTAGACATAAGGAAGAAGTTTTTTACAATGAGAGTGGTGGAGCACTGGAACAGGTTGCCCAGAGAGGTGGTAGAAGCCCCATCCCTGGAAACATTCAAGGTCAGGCTGGATGGGGCTCTGGGCAACCTGATCTAGTTGAGGATGTCCCTGCTCATTGCAGGGGGGTTGGACTAGATGACCTTCAAAGGTCCCTTCCAACCCAAACTATTCTATGATTGTATGATAATTTCTAAGTATGGATCTGTGTGTGACCCAGGCTGTGAGAAGAGCTAGGGGCAGCATCCAGCTGACCCACCTACATTCCTGAAAAAGATTCTTATGTGTCATCATCTTGCATAAAAGAGAGGAAGGGAAGGCTATGTTATCAAATTTCCTATTAGTAAATTGAGGATAAGTGTCATTGGTTCTCTGTCTCATAGCAATGTTGTAAGGACTAGGTAGCTAAGCTTTGAAGATATGAAGTATTCTACAAACCTTAATTACTATATCATATTTAGCAAACTTTCAGGGTTAAATGTTACTGTGCTCTTTTAGAAAAAATTGAGGCAATAGAGTCCACAAAAGCTGAGGCATTTTTGGGTAGACAAAAAGGTTTTTTTATTAGTTCTCTCATCCTGCTTAGCTTAAAGGATTGGGAGGATGAGAGGAGTGGCAGGGGTTGTGGGGTAGAAGGTGACATGTCCTATATGTCCTTTGCTGGACTTGAGTCACTGATTGCAAAGGTTACTCCATAACATTTTAACCTTACTATTTATTTTGTGTGTGTGTGTGTGCATGTACACACACTTGTGCATGAAAAGAGGAATCCAAATTAACAAGCATAGGAGGTTTGATCTGCAGCTTTATATATCATTCAGCCCCAAAGAGCTTCACAAGTTGTAAAGTGGTGTTCTGCACCTGCCTTAAAAATTCATTAATCATGTAGGGGGTGGAGTGGAGTGGTGGCACCAGTGATATTTTCCTAGCTGTGCCAGCCAAACTTTGAACACCTATGTTAATAACACATTTGCCTCTGTCCTTTAGCACTTTGCTTCCCATTACAAAACTTGTTGTATTTAAGGAAGAAAATTGGATAATTTTCTCAGTATGCTGAGGAATGGACCATGGATAGAAACATTGCTCTAGCAGTCGTCTTTCTTCCAGCTGCAGAAGAGTATTGTGTGCAATTTGTTTTCTCTCCCCTTGCATCTTTGAACTTCTCTCAACAGAACAAGGGACCTTGTAGTAGCAAATGTCTTTCTGGATTCTTAAGTTTTTTATTGGTTCCCCTCCCTCACCTTCCCAATTGTTGGGCTGGAGACAGGAAAAAAAGGTGTGAAGTTTCAAGGCCAATTTTATACAAGAAATCAGAGTAGATAATGATAACAGTCTTAAACTCACAATCACATCCCTAAAAGGTCTAAAAATATTGTCTGTGACTGCTACCTTCAGCTGGTCTCAGTCTTTTTTCTTTCTTGTGTACACTTAATAAGGTGAAGGTGAAATCAGTGCTCTAAATAATATTAAAAGACATTTTATATATTGTATAAAGAAGAAAATCTGCAGGGGATAGTTAATGGGAAGGTTTGAAGGTACCATGGATTCCCTCATCATGATCATGAGAGAATTAGACTCCAAATGTGGCAGTTACTGATTGGAAGCAATAGCAACTCCATAGGACTTTCCACCTGCTGAATAGACCCCACTGTGCTCATTTGGTTGTTTTAGTATATTTTACAGTTTATCTTCTTCTGTTTTGTCTTTATATTTCAACAAAATGAAAATAGAGCTCGGAAGTAAGTTGTATGAGCTGTTCCTTCCTAAATTTGCAGAATTTACCACTGTCTGCATGCAAAAAATAGAGTCTTTATTTGTGAACTTCAATGGTCTGATTGCTGCCATGGAAACACAATCCAGAATCATGATCTTTTGCCGTGATAAGTGAAGTTCATAAAATCAAGATGTTTCATATTTCCTCATAATGAATTTAAGAATAAAAGTCTGCCATTTTTATTTTAATCTGGCTGCTGCAGCTAAAGACTTACCATTACCTAGAGATACGTTTTCCAGTCTGTGCCAGATTTTGGGTTGGTTACCATTAGGTATTATCACATTGATGTCAGCTGGTACTTTTTTTTTTCTTTCTACAATAACAATGGATTGCTCAAAATTTTAAAATTTGGCATACTAACTGGCAAATAGATGTTTCAAAGAATCTTAAGAAATGCGGAAAATATATATTCTGCAAATTGTTTGAGAGTGTGCTCACCAAAACACTAGGATTATCATTCTCTAGTCAAATCATTACATGCTTATCTCTGAGTAAATATTTTGTTCTGGGGCAGTAATGATATAACTCATTACTTTGGAGACTCCTCCATATTTGCTTTAGAATACCTCCATCTTGTAGCCTCTGAAAGCAGTATTTCTATAAACTGCATTTACATTGTGCTCTGAAGGAAGCCTCCAGGGGAAGTAGAATGTATGACATTCCAGCAACAAGCTGCTGGAATTTCAATTTTATATGAACAATTGATTTCTACCTTAACAGAGTTATTCCCACATATTAAGAAAAATATTTCACAGCATTCTTCTTCATGGAGGTTAGCCTAGATGTGAAAGGAAAATGTATGGTAACTAAATATCTGACACAAACTTCTGATTTTGGAGTATCTCCCCAAAGGCTTTTATTTAAAAAAAAAGTAAAACCCCCCCAAACCTGATACATTGTTGAACTTAACAGCCTTCATCTGCTTCTCAGAATTTAAGTGGTAATTTGTATCCATTTCCCCCAATTTAGTTTGGAAAAATAAATGTCCCTGAATAGGACTCTTTCCCTCCAATTCTGCATCCAGGTTAAAATAATTTATAGCCATTTTGGAAACATCAAGCTATTTGAGATGAACAGATTGGTTGGCTTCCAGGAGTTTAAGGAAATAATCCTGATCCCACTGAAGGCCTTGGAAGTTTTGTCATTAATTTAAACAGGGTCAGAATTTCATCCCCCATATTCAAAATTCAGAGAAGGCAAAACGATTTTTCACATTAGGGTTCGGTTGGAGCACTTTGAGGCATACAAAGCCTTGAACTGAAAAAGAATACCTCCTTTGCAACTGCTGTGGCTGTACTATACAGGCTGGCAGTGGCATGGAGGTCTTTTGTGCCATTGCCAGAGTTTTAGTTTTTGCTTTACAAGAACAGTTTTATATGCTTTTGTGCAGTCATATTTGCTTTATAAGATATATATATAGCTAAGACGATAAATGAGAACTAGATGGAGTATGTGTTAGCAACCTATGTGCCACAAAATCCTGCCAACCTTCTTTTCATTTGAGAGTTAACCAAATGAATAGCTTGATTGCCTGTTGAGCTACTAGTAGACTGCTTGGCATCTATCACATGTTTTATAAATTGATTTGTTGCTTTTGAAAAATGCTATTTCTTGCTTAGAACATCCACCAGAAAAATCATTGAAAGTCCAAGTAATTCTACTTTAGGAAACATTTAAAAAACCCACTTATACTTAAGGGATAAATTGCTTATTTTTTAAAATCGCATCTGAAAATGACTCCTTTAGTAGTTAATCTGAAAAACATGGAGTTTGATTCAGGGAACACATAGGAAAGGTCAATTACATATCTTCCAGAGTATGCATCACTAATTAATAATAATGCAGTTAGCTAAGCATTAAAGAGAAAATATGTTCTTGATTCTTCTTTCATAATTTTTACAGCAGTCTAGTTTAAATAGTGCGTTGGAAAGGTATGTCTAATGTAAGTTTAAAATGTAACCATATTTAAATTCACAGATGTTCAGAGTGGTAAGAAAATTAAATGTATTGGCAAGTATGTTGGTTATTTAGCTGCTGGTCAGACGGAAGTTCTGTTTGAAGTAATGAGAAACTCACTTATCACTGTATTTCCATCAGGTTAAAACACCCGCTAATCCAATCCATCTCTGACAGAACAGGGCTAATACCTGTATCTAGTCATGTAGGCATGGGAAGATTCTTGATTGCTATAACATTAATGACAAAAAAGCATTTGTTCTATGTTTCTTCCTATATCTACTTGTAACGATACTGAGGCTTTGAGGAATGTTTTGGCTTTCTTTCATATAGTCTGGAAAAACTGTTATCTCCCTTTTTGAATGCAACTTTACCCATGGCAAACAGTAGTCTCAAGGACATGACATTTCCTTGCTCTTTTTCTTTTGTGGCGTTGAAGAGGCATGCTTCTCATTGTACCAGACACATGACCAATTCTGACTTTATACAAAGCACTTGAGGCATTGTCCATGCAGTTATCTGTTCTTGTAAGTTTTATGCATGCTTTTTAGAAGTCCTAAGATGATCACACAGGTGCACACACGCACACACAAAAATCTGACTTAAAATTCCACTTTTTAGATTAAGAAGTGTAAAAATGGAACAAAGGAAACTGAACGATCAAGCCAACACTTTGGTGGACCTGGCAAAGGTTAGTAGGCAATTATTGTTGTTTTGTATCAACATCCATCCTTTCCAAATGAAGAGTTCATAAGTGAAAATGTTATGAACTATACATGCTAATACTGTTAACAAGTTTGTTAATTCTAGAAAATGAAAACATATATCTGTTTTATTAAGTGAAACATCTTGTTTATGGCTCTGACCAAGGTTTGAATGTACCTTTTATTTTTTGAACATTTGGAAAAGATTTCATAGCTGAGGGGCTGATCCTGAGAGCTGCTGAAACAAACTGCAGTGATCATGGCAAATGCTTAGGATGAACTTTGACTAGGCAATGTTTGTGTAGTCCTGTATAATAAAGAGGTTTCTTGTCTGGAGACAGACTATGCTGTGAGGGAATATAGTTCACAGGCCCTCACACAGACTGAACTTAGGGGTTGTGGTTTTCCATTCCTGTTCTCTTATGAAGCAGTGACTTTAGACAAATAACTTTAGGTCTGTATTTGTTCCAAGTTTTTATAACGAATAATAGCTGCCTACTTTGCTGATATATTATAAGGATTTGTTATTCTTTTTAAAGCTATTTGAGCTCAACTAAAAGAGACTATTCAATTGCAAACTGTTAGTGGAAGAATAATGAGCCAGGTCAGGCAGTCCGAGAGGGGTGAGGCTGTTGCAGCTCCATGCCCCCAGGTCCAACCATTACTGAAGCTGAAGATGTATTCCCAGGAGTCATACGCACACAGATCAGACATATACATCACGTATATACATGGCTGGCCACACAGATCAGAGACAATCACACACAGAGCACTCACATGAACACAGACAGCACCAATGGGCTCATGCTGCTCTCATCTCTGGCTGAGCAGAATCACAGAATGGCTGAGGTTGGAAGGGACCTCTGGAGGTCATCTTGTCCAACATTCCTGCTCAAGCAAGGCCACCTAGAGCTGATTATACAGGACCACATACAGATGGCTTTTGAATACCTCCAAGGAGGGAGACTCCACAACCTCCCTGGGCAACCTATTCCAGTGCTCAGTCACCCTCACAGGAAAAGTGTTTCCTGATGTTCAGATGGAACCTCCTGTGTTTCCATTTGTGCCCACTGCCTCTTGTCCTGTCACTGGGCACCACTGAAAAGAACCTGGCTCCATCTTCTTTGCACCCTCCCTTCAGGTATTCATATACATTAGAATCATAAAATCATACAATTGTTTAGGTTGGAAAAGACCTTTAAGATCATCAAGTCCAACCATAAACCTAACACTGCCAAGTCCACCACTAAACCATGTCCCTAAGCACCACATCTACACATCTTTTAAATACCTCCAGGGATGGTGACTCAATCACTTCCCCGGGCAGCCTGTTCCAATGCTTGACAAGACCTTTTGGTGAAGAAATTTTTCCTAATATCCAATCTAAACCTCCCCTGGCGCAACTTGAGGACATTTCCTCTTGTCCTATCGCTTGTTCCTTGGGAGAAGACACGGACACCCAACTTGCTACAACCTCCTTTCAGGTAGTTGTAGAGAGCAATAAGGTCTCCCCGAAGTCTCCTTTTCTCCAGACTAAACATCCCCAGTACCCTCAGCCGATCCTCACAGGACTTGTTCTCTAGACCCTTCACCAGCTTCGTTGCCCTTCTCTGGACACGCTCCAGCACCTCAATGTCTTTCTTGTAGTGAGGGGCCCAAAACTGAACACAGTACTCGAGGTGCAGCCTCACCAGGGCCGAGTACAGAGGGACGATCACTTCCCTACTCCTGCTGGCCACACTATTTCTGATACAAGCCAGGATGCCGTTGGCCTTCTTGGCCACCTGGGCACACTGCTGGCTCATATTCAGCCGGCTGATGACCAGCACCCCCAGGTCCTTTTCCGCCAGGCAGCTTTCCAGCCACTCTTCCCCAAGCCTGTAGCGTTGCATGGGGTTGCTGTGAAACAAGTGAAGGATTTGAGGAACACCACTTGTGACCAGCCACCAACTGGATTTAACTCCATTCGCCACAACTCTTTGGACCCAGCCATCCAGCCAGTTTCTTACCAAGTGAAGAGTACGCCTGTCCAAGCCTTGAGCAGCCAGTTTCTCCAAGAGAATGCTGTGGGGAATGGCGTCAAAGACTTTATGAAAGCCCAGGTAACCAACATCCATGGCCTTTCCCTCATCCACTAAGCGGGTCACCTTGTCATAGAAGGAGATCAGGTTAGTCAGGCAGGACCTGCCTTTCATAAACCCATGCTGACTGGTCCTGATCGCCTGATTGTCCTGTACGTGCCACGTGATGGCATTCAAGATGACCTGCTCCATAACCTTCCCTGGCACAGAGGTCAGACTGACAGGCCTGTAGTTCCCCGGATCCTCCTTCTGGCCCTTCTTGTAGGTGGGTGTCACATTTGCTAACTTCCAGTCAACTGGGACCTCCCCAGTTAGTCAGGACTGCTGGTAAATGATGGAGAGTGGCTTGGTGAGCACTGCCGCCAGCTCCCTTGGGTGAATCCCATCCAGCCCCATAGACGTGTGTGTGTCTAAGTGGTGTAGCAGGTCGGTAATCATTTCCCATTGGATAAGGGGGGCTTCATTCTGCTCCCCTTCCCCGTCTTCCTGCTCAGGGGGCTGGATACCCAGAGAACAACTGGTCATACTATTAAAGACTGAGGCAAAGAAGGCATTAAGTACCTCAGCCTTTTCCTCATCCTTTGTCACTATGTTTCCCTCTGCATCCAATAAAGGAGGGAGATTCTCCTTTGCCCTCCTTTTGTTGCTAATGTATTTATAGAAAGACTTTTTATTGTCTTTTACTGTAGTAGCCAGATTAAGTTCTAGCTGGGCTTTGGCCCTTCTAATTTTCTCCCTACATAACTTCACAACATCCTTGTAGTCTTCCTGAGTTGCCTGCCCCTCCTTCCAAAGGTCATAAACTCTCCTTTATTTTCCTGAGTTCCAGCCAAAGCTCTCTGCTCAGCCAGGCCGGTCTTCTTCCCTGCCGGATCATCTTTCGGCACATGGGAATGGCCTGTTCCTGAGCCTTTAAGATTTCCTTCTTGAAGAATGTCCAGCCTTCCTGGACTCCTTTGCCCTTCAGGAGTGCCTCCCAAGGGACTCTGTCAACCAGGCCCCTGAACAGGCCAAAGTCTGCCCTCCGGAAGTCCAAGGTGGCAGTTCTGCTGACCCTCCTCCTTACTTCTCCGAGAATCAAAAAAACTCAGTCATTTCATGGTCACTGTGCCCAAGACAGCCTTCAACAATCACATCACCCACAAGACTTCCCTGTCCGTAAACAACAGGTCTAGCAGGGCGCCTTCCCTAGTTGGCTCCCTCACCAACTGTGTCAGGAAGTTATCATCTTCCACACACTCCAGGAACCTCATAGACTGTTTCCTCTCTGCTGCATTGTATTTCCAGCAGACATCTGGCAAGTTGAATTCCCCCACGAGAACAAGGGCTAGCGATTGTGTGACTTCTCCCAGCTGCTTATAGAATTTTTCATCTGCCTCCTCATCCTGGTTGGGTGGTCTATAACAGACTCCCACCATGATATCTGCCTTGGTGGCCTTCCCCCTGATTCACACCCATAAACACTCAACCCTATTGTCACCATCATTAAGGTCTAGACAGTCAAAACACTCCCTAACACTCCCTACATTTATGAGATTCCCTCTGAGCCTTCTCTAGACTAAACAGTTCCAGCTGTCTCAGCCTTTCCTCATAGGAGAGATGCTCCAGTCCCTTAATCATCTTAGTGGCCCTGTTTTGCACTGGGAGGTTTTGGTCCGTTATGATCCCAGTAAAAAAGGCACTTAGACTCTGTAAGGTATCTTTTAAAATGGTATTTATCTAACACTATAAGGAGAGAATAGCATCCCTTTAGATGCTGGGAACCCTGAGCGGTGTAGCATTAAACAGGACTCCAACCCATGTGCAGTATGCCATGCAGACCCCATCCGTAGCCGAGATTATCCACTTTTGGTCTTTCAAGCCATTACAGGATTTTCTTACAAGGAAACAACTCTATTTATAATTTCTACTGTCAAAGAGAAAGGATGTTCACATAAGAACTTCTTGCTGTGCTTGTAGATAAAGGCAAAGCCACGCAAGTGACATAATCGCCAGTACCAACTGGGAGCTGCCTGCAGGATCCTCTGTTACAATGAGCTGGCTGAGTTTATCCTGCGGCCAAGGGATTTGTGAGACATAACACAGGCCTGAAGGCCATGCTGTATGTGCACCATAGTGCAGCATGGCACAGCATAGCACAAGCTTGAGCCCAGAACTGGACACAGGGCTCCAGGTGTGGCCTCATCAGTGCTGAGTAGAGGGGAAGGATCACCTCCCTCAACCTGCTGGCAATACTTTGTCTAATGCAGCCCAGGATACCATTAGCCACCTTTGCCATGAGGGCACACTGCTGTCTCATGTTCAACTTGCTGTCCACCAGAAACCCCAGGGCTTTTTGTGTAGAACTGCTTTCCAGCTGGGTGGCCCCCAGCATATACTCGTTGTTCCTCCCCAGGTGCAGGACTTGGCACTTCCCCTTGTTGAATTGCATGAGGTTCCTGTCAGCCCACTTCTCCAGCCTGTCGAGGTCCCTCTGGATGGCAACATGACCCTCTGGCATATTAGCCACCATCATATGCGAACTTGCTGAGGGTACACTCTGCCCCATCATCCCGATCATTAATGAAGGTGTTGAACAGGATCAGACCCAATATTGACCCCTGAGGTACACTGCTAGTTACTGGCCTCCAACTAGACTTTATGCCACTGATCACCACCCTTTGGGCCCAGCTGTTCAGCCAGTTGTCTGCACATCCAGCCCAAACTTCAACAGCTTCTCTATGAAGATCTTCTGGAAGACAGTGTCGAAGGCCTTACTGGAGTTGAGGTAGACTATCCACTGCTCTCCCCTCATCTACCAGGCCAGTCATTTCATCATAGAAGGTTATCAAGTTGATCAAGCATGACTGACTTCCCCTTGGTGAATCCTTGCTGACAACTTCTGATGTCCTTCATGTGCCTAGAGATGGTTTCCAGGATTAGCTGCTCCATCATCTTCCCAAGGACGGAGGTGATGCTGACTGGCCTGTAGTTCCCTGGTCCTCCTTCTTGAAGATAGGTGGGACATTTACTTTCCTCCAGTCCTCAGGCACTTCTCCCAATTGCTGTCATTGTTCAAAGATTATTGACAGTGGCCTTGCAATGACATCAGACAAATCCCTGAGTACTCAAGGGTGCATCTCATCAGGGCCCATGGACTTATGTATGCTTAAGTATTCCCTGACCTGATCCTCTTCCACCAAGGTGTCCTAGGCTTTGGCTTTCCTCACTGTTATCTCTGCATGCCTGGAAAACATCTCTGTATTCCTCACAGGTTACCTGTCCCTGCTTCCACCCTCTGTATACTTCCTTTTTTATGTGCGAGTTCTGCCAGGAGCTCTTTGTTCATCCGCGCAGACCTCCTGGCATTTTTCAATCATAGAATCATAGAATAGCCCAAGTTGGAAGGGACCTTGAAAGATCATCTGGTCCAACAGATCATGGGAAAGGGAGCCTAGATGAGATTATCTAGCATCCTGTCCAATCGCATCTTGAAAACCTCCAGTGATGAGGACTCTGCCACATCCCTGGGGAGGTTGTTCCAGTGATTGATTGTTCTCACTGTAAAAATTTCTTTCTTATATAGAGATGAAACCTCTCCTGGTGTAACTTGTGCCCTTGCCCCTTGTCTTCTCCATGTGACTCCTTGTGAAGAGAGACCCTCCGTCCTCTTTGTAGCTGCCCTTTAAGTACTGGAATACTGTGAGGAGGTCCCCCCTGAGCCTACTCTTCTCCAGCGAGAAAAGACCTAACTCCTTCAGTCGATTTTTCCCTGACTTCCTGCTTGTTGGGATGGACTGCTCTTGAGCTTGGAGGAGGTGATCTTTGAACATTAACCAGCTTTCTTGGGCCCCTCTTCCTTCTGGGGCCTTATCCCATCAGACTCTACCAAGCCAGTTCCTGAAGAGGCCAAAGTCTGCTCTCCTGACATCCAGGGTTGTGATCAGACTTTTTGCCCTGCTCCCTCTCCTCAGGATCCTGAACTCAACCATCTCATGGTCACTGCAGCCAAGGCTGCCTTTGACCTTCACATCTCCGAGTCCTTCCTTGTTTGTGAGTATGAGATCCAGTAGAGCACCTTTCCTCGGTCACTCCTTTGTCACTTGGATCAGGAAGCTGTCATCAATGCTCTTCAGGTATCTCGTGGATTGCTTATGCCCTGCTGTGTTGTCCCTCCAGCAGTTATTGGGGTGGTTAGAGTCTCCCATGAAGACCAGGGCCTGCGAACGTGAGGCAGCTCCTAGTTGTCTGCAGAGGACCTCATTTGCTTGTTCTTCCTGATCAGGTGGCCTATAGCAGGCAACCACTACAATGCCACCCTTACCTGTCTTGTCTTTCATCCTTACCCATAATCTCTCAGCTGTCTCCTCATCCATCCCCAGGCAGAGCTCCATGCATTCCAGATGCTCTCTCACATAAAGGGCAACTCCTCCTCCTTGTCTTCCTGGCCTGTCTTTCCTAAAAATACTGTATCCTTCCATTGCAACACTCCAGTCATGGGAGCTATCCCACCACATCTCTGTGATCCCAACAAGATCATAGCCCTGCACCTGCATGCAGAGCTCTAATTCCTCATGTTTATTCCCTATGCTATGTGCATTAGTGTACATGCACTTCAGAGAGGCACGCCAGCATGCTGATTTCCCAGAAAGAATCTGTTGGGGTTTTTTTTACCATAATGGTGCCTTGTAGGCACTTCCTTGCTTACATGCAAATGTTGGAGGTGACCCTGTTTAAGCCCTATTTTGTTGATTTTGCATTCCCTTTCAGTCATATCACTCCAGGCATTTTGCTCTTCTACCCTGTCTATCACTCCCTTACAGGGCTGCTGGTAACTCCCTCACCTGTCATTCCTAGTTTAAAGCTCTCCTTACCGGGTCATCCATCCTACTGGCAAAGATACCTTTGCCCCACTTGGTGAGGTGGAGCCCATATCTCCCAAGCATATGTTCATCCTCAAACAGGGTCCCATGGTCATAGAAACCAAAAGCCTGTTGCTTACATAAGCTCCGCAACCAATTGTTGACATGCTGTATCAGTGCCCTCCTCCTTACACCCTTTCCCCTCACCGACAAGATTGAGAAGAATACCACCTGGGACTCCATGCCCCTAACTATCATCCCCAAAGCTCAATAGTCACTTTTGATACTCTCCTGGTTGCCCTTGGCACTGTCATTGGTGCCCACATGGAAGAAGAGCAGGGGGTAATAGTCAGAGGGTTGGACAAGCTTCAGCATTCTCTCCACAACATCCTGGGTCCAGGTCCCCAACAAGCAACGAACTTCTCCAGACAATAGGTCAAGTCGGCAGATTGGTGCCTCCATCTCCTACAGCAGGGAGTCGCCCATTACTATCACTCATCACTTCCTCCTGGTGATCTCGCATGGTTCAGGGTCAGTTGGTCCAGATGCTTCACTTGAAAGCACGTCCAGCTCCTCCTCAGCTTTGAGGGCAGTGAACCTATTTTGTAGTTGTAAGCCCTTAGGTGGAGCAGGAGCCTTCTATCGGAAGTCACCAGCTTCCATTCTTCACCTTCCCCAGAGGTTGCACTTACCATTCTGCTAGGGACAGACTGCTTGTGTCTCCATCGCACCTGGGGTCTAGGGCTCCTGAAACTGTTGTGTCTCTGAGAAGATACTGTCTATCTCTCATCCTCTCTGATGCTGTGCAGCTTGCTGACTTCCTCTTGTAACTTCTTCAGGATGGAGTTCTATTAGTGAGAAAATATTTATATATATACACACATATGTACAATGTGGAACTGTGGTGGGTTGACCTTGGGCAGCTGCCAGACCCCCACCCAGTCGCTCTCTTACCCCTCCTCCTCAAACAAGACAGAGGGAGAAAATAAGATGAAAAAGTTTGTGGGTCGAGATAAAGACAGGGTGATTGCTTGCCAATTACTGTCACAGGCAAAACAGACTCAACTTGAGGAAGATTAATTTAATTTATTTCCAATTAAAAATAGAGTAGGATGGTGAGAAACAAAGACAAAAGCTAAACCACCTTCCCTTCACCCCACCTTTTTCCCAGACTCAACTCCACTTCTTCATTCCTGACTCCTCTACCTCCCCTCTCTGCCCCCCAAGCAGCGCAGGGGTAATAGGGTTAGTGTCAGTTCATAACAGTTCCTCTCTGCTGCTCCTTCCACCTTACACTTTTCCCCTGCTCCAGCATGGGTCCTCTCCATGGGCTTGCAGTCCTTCAAGAAAAAATCTGCTCCAGCGTGGATTCTCCACGGGCCACAGTTCCTTCAGGAAATAACCATTTGCTCCAATGTGGGGTCCTCCATGGACTGCAGTGTGAATATCTGCTCTGGCGCGGTCTCTTCCATGGGCTGCAAGGGAATATCTTTTCCAGCACCTGGAGTACCTCCTCCCTCTACTTTTTCTGACTCTGGTGTTTGCAGGGTTTTTTTTTCCTCACTCCTCACTGCCTGTCCAGCGTTCTTGCCCTTTCTTAAATATGCTTTCACAGCAGCACCACCAGCTTTGCTGAGTAGCTCAGCTTTGGCCAGAGGTGGGTTTGTTGTGGAGCTTGCTGGAACCATCTGTGTCCAGCACAGTGCAGCCCCTTATCTCTTCTCACAGAGGTCACCCCTGTAGCCCGTCCCCACTACCAAAACCTTGCCACTTACACCCAATACATGATCCTTCCAGCAGCTGGGCTCAGACACTCAGTCTGCCCAGTAGCTCCCCCTGGAACCCATTGTCCCCAGTTGCTGCCACCTGGATATATGAGCCCCCGAGGCCACAGTCCTACTCCAGTTGTTGGTACAGACCATCTTGCACACATATGCACGCACAGACCTGGCTGGGGCTCCCCTGATTCCCTGGTAGTCAACCTCCCTTATGATCTCACCCTTAGAGACACCCTGCCTCCCCCAGCAGGTTTCATCCATAGAGACACACAATCCAACCCCCCCCCCCCATCCCCCCCCCATCCCCCCAGCATCTGTCTCAAACTCCCTCAGTCCTTCTAATAGCCAGCTCCTCCTGTGGTCTTACCTTTAGACACACACCCCCCCCCCCCCACCCCGACTCTCAGGCCACTTCACCTACTCACAGGCTAGTCTGGCTTGATCTTTGCTAATACTCACACACTCACTCACACACCACGGTTGTTCCAGTTACTGGCACCACAGACACATGGACCTCTGGCTCCTGGTCCCACTCTGGTCTCTCCAGTTGCTGGCAACACACATACACACAAAGAGGCCCTCCGTGCCATGGTCTGACTCCAGTTGCTGGCACTCACACTCCCATACACATGCATGCACACCGAACAGAGAGTCCCTCACCCAGGAAAAGAGTTAGAAAGGAATTTAATAAGATAGGACAAATTGCGTTGATCAGGTGCAGTGCATAGCCAGACAAGCGTACCAACCAGCAAACTATTTGCACACAACCAACCCTTTTTATGCCCTTACCCCTCCATTTTCCCACACTTGTTCCTCCCCAAATCACCTAGATCCCTCCCTTTCCCGGCCTTTGGTTCCTTCCCTAAACACCCCATAATGAGTCCTGTGCAATCCCAAAATACTCTTCCCCTGCATCCTATAACGTGTCCCATACCCCAAGGCAGCAACATCCCTCAGTCCAAAACATGTTCCAGCATTGACTCATCTTGATGGGTTTCACACCTGGACACTGGGGCTGAGGCTCTCTTCTCGGACAACTCTGGGATGGGCCCGGACAGGGGCTCCCTTCCTCTGAGTCCTTAATTTGGGTTCCTGCCTGCCATTGCAATCAGCCCAGTTGATTGCAACAGACGTGCATATATATATATTACCCAGCGGGCAGGCATGCAGCAGCATGGTGATCACCTGGCAAAAAGCCGTGTCCTCTGCTTCTCCTGAGCTTCTAGCACCCAGTAGAAGTGCAACCAATGCAGCCACACAGATAGAGCTCCCGTCAAAGCATGCGACCACACAGGCTTCAGACTGCAGGGGGTGTGCGAGGATATTCCTGGAGATAGAGGGTGATAGCAAGCATGCCTGCGGGAGATGTGACCAGGTAGATGAACTGCTCTGCCTGGTGGCCCAGCTTCAGGAGGAGGTGGGCAGACTGAGGAGTCTGAGAAGGAGATTGACCAATGGAGCTGTGCTCTGCCATCTCTGGTACACAGAAATCAACTCAGCATGGCCACTATGGAGGTAGGTCCAGGATCTGTTCTGTACCAGGAGGAAGGCAGCGTTACAAGTGATAGGGAGGGGTGGAAGCAGGTTACTGCACGGAGCTGTAAGAGGAACCCCTCCTTACCCTCTCAGCTACTTTTATAGAATAGGTATGAGGCCCTGGGTACGGTAGATGAAGCACATAATGAGATAGAAGAGGAGGAACTTATGCAAGCACTCTCGCCAAGGTCAGATCAACCAACCCCTCGCAACAAGACCTGCATTAAGAGCAGCGCCGAGAAGAAACAATGGCAAGTTATGATCATCGGTGACTCTCTCCTGAGCGGAACGGAAGCACCCATTTGCAGACTGGACCCTCTTTTCAGGGAAGTTTGCTGCCTCCCCAGGGCCCGAATCAGGGATGTCGCCAGACGACTGAAGAACTTAGTACAGCCTTCAGACTATTACCCACTCCTGCTCATTCATGTGGGTACTAATGATGTTGCAACGAAAAGTCCAAGGTCGATCAAAAGAGATTTCAGGGCCCTGGGAAGAATGCTAAAAGATTCAGGAGCACAGGTAGCGTTTTCCTCAATCCTCCCAGTAATGGGGAGAGACTTTGGAAGAAACAGACGAATCCAAGATACCAATACCTGTGACTTTCCATTTGTGGACACTGAAATTGTAAGGGACCAGCTGTATCAGCTGAATGTTCCCAAGTCCATGGGGCCTGATGGGATTCATCCCAGAGTACTGAAGGACCTAGCGGATGTTACAGCAGGATCCCTCTCAATCATCTACCAAAGGTCTTGGGAGTTTGGGGAGGTCTCTGCTGACTGGAAGCTAGCCAATGTTATTCCAATTTACAAGAAGGGCATGAGGGAAGACCCAGGAAACTACAGACCTGTTAGTCTAAACTCCGCACCTGGAAAAATTATGGAGAAGATCATACTGGGAGCTACTGAAAGGCATTTAAAGAATAATGCAATCATCAGGCACAGTCAACATGGGTTCACAAAGGGAAATTCCTGTCTAACTAATTTGATATCTTTCGATGATAAGGTCACCCACGTAGTGGATGAAGGGAAGGCAGTGGATGTAGTTTTTCTGGATTTTAGTAAGGCTTTTGATACTGCCCCTCACAGCATCCTTCTGGACAAGTTGTCCAACTGTGGGATGAGTGGGTTCACAGTGCGCTGGGTGAAGAACTGGCTGAAGGGCAGGGCTCAAAGGGTTACAGTGAATGGGGCTACATCTGGCTGGTGACCAGTCACCAGCAGTGTTCCTCAGGGTTCAATTCTAGGGCCAGTTCTGTTCAATATATTTATCAATGATCTGGATGCAGGAGTTGAATGCACCATTAGCAAGTTTGCTGATGATACTAAACTGTGAGGAGCTGTTGACTCTCTCGAGGGATGAGAGGCCTTGCAAAAGGATCTAGATAGATTGGAGTATTGGGCAATCATCAGTGGCATGAAATTTAACAAGTCCAAATGCCAGATTCTGCACCTGGGATGGAGTAACGCTGGGCACAAGTATAAATTGGGAGAGAAGTGGCTGGAGAGCAGCCCTGCAGAAAGGGATCTAGGGGTGCTGGTTGACAGTAGGCTCGATATGATTCAGCAGTGTGCCCTGGCAGCCAAGAGGGCAAACCACATCCTGGGGTGCATCAAACACAGCATAACCAGCCAGTCAAAAGAGGTGATTATCCCGCTGTATTTAGTGTTGGTGCAGCCTCACCTTGAGTATTCTGTGCAGTTCTGGGCCCCATAATTTAAAAAGGATGTTAAGGCACTTGAATGCATCCAGAGGAGGGCAACAAAGCTGATGAAAGGGCTGGAAGGAATGTCCTACGAGGAGCGGCTAAGAGCTTTCGGTTTGTCTAGTTTGGAGAAAAGGAGGCTGAGGGGAGACCTCATTGCTCTCCACAGCTTCCTGAGGAGGGGAAGTGGAGAGGGAGGTGCTGATCTCTTCTCCCTGGTATCCGGTGACAGGACAGATGGGAATGGTTCAAAGCTGCATCAGGCGAGGTTTAGACTTGACATTAGGAAGCATTTCTTTACTGCGAGGGTGGTCAAACACTGGAACAGACTTCCTAGAGAGGTGGTCGATGCCCCATGCCTGTCAGTGTTTAAGAGGCATTTGGACAATGCCCTTAATAATATGCTTTAACTTGTGGTCAGCCCTGAATTGGCAATAGGACTAGATGATGTAGGTCCCTTCCAACTGAACTATTCTATCCGATTCGATTTGATTCGATTAGTTTCTGCCCCTGTGCTCCTCTGGGCTTGTGGAGATGGGCCGGTTATGGGCTGCTGGCTCCTTTTATGGGCCTGGGAGTAGCCATGGTAGGGTATTATTCAGCTCCCCCACCTGCCATTGTCTGTTTGTGCTCGTTTGTGGGTGTGCAGATGAGATTTTATCACATAACCTAACACACACTACTTGCGTGTTGTTAAGTGTTGCTTTTTAAAAAAAACATAAAACAATAACGAGACTTACAGTGCTGAGCTGAGAGCATTCCATGTTTCACATTAGACTGCGATATATAACAGTTATTATATATGAACTTCATTTGAAGCTTCATTAGAAGTATTTATATACTTTTCCCAAGGGTTTCTCATACAAATGTCTTCAGGGACCTCAAAACCCAGATCAATTTAAAGTGCAACATCAAGGCAAACATAAAACTCTTCAGTGTTTGTTCCTCTTTTGCAGTAGAGAACCACCTGACAACTTCAGTTACTGAAAATACATTTCACTCTGCTTCTGGCAACTGATAAGGACTTTTCAGATACTATTTAATGTAGATTAGGTTTTTTCCAACAATTATGCTAGCATCTTGAAACAGGGCAGAGAAAATACATTATAGACACTTGTCTGATACTTCTGCACTTTGCACTTCAGGTTGCAAATTAATTCAATTAATTTTTCATTCCTTTATAATGGACTATAAACTTCAGCCAGTTTATCTACTGAATTATGACCAGTTATTTTAAATTTAGGTTATAATGTCTAATCTGAAGTCTCAATCTACAAGAGGGAGAAATTCAGTCATTAGTTTTAGTAATTTCCCTGCATGAATTGCAAAAGAAACAAATGGAAGTCAAATAGAAAGTGACAGACTTCATGTATTAACATGCTTCAGATTCCATTTGCACTAAGCATTATGACATTTTAAAGTTTACCCCATAGACTTTCTGATACCAAACACCATTTTGTAGAGGACAGATAAATAGGGGAAGGAAGAAGTAGAGGAGCGTACACTTGAGTTTTTACTCCTTGCTCTACATTTCAAAAACAATCCACCCAACTACTCTAATTGCAACAGGTTCAAGCACAGTTTAAGAAGAAAACAAGCAAATTGTTTTATTTTTAAAAGTATGAAGGTGTTTAAAAATCAGAGAAAACAGAGAAAAGTGAAGGGCACATCACTGTGCTTTGGAACCTTTGGTCTCCTTGTGACTTACACAACTAATTCTGTTCACAAATCTTACGATGGTGCATTTCTAAGCATTCTAAACTTCTAAAAAGGTCTAGTGTTTTGTTGAATTCAATAAGAGCTTGACATTTAAAATGCTACTCAAAATATCAATGTTACATTTCTGCTCATTAAATTTAGCACCAGTAGGGAGTCTGTCATGCATGTGCAAGTAAAATTATTTCACAAGACTAGATCTTGTTAGAATACTCATATCTTCTTTTTTTGAAATGTAAAAGCATTTAAGAACCCTTGTAGAGTTGCACTGCATGTCACAATAGCTGTAAGATCTCTCTAAACCTTTTTTACATTCTTCTACTTTCAGACTCAAAACATCATGTATGACATGATTTCTGACTTAAATGAAAGAAGTGAAGATTTTGAGAAGAGAATTGTTACTCTGGAAACTAAACTGGAAACTTTAATTGGTAGCATTCAAGCTCTCCCTGGACTGATTAGCCAGACAATCAGCCAACAACAGAGGGATCTCATCGAGGCTCAGATACAAAATTATAAACACGTTGCCTACAGTGCTGAGCGATCATGGTCTTTGTCAAGAAGGAGATCTTCCTCCACAGCACCACCAACTTCATCAGAGAGTAGCTAGAAGAAAATAAGTTAATCACAAAAAAAAAAAGACTTTTTGCCATCATATGGTCAATATTTTAGCTTTTATTGTAAAGCCCTGTGGTTCTAATCAGTGTTATCTGGGTTCTGATGTCAGAATCCTGGAAACCTGGACACAACATTTAAGGTCAAAATGAGTGAAAACTGTTCCCTCCCCTCCTCCTCTCAGATGCACAGTGAATGCACTTACTATTGCTATATCAGATTGTTCCTCCTGTAATTTCACTAACTTTTTATTCATGCACTTCAAACAAACTTTACTACTACAGTATATAATAATAATAAAAAGGTGAATTTCTGCACATATTCGCTTGGTTACTTGGACTTTAACAGTTAAAAAAAAGCTCATGATCAAAAGATTTAATTCTAAAACTTTAAGAAACAAAATTCAAGCATAATTATCCTCTCAGTATGAAAAATCATTCTCTAAACTTTGCACTGGAGGGGGGAATATAAAAATCAAAACAAAAATAAAAAAATCAATGTTCATCTAACACTGTGCTGTGTATGTATAGTCATTTTAAAAGGTCACTGACAGCTTCAATTTCTGAAGTGATTAATTAAAAATATAATTTACCCTAGAAATCAGAAAGACAGTAATGCAGAAAGTCAGAGCAGAGATGTGCTAGGCAAGACAGAAGAGGTGTTCTCCCAAACACCCAAAATTCCACAAACCAAATACATTACCTTTCATAATCTGAAAATCAGCATGCACTTTCGGTCTATTTATAATAAAGGCTTTGCCTTTTTGGTATAAAGTATATAACTGATGAACACAAGTTATATCCATAGGCGTTGCTTGGTTATAAAAAGCTCGAGAGTTTCTCCAATACCTTTTCTGTCCTTGGGAAAGATAATGACTTCACAGTATTTCCCCCCCAGATGAGCAGCATGGTTGCATGCCTTGGGAGTGCTTTCTTTATAGATGGTGGTATTTTGTGACTGGAAATAATAAGCCCTATGCACAGTATTTACAGTTCTGCTTTTGTTTTTGTGAAGTTTCTCTCTTTTGAATTACCAAAGGAAAAGATGGATACAATGCTACTGTTGTGCTAGCTCAGTTCTCAGCTAGATGAGATTTTTGAAAGGTCATGAGGCCATCTCATTTACACTGTTGTCAGGATTAGACATATTGATTAATAATATTGGGATTTAATAGTTAAGTATCAGAATTTTTTTCTTGAAGATTTTCATTTTTCCATTGTCCCATTTTTCATGTATAATTTCACATATTTTTCCTGTTACTGAATGTGAAATACCCTTTTTGTAGCTTAAATGCGTTGCTTTTTGTCTTGCCAGCATGAACTAGCTCTTTTCTTGCTTACAAAAACATAATCTTTTTTATATTTGTATTTTTTTTTAATTTTTCCTCCTCTAGATTGTATAACTTTTTTTAAAGAACTATAGTTCCATATTGAAAATTCTTGCCAATCTGTGACAATTAACTCTGAGTTAAGATCTGACTACAAGTATTGAGCTGGTTTATCCTGCTGTGAAAGAGCAACTGTCATCTTTCACCTCTCAATTCTCTGTTACACAGTAGGACTCAGGAGCCTGAACATAATAAATTTTTTCTGTAGCTTTATGCAAGCAGGAGTGTTAGATGTAATGAGACTATTCACATCAACAGGATTTTATAATAGTCTGCCAAATTCTTTTGTATTTCTTTTTTTTTAAAGCAAACAACAAATGATAACACCATTGAATACTCTGGTTCAATTTCTTAATTTACTCTAAAGTTCACTACAGATATTTTATCTGTATAATTCTGATAATTCTTTCCTTCTAATACCTGGTTTTGAAAAGTACTTCTACATGTAAATCCAGTCCAAGAAAAGATGGATATAAACTTATATTGGGGAAAGCACAAAGTACTATGGGTTTAATTTTCTTACTCCTGATACAAAATTCCTTTTCATCTTTCCTTGTTTGAATCGTACCACAAATTCCTTTACTGAATTTTTATTTCCAAAACTCCATAGCTCCATAAAGTTGGCATTGATGCAGAAGGAGCTTCATTATCTAAAAGTTAAAGATCCAGCTTAGGAGTTCTGAACACCTTCTGGAAGCCCATACATTTCCTCATGAGCTATTTAAAACTTTTGGCTACCTGGACTGGGTGCTTTGAATCACTGTCATCATTAGAGGTCAAAGATAGGGGATAGGCATATTGTTTTACTGCTGTTCAATTTTTAAGACTTTTTCCATGTCAGATCATACATGGATATTCAAAGGGATGCATTAGATACTAAAACAATATTTAAGCATAAAAGAATAAATGGTTTAAATGAGTGCCTAATATCTAGAATAAAACCTATTACCCATATCAGTTCTACAAATGCAAATTGCCTGAAAGCTCTTTGCACTTCATTAAGTTATGAAAAATTCTCAATAAGTTTTATCTTCAGAAATAATATTTTCTAACTAGTAAGTTTATTCTCTCCATTTATCAAAGTTATTGTTGCTCATATTTTTTCTTTTTTTTTTTTTAAAAGGCAGAATAAAAAAAAACCCAAGCATCTCCTTTGGCCTTTCTACTCCACCCTTCTCAAAATAATTATTTGAATGTTTCTCACCACTTAAAGAGGGAAATGGAGGAAAGAGCTAACACTGCAGTGTCTCACTTTTAAAAACCTAGTCCCTAGGAGCATACCTACATGCTCAGGTAGAAACAGTAAGAAATTTCCTCCACCAACAGTCCTGACTACCTAGATACATGCCAGATGTAACCCAGGAAGAGCACTGCCATATTAGTATAGTCCTGAGGTAGAGCTTATACACATTCAGAGCCAACCATTTATGTATGATGAACTCGATGTATGCATAATAATAAAATTAACCTACATTGTTCAATCAGGGCTTAAGGCAATAGGGATGCACGGTTTGTGTTTAATAGTATCCATCACCTTATACAGAGAAAGTTGTCAAACTATTACAAAAGTGTGAAGGCTGCTCATCACACAAAAATGAAATGAGTTTTTTTAAAAAAGAACTCAAAATCTATAATAGAAAGAAGGAGAAAACATGAAAGAGCTTGTGGTAGATTAACATCTCAAAAGCCAATCTTGCCAGGCATCTAGCCTCCAGAAAAATTGCAAGAGATGAGGTTTCAAGTGCTCTCAAAACAAAAATTAAAAAAACCCCCTACCTCAGGAGCAGTTTTAGACTCTTGAAAATGTCCTTTAAAAAACCTTTATGATGTTCTGAGTAGCAAAAGTCTGCCCAAAATGGTGTGGCAGTACTCTAACACTCCAAAGTGAGTGAGAATCCAGATTCCTTTATGAGAAGTTAAAAAGGTCTATTGGAAACATGGTCAGCACATGAACTTCACATGTGTGTATAAGAAAAAGAAATCTTAAGAATGACCCCTAAATTTAACCTGCAGTTTCAAACATTTGTGGCATACAGGGTGTGGTGGGCTGACCCAGGCCAGCAGCCAAACATCCACCCTGCCTCTTGCTCACTCCCCTCTCCCAGGGGATTGGGAGAAAAATAGAAGGAAGGCAAAAAGACACGTGGATTGAGACAATGACAGTGTGATAGGGAAAGCAAAAGCTACACGTACAAGCAAAGAAAAAAGAGGAATTCGTTCACTACTTCCCACTGGCAGGCAGATGTCCAGCCACTTCCTGGAAAGCAGAGCCTCAGCATGTGTAACAGTTACTTGGGAAGACAAACACCCTAACCACGAATGTACTCCCTTCCTCCTCCTTTCCCTGAGCTTTTATTGCTGAGCATGATGCTATATGGTATGGAATATCACTTTGATCAGTTTGGGTCAGCTGTCTTGGCTATGTCCCCTCCCAACCTCTTGCCCACCCCCAGCCTACTGGCCTTTGGGGACGGGGAGAGAAAGCCTTGACATTGTGCAAGCACTGTTCAGCACCAGCCAAAACACTGGTGTGTTATCAACACTTTTAGCCACAAATGCTAAGTGCAGCACCATATGGGCTTCTATGAAGAAAGTTAACTTCATAAATTCATCCCAGCCAGACCCAATACATAGGATAATGTTACATTAGCTATCATCAAAGCTCCAAAACTTTAATTTCATAAACATCACTCAGCAGAAGTTATCATTTCAAAGGCCAATCACTGAAAGTGTCATTGCAAAACATGCACAGACCAACATATAGGCTTTGGTTAAAAGGTCTCTTAACCATATATGCCATCTACACTCCCTCTGTTGCACTTGCCCACCCCCAGCCCTTTGCACTACATATTTTCCTCCAGCAGCTTCTGAGCACTGGGATCCAGGGCTACCTGGAACAGAGCCACCAGTACAGATCTGAAGGACACGATAGCCCCAGGGCACCTGAGAGGCATGTGGCCTAGAACACATAACATGAGAGAACAGATAGCAAGATCCAACCTGAGAAAGGTCACGGACCCCTAGACATCACCTCAACAAGGCAGCGGTGCACATAATCTGGGATTTATTATGACTCCAACCATTCTTCTGTCCAGAGATATCACTATATTTCTCAAATGAACTTATGGACCTAAAAGAAAAATGTTTTTTTCCTATCACATCTCAAGCATGATAAGACAGCATTTGACAGGTCTGTGCCATTGCTGCAAGGAAAACACAGGCAGGGTCTACTGCTCTACTGTAAGGAAGGTACAAAGCTGTGCCACTCTGCAGGACCTTCTCAGAAAACTGCCCACTTTCAAGATCAAAACCAACAGCATTGCTAGCACCAGTTATCATGATTCAAGGGGAACAAGCCTTTCTAAGGTTTTCTGGCTGGCCTGTAAGATTTAGGAGCTCAGCTTCTAAGTGGTTAAGCAGTAAACCCTACTCCCTGAAAAGAAAAGAAAAGAAAAGAAGAAACAAACAACAAAAAAAGTTTAAGTCTTGTATTAAGAAGATAGACATCGATTTTTGTCTGATGTTCCTTAGCACTTAATGATATCTTTTTGTTCGCTGGAGTTCAGATTCTGACTTGTGCTACGGGACGATGAGAGAAAAGACCTATGGATACACTCCCACTCACACGAGTTCAGAATACAGTCCCAAGGCTGAAATATGCTAGTAAGCCATCTAGCTTCATTAGCTTCCTTTGAGACAGAGCTTTAAGTAAGTTTGACTGATAACTGTGAATCAAACTTACTGCATTATTAGTGCTTTCAAAACTTTTTTAAAGCACTTCCTGCTGTTGGGCTCAGGATTCTTTGAGTAGTGTACTGACTTTAGGTAGCTGACCTGGCATCATTGCAGGTTCATTTCCACTGAAGTGCCAAAAAATGTCTATGCCCATTGAATTCACCTGGTCAGTGAGTACTATAACATCTACAGGGTGCTCAGCACATCCCAAATCAGGTCCTCAGAGAAGCAGTTTTCCCTTGAATTACCAAACTACTTTGGAAGATAACGCAGGGACAGCTGGAAGAGTTTCCATTCTTTCAGCCTTTTTAGTTACAACCTACATGCAGAGAAAGCTACT
Organism: Phoenicopterus ruber ruber; assembly: GCA_009819775.1. Taxonomy (NCBI): domain Eukaryota; kingdom Metazoa; phylum Chordata; class Aves; order Phoenicopteriformes; family Phoenicopteridae; genus Phoenicopterus; species Phoenicopterus ruber. Next base: position 6,958,418 of record CM020247.1, on the reverse strand, counting down.
CAGGTATCAGTAGTGCAGTGGTAGGAAGTTAAGCCATACTTATTTCAGTTATCAAGTGCATGAAAAGAAATTTAAAAATTGTACATAGAAATAGACTGTTTTTCCAGTCTTGCTCAAGATTCAGGGTTATATTTCCTGCCTTGCTACCCTGTTTTCAGTCTACAAAATATATTTAGTGAGTCTGTTATATTTGTTTTCAATTTGAAGCAACTACTGTAATACAGCAGCATGAAATAAGTGCACTTTCAGAACAGCAGAATGGAAACCAGAAGAGAAATGGGCAAGTAGTGGGTAGGCTTTCCAAATAAGTTTTGCAACTAATTTCAGAGAGGTAGAAATAGGACAGAGAGAGGGTTAGATCCTCAACTAGCACAGTTTGGAACCTCTCTATTAATGGTCAATGGCTACGTCTCAATTGTCCTTTGAAGGCCATGCCCAAGCCTGCCATGGAGAAGACACAGACCTTCTCTACAGGCAATGTAGATGTGATCTGGTGTCTGGTGGCAGTGCAAGAGTCTCTGTTCGCAGTCCTGACTTCGTCAGTGTGACCATCCACTTCACCTGTCAGGGTAGTCAGCTTTCTGCTCAAAAATCTCCATCTGTAGCATATAATACTCAAAGAGGATTAGACATAAAACTACAGACAGCTAGACTGCTACCACAGAAAATATTTGCCTTTAACTTTTTAACATTTATCTTCTTTTTCCCCTGCATCAAAAAGATCAATCTCCCTCTCTCTCTTTAAAGATGTCTTCTCCCCCCCCTTTTGATCTTTGCTCAGTGGATGCAAGAAAGACATTGTCAGATGCAGAGGCCTTTTGTAACCTTCTAGGTTAGTGGAAAAAACACCTGTTATTTGTATATGAAATGGCCAGACACTAGCTGGCGGCATGTGAATGCACGATTCAGGTTATGAATTTCTAGCTGCGTTGACTTGCACTATTTGCCCTGCAAGAAGCTAAAGAACCTTGCACTGCTCCACACATTGTTTGATAGTTTTTTTAACATTTATGACTCAGTTTGACTGAGTGCATGATACATGAGCTGAGCAAGGCTAATCTTTGGTTCTAAGAGTTTTGGCCATTGCAGCTGGTTTGGTTTTTTTCCCCTCTGCTTCCATCCCAGAGTAAGAAGGGAACAGCAAGCAGAAAAACTCTAAAAATCATCTCCAAGATAAAATGCTACCCAGGGCTACCTCAGTTTATACTTGCTCCACAGCTTGGCTTTGGGGAATAAATAATAACACTCACCTCAAAGATTAAGGAAAGCTATCTGATCCCTGACCTTTATTCCTTTTCCTGCCAAAAGAGGATGCATTGCTTGTGCAAGGTATCTCAAGTATTTCATAGAATGATAGAATTAAATACCAACATATTCTAGGAATATAGTGGCAGCCATGTCAGAAGCATGTGGGGAAGTGAAAAGTGGGTTGATGATATAATTAGAAAATAGACTTCTAGAAAAGAAGAGCACTAAGGCTAGGTACAAGGCAACTGCACAAAGGAGTCCAGCAGGGGAGGTGGTGATTTTGGCCTTGTGAAGAATCAAGAAGCAATTTCCCACTGCTCACTAAATCATTTAAGAAGACGCAGAAGTTTCCCTGAAGCTGCACATGTATTACTGCTTCAAGTAACTTACAAGATGACTGTCAAAAATCTTGATGGCAAGTAAATTCATATTTCAGTTGCATACCCTGACAGTCTGTACCATTTCTGGTAGATAACTCACCCAAGAAAGGGGAGTCACAGAGAACAATGGGTTTATCTATCCAAATCAATATACAGGAAACACTACTCTTTTCCCTGAGATTAGATTTCTATCCCCTCAGGAGTGAATGTACATAACCCACACTTGTTAATATACTTGGAGTTCAGTTCTTCTGCCCAAGGAATTTCCTTTGGTTGTTTGAGGAATAAACAGCTGAAATAACCCAAAAGCTGGGTAATAAGGGCACTCATAGGCAAGGAAGATTTTTCATTTCTGCAAGAGGAATTGGTTCAGCTGTCTCATTTTCTATATGTGCTCCAATGACCAGAATATAAAGATACTTACTAGAGCAAGAACTGGCATGCAGATTTCTTCTCCAGCTCCTTTCCAGGTGCATGCTATAATGGCTGCACATCAGTCATCTTCATTCTACCTGTGACACGATGCTCTTCCCTAGAGAGCGGGAAGACTAGGCTAAAATTGCCATAGATAAGACGACAGTATCAAGTACATAATTCCCGACAGTCTCTCTCTTGCTTTACTGGATAGGAGGAAGCCCTGGCGACTTGGTGCTTTGCTCCTTCCTCTTTATGGAGTCAGAGACTGTCTAAACATTTAGACATGTAGCTGGCACCAAATTTCACTCACACATACACAGAGGTCTCACCAGTAGCTGGCACTTAGTCCTTGCAGCACACATACACATGGGATAGAGTGACATTAAGCAGAGACATAGTTAAGAAAAGATTTAATAAGATATAAGAAGATAGGAGAGATTGCAGTGGTCCGGCACAGGGCTCAGCCAGACGAGTGTTCTGACCGCTCCCATTTTACATGCAACCGGCCCCTTTTATACCCCTTTCTGTCTACTCCCTCTTTGTTCCTCCTTGCTCCCCTTTCCCTTGAAGGTTGTCTCATCAGTTGGTATAGTTCCACTGACCCCAACTATGACATCATGGACCCTCAGGTTTGTATCCTTATTAGTTGCATAGTCCTGGTTTGCCTGCAGTTTCTTGATAGCCCATTAATTAGTATGACTGACCAGGTTTGTTTCTGGTTATTGTCTTTGTTAATGCTAATTGGTCAGGTTTTATGTCTGTGTGTGTTTGTCTCCCTCCCTTTCCTTATCCTCTCAACTGAAAAAACAAACATGCTCATGCTATATATATCCTCACCAATTACTGCGACTGACTAGGTTTGAACTTGTCCCAACCTCCCTTAACATGTGTCAGTCAGGTTTGTCTCTGTATGTTCTTGTTTATGTCTCCATTGACCAGATACCCTTAAAGGGTACACTCTCCTTCCACACGCCCTTACAGAGTTAATTTTCTTCATAGCAGCCCATATGGTGCTGTGCTTTGCATTTGTGACTAAAACAACATTTTGGCTATTGCTGAGCAGTGCTTGCACTGTGTCGTGGCTTTCTATTTTTCCCACTCTGCCCCCTCCCCCCCATCCCGCAATGAGTAGGCTGGGGGTGCGCAAGAAGTTGGGAGAGGACACAGCCAAGACAGCTGACCCAAACTGACCAAAGGGATATTCCATACCATATGACATCATGCTCAGCAATAAAAGCTCAAGGAAAGGAGGAGGAAGGGGGGATTTTTGTGATTATGGTGTTTGTCTTCCCAAGTAACCATAACGTGTGCTGAGGCCCTGCTTTCCAGGAAGTGGCTAAACATCTGCCTGTCAATGGGAAGTAGTGAATAAATTCCTTATTTTGCTTTGCTTGCACGCAGCTTTGCTTGCACGCAGCTTTGCTTCACTTATTAAACTGTCCTTATCTCAACCCAAGAGATTTTTCTCGCTTTTGCTCTTCTGATTCTCTCCCCCATCCTGCTGGCTGGGGTCAACCCACCACAGCTGGGCGTATGTGGCAAGCCTTTGGTAGCAGGGGCTGGGCTGTAGGGGTGGCCTCTGTGCTGTGCCTGACACAGATGGTTCTAGCTGGTTCCATCTGGCTTGGCAACAAACCCACTACAGGCCAAAGCTGAGCCAATAAGTGAAGTTAGTGGCACCTCTGTGAAAACCTATTAAGGAAAGGGCAAACATGCCAGACATGCAGTGAGGGGAAAAAAAAAAGTGAGAAACAACTCTGCAGACACCAAGGTCAGAGAAGAAGGAGGGGGAGGAGGTGCTCCAGGTGCCTGCAGCCTGTGGAAGACACCATAGTGGAGCAGGTATTTCCCTGCAGCCCATGGAGAGGACTATACTAGAGCAAATATCCACACTGCAGGCCATGGACGACCCCACACCAGAGCACTTGGATATTTCCTGAAGGAATTGCAGACTGTGGACAGGCCATGCTGGAGCAGATTTTCCTGACAGGAACTGCGGCCCATGGAGAGGACCCATGCCGGAGCAGGGGAAAAGTGTGAGGAGGAAAGAGAAGCAGAGAGACTGTTATGTACTGACCTTAACCCCCATTCCCCATCCCTGTCGTGGTCATGCAATGCTGGGGGCAGTAGGGGGGGAGGAGGTAGAGGAGTGGGGAATGAAGGAGTGAAGTTGAGCCTAAAAAAAAAAGTGGCAAGGGGGGAGAGAGTTGTTGTTTTATTTTTTGTCTTAGTCTTACAGTATCCAAATCTATTTTAACTGGCAATAAATAAATTAATTTTCCACAAGTCGAGTCTGTTTTGCCTGTGACCATAATTGGTCTTTATCTCAACCCACGAGTTTTCCATCTTATTTGAGCAACCATCTTATCTGAGCAACCTGATCTAGTTGAAGATGTCCCTGCTCATTGCAGGGGGGTTGGACTAGATGACCTTTATAAGTCCCTTCCAACCCAAACTATTCTATGATTCTATGATTTTCTCCCCCTGTCCTGTTGAGGAGGGGGAATGAGTGAGCAGCTGTTTGGAGGACTGCCTGCTGGCCAAGGTTAACTCACCACACATAGCAACAGGCTCCTGAACTGAACAGGTGTGATCACCAGATACAATCCATCCTCACTTCTTTTGTTTCCTTTGGCTGGACAGATGGGTTGGAACTGGCTGCAATATCTCCCAGTGGGTTTCTGAACAGTAAAAGTCATTTGGCTTCAGACTTCATATTGTATGCCTTGCCTGTGCTCAATTATTGTGCTTTTCTACCCTTGAATTTTTTCAGTACTTGCTAATCACCCTCTGGGACAACACATGACAGAAGTCTGAAGAGGACAACCTTATTCTCTAACAAAGCACCTCCATTCCATAAACTGTGCTGTTATCGTATATACAGATAGTACATAACGCACAGCTAGAAAAAAGCCATTATCAAAAGAAGGCATCTGCAGTTTGTATCAAAAGAAGGCATCTGCAGTTTGTATCAAAAGGCAATAGCCCTCCTGCTCAGACTTGACTCCCAGTCAAATCCTCTTTGCTGAAGTCAAATGATATTAGTATTTAGATGATTCTTACTGACAACATGGCAAGATAGTTTTATGCTGGCTGACAAAGATTGGGGTTCTCTTGTGTTTGGGGTGTCATTGTACACATTGAGACTGTCCCTACCCTCTCCCAAAACCATCTAAGTCTATACACACTTGAAAGATGGGGGAAACTCATCCGCAAAGGTCACCTATGGCAAAGTTTGGAGATCTCGATCTAGAATGGAGCCCTAGATACTAGACCACCTGCCTCTCAACTTCATTTCTTGAAAGGTCTCTACTAAGCATACAGGATTTGTGTATTGTATTTCAAAAAGACATAACCTTTCAGATATGTTGTCTGCAAATCTTTGACACCTAACTTTGGCAGTCAAAGTCACATAGGATACATAAGGAAATGCCCAACTTCCACATGACCAAAGTTTTCATTAGGCCAGAGCCTGCCTTTTTGGTTTGTTTTGTTGTTGTTTTTAAAAGGACTAATATATCAGTGTACCAATTTTATCAATACTACCTTTAGCCTATTTTGAAATAGTTTAAGAAGTGCATTAGTCCCAAGATGTCTTTTATCTAAGACACAACCAAACCAATTGTGGTGGATTGACCTTGGCTGGATGTCAGGTGCCCACCAAGCTGCTCTATCACACCCCATCCTCAACTGGACAGGGGGAGAAAAATATGATGAAAGGCTCATGGGTCGAGATAAGGACAGGGAGATCACTCAGCAATTACCATCACGAGCAAAACAGACTCGACTCCGGGAAACTGATTTAATTTATTGCCAGTCAAAGGTCAGAGTAGGATAATGAGAAATGAAAACAAATCTTAAAACACCTTCCCCCCCCCCCCGCTCCCTTCTTCCCAGGCTCAACTTCACTCCCAACTTCTCTACCTCCTCCCCCCCGAGCAGCACAGGGGGATGGGGAATGGGGGTTGTGGTCAGTTCATCACACATTGTCTCTGCCACGCCTTCCTCCTCATGCTCTTCCCTGAGGGAATGAAGGCACGGACTCCGGCATAGGTGGAAAGCGGAGACGCTTTAATGCACACTTACAGGGGTTTATAAAGCTTCCTTATCTACTACATGCGCTCTAACACCTGTTTAAACATTTCTAAATTTGTGCACTTAAACATAACAAAGAAATTCTTTAGTGTAACAACAAACTTCTTTCTGGTTCTGACTGCTTCTGGTTACTCTTGTTTACCTTACTGTGTCCCTTCATTGACCTTTGCAGCACTGCTGTTTCAATTCAGCTCTATTACCTTGCTGTGTCCCTTCGTTGACCTTTACTGTACTGCTGTTTTAATCAGCTCTAACCTGTCGCAAAACGGGTCACCTACAATTCCCCCTTTCTTTGTTTTTACAAGCCAAATAGAGTGCATTGAATGTTCAATCATTTTTAGCAAACACTGCAACAGACAAGGCACTACAATAATAATTGTGACTAATACAATGAGCAAAACAAGTCCTCCTTTCGCTAATTCTACTAACCATCCTGTTAATCCTAACCCTTTCAGCCAAGATCTTAATCCTACTGACCTTGTGGTTAATTGTTCAGATAGCTCTTTCAATTTCTTTATCTGTTGAAATACTGTTTGAGAGTTATCGCTTAAATTCGTACAACACATGCCTTCAAACTCTTCACACCCATGTCCTTGTGCTAATAACAAAAAATCTATAGCTGCTCTATTTTGCAAAGTGGCGTGCCTAATAGAATCTGTATCTACCAGCAAAGCACTTAATGCCTTTGATGTGGCATTGTTTTGCTTAGCAAGCCAACATCCTAATTTATTAAGTGTCGCAAGGGCTTTTGCGGCAGCGACACCAGGCGCTGAGATTGAGGCTACGATAGTCTTATCTGCCTCCCAAAAATCCACATTGTCCTTACAATCTTCTCGATAATGATTCACTGATCGTTTTGATCGCCCATGGAGTCTGTTAATATTTAAAACCATGGACGTGTTTGGTGTTAATAACATTATGCGGCCCAGAGTACAAGGGCCTTCTGCAATATGAGAAGGAACACCTTGCCAAGCCCGGTCCCCACAGATGAGAAACACACCGGCCGGCAAGGCTAAAGGTTTGTTTGAAGACTTAGATATTTTAGAGGTGGTATAATTACACCACACAGATGCGTTCTTATAGACGGATAAACTTGCTGGTACATCAATTACGGTGTTATCACGTCCAGTATAATTAAAGCTTAGACAGGCATAGGCACTCACACTTCCCAAAATATCTAATTCTTATGGCTCCAATGGAACGACCGGCAAATAGTTTGCCCAGCCATCCCAGTTGGTTACCGCTTCCTTACTAGCATTTCCCGTCAAATTAACATTCCATTTAGACATAATATGATGCCCTACTGAAGTATTATTAACAACAGTCACAACTTCCTTGTCTGAAAGCGGAATTCCAACTAAACATGTCGTAAATGGGTTGGCTGCGCTGGCCATCGAGAGGCACATGTGGTTCTGTCCCGTCATGTTGGCAAGTGTGACCCAGATGTTTGCTCTAGGTTGGATGGAGATCCATGAGGCACTGAAACCGCAACAGTAGAGGATGATGATCCCAACCAAGGCTGCACACCACGGGCTGGTACCCATCGTGGTCCTCGTCCTGTGGAAACACAAGCATATCCTCGCCCCCAGGTTATCAAAGGATATGGTCCTCAGCCAAATCCCCTGCAGCTTGTTTTTTTTTTTTTTTAAAATTAATTGTTTTTCCATCTCAGTCATACATTCTGTTTCTGTGATCGAGGGGGAGGCTTAAGCAAATCAGTTAGATCTTGTTCTGATGCCCGGTGAATTTATCTATTTTAGTACACCTTTGTCCGATACTACATGCCGAGCAACACTGCTTCAGTTTTTAAGTTCTTTGTTATTTTCCCGCTCGAGGGCGAGTACCATAGGGTCCTGTGGCAGCACCATTCCACAGTCCCTTTGCCACTCCGGGTGATTTCGGAGGGTGAAAAACATATCTGCATATGACACTTCATCCTATTTTCCTTCTCTCCTTAAAACAACATTAATTGCAAGATAGTGTTATAATCAATTGACCCATGAAGTGGAACTAACCCATTAAGTGGCCACTTAGTTCCATCTTCCACCTTATAAATCAGCCACCATTGATTACAATATTTAATGAGAGTCTTCTTATTCTCTGTACCCCCGGTTCCAACAATATCCCTCCAATGTGTCAATATACGACCAAGGGGGCTTTTCTTTAAAATACCCTTATTCTGAGTGTTACCCATCTCTTCTGACTCCTTATGCTTATTTTCTAGATTGTTTCTTATTAGCTATTGTGCTTCGTTTTCATTCCCAAACGTCCCAAATCTCTGGGATAATCCAATACCTTTTTTTTTTTCTTTTTTTTTCTTTTTTTTTTTCCTTTTTTTTTTTTTCCTTCAACGGGACCCACACAGACTTACAGAACCACAAATCAGGACTCACTCGCTTCACAGCGGCGCCGCGTCTCAAACACACACACCCACAACACACACAAATGTTTTTAACATAAAATACACACACCCACAAAACAAATGCTTTTAGCATAAAACACCACAAAATACCACAAAATACCGTAAAGTACCGTAAAGTACCATAAAGTACCTTTAACATAAAATACCTGGGCATTTACAAACAAGACACACAATTATCACTCCAGTTAGTCAGCAAAATGTTACATATTCATCATACGTCTATACATATTCATCTCCTTTCCCCGAAAAGGCGGTCTTTATTAAAATGAGTTCGCAAAGGCGGTCTGTATTAAAATGAGTTCGCAAAGGCGGTCGTTATTAAAATGAGTTCGCAAAGGCGGTCTTTATTAAAATGAGTTCGCTCCCTTTAACTCCTCGCAGTTGCGCACGCGCAGTGCCATCCCTTCAGCGGGGACAGGTCGAGCGGGGGGGGTGGGCGGACAGCGTCACTGCGCCTCCCCCTGTTTCCTTGTAGGGACATTCAATAGCAATGTGTCCCGTAGCATGGCAGCGAAAACAACGTTTGTCTCCGACTTGCAGAGCTGCTGCAAAAGCTCCAGCTAACGCGGCGGTGTGATGTTCTACCGACCCAACACGGTTACATGCTTCAATCATTTGCACTAGTGTAGTATTCGCTGGCATCGCCTGGAGTATTTTTTTACAGTCCGTATTCGCATTTTCCACAGCTAATTTTAACATTAAGGCTTCTGCTTTTTTTTTTTTTTTTTTTTTTTTTTTTTCCTTCGGCGGCGGGCGGCGGCGGCTGTTCGGTGCGGACGGTGGTGGTGACTGGCTGTTCGCTCCGCCTCCCGCGGTGTGATGGTGACTGAGGCCGGCCGTGGGGGGTTGCTCCCTGCTCCGGGCTCGCTGAGCTCCGCTCTCCGCTCCCGATACCGGCCTTAGAGAGCCATGGCAGCCAGGGGAGGGGAGGCTGCTCCGGTCCGCGCCGCGCGGGGAGGGCTAATCCTATTGGATCTCCCTCCTTTAATGCTTTTGCTGGCTCTGAGCGCGAATCAGCTGTGAGTACTGCTTGGGCAGCAGCACTTTGAACCTTCTTTTCTGCCTGCCACGATCTTAAAGTTTCAGTTTCTAAACGCCATGTAGTCATAACTTCAGCGGCAGTTGTACTCCCTCTAGAAACTGCTTCCCATATCGTTTCTCCAGCCTGTTCCCACATCTCCACATCAAACACAGCAGAGACCGTAGAGGGGGCTCCTTGCTTTTGCAAAAACTTCAGCAACAGTTTGATTTTATAAGAGTCATACTTTACTCCCCTTTTTGTCAAAAGGTGCGTTAATAACTTAACTAGAGCTTCTTCTTCCGCAGAAATGTTAGCTCCCATTATAAATGCCCAGCTGCTCACCTGTTTTTCAGGCGATGTCCCGGGGTGGAAGCCGCAGTCCAGCTGCTAGCTTGATTCGTTCGGCTGGGTTCCCTCCGGACGCTTCGCGTTGCTTTACTGGACGCTCGTTCAGCGTTGCTTTAAGGGACGCTTATGCAGCGTTGCTTTTTCGGACGCTCGTGCAGCGTTGATTTACCCCATCACGTCGGGGTCACCATTTGAGGGAAATGAAGGCACGGACTCCGGCATAGGTGGAAAGCGGAGACGCTTTAATGCACACTTACAGGGGTTTATAAAGCTTCCTTATCTACTACATGCGCTCTAACACCTGTTTAAACATTTCTAAATTTGTGCACTTAAACATAACAAAGAAATTCTTTAGTGTAACAACAAACTTCTTTCTGGTTCTGACTGCTTCTGGTTACTCTTGTTTACCTTACTGTGTCCCTTCATTGACCTTTGCAGCACTGCTGTTTCAATTCAGCTCTATTACCTTGCTGTGTCCCTTCGTTGACCTTTACTGTACTGCTGTTTTAATCAGCTCTAACCTGTCGCAAAACGGGTCACCTACGCTTCCCCTGCTCCAGCATGGGGTCCCACCCACAGGAGACAGTCCTCCATAAACTTCTCCAACGTGAGTCCTTCCCACAGGCTGCAGTTCTTCATGAACTGCTCCAGCGTGGGTCCTTTCCACAGGGTGCAGTCCTTCAGGAACAGACTGCTCCAGTGTGGGTCCCCCGCAGGGCCATAGGTCCTGCCAGCAAACCTGCTCCAATGTGGGCTTCCCACAGGGTCACAGCCTCCTTCGGGCATCCACCTGCTCTGACGTGGAGTCCTCCATGGGCTGCAGGTGGATATCTGCTCCACCGCTAACCTCCATGGGCTACAGGGGGACAACCTGCTTTCACCATGGTCTTCATCACAGGCTGCAGGGGAATCTCTGCTCTGGCATCTGGAGTACCTCCTCCCCCTCCTTCTTCATTGACTTTGGTGTCTGCAGAGTTGTTTCTCACATATTCTCACTCCTCTCTTCGCTGCTGTTGCACAGCAGTTTTTTACCCCTTCTTAAATATTTTATCACAGAGGCGCTACCACTGTCGCTGATTGGCTCAGCTTTGGCCAGTGGCGGGTCTGTCTTGGAGCCGGCTGGCACTGGCTCTATCTGACATGAGGGAAGCTTTTGACATCTTCTCACAGAAGCCACACTTGTAGCCCCCCCCTGCTACCAAAACCTTGCCACACAAACCCAATACACCAATCCACACAAACACTTTTCTCCAAACACATCATTCAACACCCTCCACATATAGATCCCAAAACCTCACAGATAAGCAGTCCCATGAGTGGAGGCACCAGAAACCTGGCTGCCCAACAGACCCTGTGAGAAGATCCAGCTCTTGCATGGATGTTGTCATGCCACACCTCTTCCACAAGAATCAACTTTAATAGATCCTCTCTTCCCACAGCTGCTAAGGTCCTACAAGTTTTATAAAAACATTTGCTTTTCCTCTTCTACTCCACTGATAAATTTTGCTGAAATTAGCCAACTGGTTCAAGAGGAACTGGGAAGAAGGAACTGATTTGCATAATCGCACATGCCTCGCCACTTTATGAAACCTGGCTAAAGCACTTTACTTCCAAAGGTACTACTCTCTACCAAAACTATCTATCTAGCTAGCTATTGTACTGTTCTTGGGAACACAGAACTGGGAAACACTTCTTGAGTCAAAATCTGGTTTTCCCTACAATTGCAGGGAATTCTAAAATGGATGTCTAGCTCAGAAGTCTCCACAAGGTTCTTTTTACACACTTACTTCTTACTCATAACTATAGATTTAAGGCACGTAGTAAGAAATTGGAAGATGCAATGATAAGGTACTGCCAGCAGAGAGATCGATATCATTGCAAGGTCATGATATTAGCAGGTATTTGTTAATTAAATCTCCTGGCTGATGTGAGGAAATGATGCACATGCCACCTTTCAGAGGCAGGTGGGGGTTGGGGGGAAAGGAATAGATCCCTGCAATCAAAACTAAAAAAAAGTTCTGTCTCAAAATGCAGTGATTTCTAAGTCTGAGGGTGGCCATCAGACACCTGAAAACGTAATGTCCTTTGCAGGATCAGCACACCAGCCTCCATTAAACAAATGGACTCATTTTTTTAATGTAGTTAAACCTAGCAATTTTTGCCCATAGACTCCTAATGTAGTCTTAATGCATGCATTTATTTATTGACTTCTGTTTTCTTTACAATTATTTTTCACTTAATATCATTCTGTCAAAGATTTCTTTTTCTCTATGTGTCAAGTAGAAGCTAGACATATGTTCAGATTTAATGAACTGGGCTCTTTTGTAAAAACTCTTGAGTTAAACCTAGCAATTTTTGCCCATAGACTCCTAATGTAGTCTTAATGCATGCATTACAGGACTATTTAGAAGGCATTGGCAGTTCCTTAGGAGTTGTAGTCCACAGTGTCTAAGATATCTCAGATTCTCTCCAGCTTATAATGTAATTTTTCAGACCAGAGCAATCTGGTTATCTAAATATTAAAGTACATCTATGTATGCTCATATATACACAGAGAAGTCTACATTCTGCTCTCAGCCCACATTTACTACTGATGCTTTTATTACTCCTCAATGCAATGCAATATTAGCAATTGATCCTATTTTTTCAATGTTACTATGTTCACTGTTATGGTAGGTCACCTCAACTCACCTCCTAAAGACCTTAAAACATGAAATGTAGGTAATCAATAGGAAATAAGTTGTGCAGTTCTCTTTAGCCTGACAACAAATCTGAAGATTCCTCATTCCCTCATCTCCACTCTACCAGACACCCCAAACGTGCTTTCATGAAAGAAACTCCCACCCACAACACAGTTGTGACCTCCAAAACACTTATAACTAAGCAACACACCTTCATCGGTGGGATATATCCCTCTGTACATATGAAACTGGAAACAATTTATAGGTATTCCTACTAATTCTCAACTTTTTGTACACATCTCCTTGGCAGTCATATCCAAGACTGATTTCTTTGCAGAGTTAGTCTATAGTTCTAAAGACTATCATGTTACTATAGTGCATATGGATGTGCATTGCATTCATACACGCAAAAAAACCCCCACCCACAGACCAAGATTCCTTGCCCCAAAAACAACTAGTATTAACACTTGAATAGGAATAAAAATCTTGCAAATATTACTTTGGTACATCAGTGATGAAGTCTCCTTTCTAGGACACTTTTAACTGTTTGGTATGGTACAAGGTATACCTTGATTTTCCTAAACATAGTAAAAAAACTTCAAAGTTTTAATGCTGTTACAAAGACTTATTATTAGCCTTCATACAAGCTACATGGTCACAAACTTCTGGGTGAACAAGTTTGTGGAGAAATATTGACTTATTTATGTGTCCACATATAGTTCCAAAACCCATATTACAATACATAAATAACTAGATAAATTTCTGAGCTCAGAGAATTCATTACCTTCTGTTAGAGGAAAATATATGATACTGGATCCAATAGCCTGAGAGAGGTGAGGCTGCTGCTGCTCAATGGCTTCTGGTCCAACCAGTAGCAAGGCTGAAGATGTATTCCCAGGAGGCACATGCACGCAAAGCACACGTATATACCACATATATACATATTACATGGCACTCACAAGAACACAGGCAGCACCAATGGCCTCATCCTGCTCCCCTCTCTGGCTGAGCAGGATGAAGGTCAACTAGTGAGAATATATATATGTGCATATGTACAAGGTGAATCCCTCCAGCAGCTGGGCTCAGACAGTCAGTCTGCTTAGTAGCTGGCCTCTGGATCCCAGTCTCCCCAGTTGCTGGCACATGGACTTACAAGCCCCGGAGGCCGCAGCCCCACTACAGTTGCTGGTATAGACTGTCTCACACACACACACATACAGCTGACTGGGATTTTCCAGGTCCCAATACCTGACACCCCTCCCCCTGCCATGCTCTTGCCCTCAGAGATACACAGGTGCTCTCACATCCTGAGTTGACCGGGAGTCCTGTGCTCCCATAGCTGATCTGCCTGTGCTCTCACCCTCAGAAATACACAGGCGCTCTCACACCCAGACCTGGACCTTAGAGACCGACTCACTTGCTCCCAGGCTACTTCACCTACTCCCCGGCTAGTCTGGCTTGATCTTCACTAGCGATGCTACACTCACTCATGCACCTGTACAAGCTCTAGTTGCTGGCACCGTGGATACACAAGCCCTCCGACTCATGGTCTGACTCCAGTTGCTGCACTCACACCCCCATACACACATATATGCACAGAATAGGGAGCCCTCACTCAGGAAAGAGTTAGAAAGGAATTTAATAAGAAGATAGGACAGACTGCACTGATTAGGCACAGGGCATAGCCAGACAAGCATACTGACCAGCAAACTATTTACATGCATCTGGCCCTTTTTATCCCCTTGCCCCTCTATTTTCCCATTCTTGTTGCTCCCCAAATCACATAAACTCGTCCCTTGACCTGCCCTAAGTTTGTCCCCTAAATATCCCATAATAAGTCCTGTGCAATACTGAATTGCTCTTCCCCTGCATTCCATATGTCCCATACCCTTTGACAGCAACTTCCCTTAGTCTGAAAGGACTTCCCATCTGTCTGCTGATGGGAAGTAGTGAATGAATTCCTTATTTTGCATATACCCCTATGTGCTCTCGCATTTAGAGATGCACAGGCGCCTTCACACCCATAATTAGATGGGACTCCCCGGTCCCATATCTGACCACCCTGTGCTCTTGCCCTTAGAGATACACAGGTGCTTTCACACCCAGAGTTGGCCGGGACTCCCCAGACCCCAAAAGCTGAACCCCTCTCTACTGTCCCCCTTTAGAGATACACAGGCGCTCTCACACTCAGAGCTGAACGGTACTCCCCTGGTCCCCAAATCCAACCCACCTGTGCTCTCATCCTTAGAGATACACAGTTGCTCTCACACCCAGAGCTGGCCCTTATAGACTCACTCACCCCATTGCTCCCAGGCCATTTCATGTATTCACCTGCTAGTCCAGCTTGATTTTCACTAGTGATCACACGCACAACCGTACTCACTCCAGTTGCTGGCACCGTGGACATATGCACCCTCCGACTCATGGTCTGACTCCAGTTGCTGGCACTCGCACTCCCATACACACATGCACACAGAACAAAGACCCCCTCATCCATGAAAGGAATTAGAAAGGAATTTAATAAGATAGGACATACTGCACTGATTAGTCACAGGGCATAGCCAGACAAGTGTACCAACCAGCAAACTATTTACATATGACTGGCCCTTTTCATCCCGTTGTGCCTCTATTTTCCCACACTTGTTCCTCCCCAAATCACTTGGATCCCTCCCTTTCCCCACCTTTGCTTCCTTCCATAAACATCCCATAATGAGTCCTCTGCAATCCCAAAATGTTTTTCCCCTGCATCCCATACTATGTCCAATACCCCTACACAGCAACTGAAAGGTGATCTGAAAGGTGATCCAGAGAGCTGCTCATCTTGATGGGTTTCATACCTACATTAAGGGGGTTGATGAGTCTCCTGGGACAGCCCTGAGAGGGACCTGGAGAAGGTGTTCTTTCCTTAATTTTGGTCTCTGCCTGGTATTTTGCACTCCTGTGCTCCTCTGGGCTTGTAGACACGGACCTTTCATGGGTTGCTGGTCCCTGTGATAGGCCTAGCAGTAGCCTGGCAGGATATTATTTGGGGTCCCCCTCCTGCCACTGTCTCTCTGAGCTCCTTTGTGAGTGTGCACATGAGCTTTTATCATATAATCTAACAGCTTCTATCAAATTTCCCGATGCTTCACATATTATATTACTTGGACAGTACTTTGCATCTATAAACAAGTGTACCATTCCAAATTTTGAAAATCTTGGCCATTAAGACTAGTTATTCATGTCGTCTGTGAATAAATGGAATTGCAGCCTGTCATGTTGGATTGGGTTTACATGGCAAGCTTTTGGTAGTGGAGGGGGGGCTTGCAAGGGTAACTTCTGTAAGAAGAGACCAGGGGCTGCCCCTGTGGCAGAGTCAGTTCCAGCCAGCTCCGTAACAGACCCACCACTAGCCAAAGCTGAGCCAATCAGCGACGCTGCTGGCACCTCTGTGATAACATATTTAAGAAAGGGTAAAACCGCTGTGCAGCAGTGTGTGAGAGAGAGGAGTGAGGAAAAAAAATGTGAGAGAAACCACCCTGCAGACACAAAAGTCAGTGAAGAAGGAGGCAGAGGAGGTGCTCCAGGTGCTGGTGCAGATGTTCTCCTGCATCCCATGGAAGAGGCCATGGTGAAGCAGGTTGTCATGGTTTAACCCCAGATGGTAACCGAATACCACGCAGCTGCTCACTCACCCCCCCCGTCCCTGTTGGGGTGGGGAGGAGAATCGGAGAGAAAGGAAAACTCGCGGGTTGAGATAAAAACAGCTCACCAGGACAGCAAAGGAAAAATATAAAAATATATTAATAATGATAATAATAATATATATAAGAATAACAGAATATATAAAACAAACAATGCCCAATTTCTCACCACCCGATGACCAATACAGCCCGTCCTGAGCAGCAGCCAGGGAGCAGGGGTATTCCCCCCTCAGCTATCTCAGAACAGCAAGTTCCAGAGAGAGCAGGCGAGGGAACGAACAGCTGAACGAATGAACGAAAAGGCCCAAATGAATGAAAAAAGAAAAAAAAGAAGGGAACCAAAAAGCAACCAGAAGGGAAGCTTAAGGCAAGTGGCCCACTGGCCGACCCTCACTTATACCAGGCATGATGTCTATGGTATGGAATACTCTCTTTGGCCAGTTTGGATCAACTATTCTGGCTATACCCCTCCCAAGTTTTTGCACCTGCACATTAGCAGAACCTGGGAAACTGCAAAATGTCCTTGATCATTTAGCAGCAACCAACAACATCAGTGTACTATCACCATTCTTCTCACACTAAATCCAAAACACAGGAGCTGCTGAAGACAAAACTAGCTCCGTCCTGGCTGAAACCAGGACAGTATCCACCCCTTATTCTATACCATTTATGTCATGCTCAGGTCTCTCACTTTCCAATTAATCACTGCCACTTTTATGTCTTTAATATATACACACAGATATCATTCCCTTAGTCTATGGACCATCCCTTCAAAATGTCTACTGAGTTCACTTAGTCCATGATTTCGGGTTCCATCTGTCTTGAGAGTCTTTCAGGACAGGAGAGATGGTGTGCGGTGTTGGATTGTTGCATGCTGCATCTGGAGATTATAGCCGATGTACCTGGCACAGCTGGTATAGCTTGTCCGCAGTCGGCAAGTCGAAGATGTCAATCTCGACTGTGTGCCAGTTTAAGTCAGTTCTGATTCCATCACTGCTGCGCTTTGCTCGGTTTCATCAGAGTTCATTCTACATTG
The DNA here is from genome assembly GCA_009819775.1 of Phoenicopterus ruber ruber. Taxonomy (NCBI): domain Eukaryota; kingdom Metazoa; phylum Chordata; class Aves; order Phoenicopteriformes; family Phoenicopteridae; genus Phoenicopterus; species Phoenicopterus ruber. The sequence goes on along the minus strand of CM020247.1, from coordinate 6,941,087 downwards.
ATTCGGGTGATTCTTACTGTAATACCTTTGATATAGAACACAACTATAGAAATAATTATATACAGTATATGATATGATTATATACAATATATACATTATATAAATGATTATATACAGTATATTATAGCAATTAACATCATAAAGTTCAGACTATTGGCTATTCTCACTCAAAATCAGAAGTATTGCACACTCAAAAAAAGTATTGCTCACTCAAAATCAGAAGCTGTATCAGAAATAGTGTGGCCAGCAGGACTAGGGAAGTGATTGTCCCCCTGTACTCAGCCCTGGTGAGGCCGCACCTCGAGTACTGTGTTCAGTTTTGGGCCCCTCACTACAAGAAAGACATTGAGGTGCTGGAGCGTGTCCAGAGAAGGGCAACGAGGCTGGTGAAGGGTATGGAACACAAGTCCTATGAGGAGCGGCTGAGGGAACTGGGGATGTTTAGCCTGGAGAAAAGGAGGCTGAGGGGAGACCTTATCGCTCTCTACAACTACCTGAAAGGAGGTTGTAGAGAGATGGGGGTCGGACTCTTCTTCCTAGTAACAGACGACAGAACAAGAGGAAATGGCCTCAAGTTGCACCAGGGGAGGTTTAGATTGGACATTCGTAAAAATTTCTTCACTGAAAGGGTTGTCGGGCATTGGAACAGGCTGCCCAGGGAGGTGGTGGAGTCCCCATCTCTGGGGGTATTCAAAAGACGATTTAGACGAGGCCCTAAGGGATATGATTTAGTGGGGGACTTGGTAGTGATAAGTTAATGGTTGGACTCGATGATCTCGGAGGTCTCTTCCAACCAGAACAATTCTATGATTATATGATTCTATGAAAATCAAATCTCCCTGAGGTACACATCAAACTTCCCCATCCTCTTGCATCACCCACCAAGCGCATCCAGGTCCTTGAGCAAAAGCAATCCCACGAATGGGTTTGCCTTTGCCTGAGGCAGGAGTAACCCAGACGGTCTTCCCCAGCATTTTTTTTGTATGCACCACAGGAACTTTGTCCCTTTCTACAGTACGTAAAGGGGACTGGGAAGGGCCAGCTCAATTGGTGGATCCCCTAGTGTTGACTAACCAAGTGGCTTTTGCTAAATGTGTATCCCAGTTTTTATAGGTTCCACCACCCATTGCTTTCAGTGTAGTTTTCAGTAGTCCATTGTATCGTTCAATTTTCCCAGAGGCTGGTGCATGATAGGGGATGTGATACACCCACTCAATGCCATGCTCTTTGGCCCAGGTGTCTATGAGGCTGTTGCGGAAATGAGTCCCGTTGTCTGACTCAATTCTTTCTGGGGTGCCATGTTGCCATAAAACTTGCTTCTCAAGGCCCAGGATAGTGTTCCAGGCGGTGGCATGGGGCACGGGATATGTTTCCAGCCATCCGGTGGTTGCTTCCACCATTGTAAGCACATGGCGCTTGCCTTGGTGGGTCTGTGGGAGTGTGATATAATCAATCTGCCAGGCCTCCCCATATTTATATTTCAGCCATCGTCCTCCATACCAGAGAGGCTTTGACTGCTTGGCTTGCTTGATCACAGCGCATGTTTCACATTCATGGATAACCTGTGCAACAGTGTCCATAGTTAAGTCCACCCCTCGATCACGAGCCCATCTGTATGTTGCATCTCTTCCCTGATGCCCTGAGGCGTCATGGGCCCACTGAGCTAGGAATAATTCACCCTTACGTTGCCAGTCCAGATCCACTTGGGCCACTTCAATCCTAGCAGCCTGATCCACCTGCTGGTTGTTTTGATGTTCCTCAGTGGCCCGACTCTTGGGTACATGAGCATCTACATGGCGTACTTTTACAACAAGCTTCTCTACGTGGGCAGCAATATCTTGCCACAATTTGGCAGCCCAGATGGGTTTGCCTCTGCGCTGCCAGCTGCTCTGCTTCCATTGCTGTAACCACCCCCACAGGGCGTTCACCACCATCCATGAGTTGGTAGAGATGTAGAGCACTGGCCAATTTTCTTGCTCAGCAATATCTAAAGCCAGCTGGATGGCTTTCACCTCTGCAAACTGACTTGATTCACCTTGTCCTTCAGTGGCTTCCGCGACTCTTCGTGTAGGACTCCACACAGCAGCTTTCCACCTTCAATGTTTTCCTACAGTACGACAGGATCCATCAGTGAACAGGGCATATTGCTTCTCATCTTCTGGCAGTTTATTATATAGTGGGGCCTCCTCCTCTGGTGACATTCCGAAATCCTTGCCTTCTGGCCAGTCCATGATCACTTCCAAGATTCCTGGGTGACTGGGGTTTCCTATTCGAGCCCGTTGTGTGATCAGTGCGACCCACTTACTCCATGTGGCATCGGTGGCATGATGTGTAGAGGGAACCCTCCCTTTGAACATCCAGCCCAGCACTGGCAGTCAGGGTGCCAGGAGGAGCTGTGCTTCAGTAACAACCACCTCCAAAGCAGCTCGAACCCCTTCATATGCTGCCAAGATCTCTTTTTCAGTTGGAGTGTAGTGGGCCTCAGATCCTCTGTATCCCCGGCTCCAAAACCCCAGGGGTCGACCTCAAGTCTCCCCTGGTGCTTTCTGCCAGAGTTGCCACACACGATGATGTCATCAATGATGTATTGCAGGTGTTCTGGAGCTCCACCCTGTTCCAGTGCAGTCTGGATCAGTCCATGGCAAAGGGTGGGGCTGTGTTTCCACCCCTGGGGCAGTCGATTCCAAGTGTACTGGACGCCCCTCCAAGTGAAAGCAAACTGTGGCCTGCACTCTGCTGCCAAAGGGATTGAGAAGAATGCATTAGCGATATCAATGGTAGCATACCACCTGGCTGCCTTGGACTCCAGCTCGTACTGAAGTTCTAGCATGTCCGGCACGGCAGCACTCAGTGGTGGCATGACTTCATTTAGGCTAGTCCACTGTTAATAGTCCACTGTTAATCTCCATTCTCCATTAGATTTCCATACTGGCCATATGGGACTATTAAAGGGTGAGCGAGTCTTGCTGATTACTCCCTGGCTCTCCAGTCGACAAATCATCTCATGCATGGGGTTCAGGGAGTCTCGGTTGGTGCGATATTGCCGTCGGTGCACTGTTGTGGCAGCAATTGGTACCTGTTGTTCTTTGACCCTCAGCAACCCCACAACGGAAGGATCCTCTGAAAGACCAGGCAAGGTGGACAGCTGCTTCATGTCCTCTGTCTCCACAGCAGCTATACCAAAAGCCCACCGGTACCCTTTTGGGTCCTTGAAATACCCTCTCCTGAGGTAGTCTATGCCAAGGATGCACGGAGCCTCTGGGCCAGTCACAATGGGGTGCCTTTGCCACTTGTTCCCAGTTAGGCTCACTTCGGCCTCCAATGAAGTTAACTCTTGGGACCCCCCTGTTACTCCAGAAATAGAAATGTGTTCGGTCCCTCTATAGTTCGATGGCATTAGGGTGCACTGCGCACCAGTGTCCACTAGAGCCTTGTACTTCTGGGGGGCTGATGTGCCAGGCCATCGAATCCACACAGTCCAGTAAACTCGGTTGTCCCTCTCCTCCACCTGGCTGGAGGCAGGGCCCCTCTAATTCTAATACCCGCTATCAACCAATGGGTTCGTGTGGGACGCATGGGGTCGAATCTCATCCCTGTTTCTCATTTCTTGTAAGTACGAATCAGAAGCCCTTCTACCCCATCTGGGGAACTGCCCACTGGAGACTGGAGCAGCAATTTTCCTGAAAGAACCCTTATTTGTAGCTGTTTTCTTTTTCAACTCACGTACCCTTGTCTCTAGGGTCGAGGTGGGTTTTCCATCCCACTTCCTCATGTCCTGTCCATGGTCACGGAGGTAAAACCACAGAGTACCTCGCCACATGTACCGTCTCTCTTGAGCAGGGGAAAGTTTTCTCCTAATAGCTGAGATACTGGTCCATACAGGTGGCAAGCAGGACCTATCCTCTTTGACTTCCTGAAATTCCAGGCACATTCTTTCAAACAGGTTCTTGGATCTTTTGGCCAGTTTTTCCACAGCCAAGACACAGGCCTGTAAGGAGGAAGAGAGATTCTCTTCATACTGCCGGAGTTGGTTAGCCACTGCACACACCGGGGGTGCCTCATCGTCTTTCCAACCCATTGTTGCCAATGAGTTGGCATACGATGATGGTGCACTATGTACAAACTTCCGCCACATGGGTCGGGTACAGTGGACTTCATCTGGATCTACGGGTGTCTGCGGGTCATCCAGATCATGATAAATCAATTCCTGCACAGCTAATTCTCTCAGAAACTGAATACCTCCCTCCATACTGGTCCACTTCTTTGGGTGGCATATAATATCTTCCTTAAATAAATACCTGCCCCTCACACCTGACAGGAGTCTCCTCCACAGACTGCAGGCTTCTGGCTCTCTTCCAATCTCCCTGTCAATGGCCTCTTCATTAGACAAGGATCCCAGCTGCCTGGCTTCCCTGCTCTCCAGTTCCAGGCTACCAGCCCTGTTGTCCCAGCATCGGAGCAGCCAGGTGACAAGCTGCTCACCTTGATTACAGCTGTAATCTTTTTGGATATCTCGCAGCTCAGTCAGGAACAGGGGTCAGGTGATTATCTCTGCTTCTGCCTCTCCCTGTTCCTGTGATGTCCCTGGTTCATCCTCATCTTTCGAGGTGTGAGCTGATTTCTTTGTGCTTCTCTTCTTTTGTACAGGGGAAACTGATAATGGCATGGGTGGATCTGCAGTACCTATCACAGCAGCCACGGTGCTCATAGCTGGGGCTTGAATAGCCGCAGTACCCATGGCGGGGACTGGGGCAGCCGCGATACCCGTGGCGGGGTCTGGGGCTGCCGAGATGCCCATAGCAGGGGGTGCAGCAGCCGCGGTAGCCGCGGCGGGGGGTGGAGCAGTCGTGGTGCCTGCAACAAGGAGTGGGACGGCCGTGGTGCCCATAACAAGGGGTGGGGCAACCGCGATACCCGTGGAGGGGGGTGGCACAGCCGCGGTGGGGGGTGGAGCAGCCGCGACAGGGGCTGGAGCGGCCGCGGTGCCCACAGCAGGGAGTGGAGCGGCTGCGGTGGCCGTGGCGAGAGGTAGAGCAGTGTGGCGGGGGCTGGGACAGCCGCAGCGGCCGGAGCAGGGGGTGGAGCGGCCGCGTTACCCACGGCGGGGGGGTGGAGCAGTTGCAGCGCCCATGGCGGGGGCTGGCGCGGTCGCGGGGGCCGCAGCAGGGGCTGGGACGGTGGCGGGGTCCCTGGCGGGACCTGGGGCGGCTGCGGTGCCTGCGGCGGGGGCTGGGGCGGGGGCTGCGCGGTACCTATGTGGCGAGGAGTGGAGCAGCCGCGGTACCCGTAGCGGAGGGTGGGGCGGCCGCGGCGCCCGTAGCGTGGGATGGTGCCGTGGTTTAGCCCCAGCCGGAGGCTGAGCCACGCGGTCGCTCGCTCACCCCCACCCTCCCGGTGGGACGGGGAGAGAATCGGGACGAAGAAAAGCAAAAACTCGTGGGTTAACAACAACAGTTTAACCGAACAACAAAGGGAAAGAGAACAAACAAACGAGAAACCCCAACAATAACAACAACAGCGTGTACTTAACGGTGCTTCCCGGACAGGTCGCTCCCCACCCGGAGCCCGACGCCCAGCCCGCTCCCGAGCAGCGATCCCCGCCCCGCCAGTCAACCCCCCTCTAAATAGTGAGCGTGACGGTCACATGGTATAGAATAGACCCCGGCCAGCTTCTGGTGAAAATTAACCCTATCCCAGCCGCAACCAGGACAGATGGCGCGGCCGCGGGGGCTGTAGCAGGGAACTGGGGTGGCCCTGCACCTACGTCTGCACCGATTTCTAAGCAAAATTTGACACAAATTTGTTCCTACTGATAGGAGTAGCAAGCCAGCTCGAGCATCCCAAAAGTATTCGAAATTCTCAGAAACTCCCGTAACTAACCAGGAGGGCAACGAGAAAGCAAAGGAAGGCATTTTTACCCAGGAGGGGAAAGGGAAAGCAAAGGAGGAAGTTTCCCCCTGGTGCCCCCCCCGGGAAGGAAAAAATAAAGGAATAATTACTGATAGTCCCCACCAGATTGCTCCCGAAGTACGGAGCTGTAACTGTCGCCGCCACTCCGTTCTGCACATCACCCTCCCCCATTGAATATGAATACAGGTAGTAAACTGGTCTAAACATCAATGATTTTATCATGCCATAAGCCAGTGCTAAACCACACAGCGAAGCAATAACCTTAATCCAGCGCCTAGAGGTGACAAACCACACATAAATACTGATTAAGAGCATAAACAGCAAGTAAGGTGCCTAAACCAGGACACAGGTATTTCCTGCAGCCTGTGGAGAGGACCACGCCAGAGCAGTTCTTGAAGAACTGCAGCCCATGGGAAGGACCCCACACAGGAGCAGGGGAAAAGTGTGAGGAGGAAAAAGCAGCAGAGGGGAACTATTATGAACTGACCACAACCCCCCATTCCCCATCCCCCCTGCGCTGCTTGGTGGGGGGAAGAAGGTAGAGGAGTTGGAATGAAGGAGTGAAGTTGAGTCTGAGAAGGGTGGGGGGAAGTTGTTTTAGTTTTTGTCTTTGTTTCTCACCATCCTATTCTATTTTAATTGGCAATAAATTAAATTATTTTTCCCCAAGTCAAGTCTGTTTTGCCCATGACAATAGTTGGTGGTTTCCCTGTCTTTATATCAACCCATGGGCTTTTCCATCTTATTTTCTCCCCCTGCCCTGTTGAGGATGAGGACTGAGAGAGCAGCTGAGTGGCCATCTGGCAGCCAGTCAAGGTCAACCCACCACACATGTAATCTGAAGATGATTGTATATTTTGATCGACTGACTATAACATCTTTGGCTGCACCCTTCCTTTTGGTCTGGCTGGGGTGGAGTTAACTTTCCCCATAGCAGCCCTCATAGTGCTGTGCTTTGTACTGGTAGCTAGAAAGGTGTTGATAACACACCACTGTTTTGGCTACTGCTGAGCAGTGCTCCCACAGCATCAAGGCTGCCTCTCCAAACCCCCCACCCCCAAAGGTCAGTAGGCTGGGGGTGGGCAAGAGATTGGGAGGGGACATAGCCAGGACAGCTGACCCAAACTGACCAAAGAGATATTCCATACCATATGATGTCGTGCTCAGCAATAAAAGCTAACAGAAAGGAGGAGGAGAGGGAGCATTCGTTATTGAGATGTTTGTCTTCCGAAGCAACCGCTAAGTGTACTGAGGCCCTACTTCCTAGGAAATTGCTGGACATCGCCTGTTGATGGGAAGTAGAGAATACATCTTTTTTCTTTTCTTTTGCTTCCATGTGTGGCCTTTACTTTTCTTTATTAAACTGCCTTTATCTTGACGAACAAGTTTTTCATCTTATTTTTTCCCCCTGTCCTGCTGAGTAGAGGGAGTGATAGAGCAGCTTGGTGGGCACCTGGCAGCCAGCCAAGGTCAACCCACCATAGCCCTTTAGGACAAGTTCTTGTATTTGATTTATCTGCTCCTTCTGTGACAGATACTAAGTCCCTATTCACTTAAGTGTACTGAATTTTAATTCAGTCCCTGTATCCATGACAAGGAGGTTTTTTTGTCTTTCAAAGTTTAGTAGACATTTAGTAAACAAAATGGGAAAATTGAAGGAGGAAAATTAATTTGCTTTTCCTCCCAAATGTGAATCCTGGACAACAAAGAATGCAAGGGGAAGTGTTGTTTAGCACTAGAGCACTTAAAGAAGACAAGCCTCCTCCTGCAAGGTTTCTTCAAGTAGGTTTCTGTTGTCTGCTTACAAAATTCATAGGATAAAGAACAAAGATCAGTTGTCCTTCCAGTCAGTCCAATGATTCCTGGATTTAAATGGCTGGCAGGACACTAACAGAAAACAGAAAGGAAAACCAAAGCCTTAGCAATAAAATTAAATTGGACATGAAATTAAATAGTGCTGCTTTAATTAGTTTTCTCTGACAGAGAAATAGTCTCTCTCAAACATGTTTGAAAGCCAAGAACGTATAATGAAATCAACTCAGGTTGCTGCAGAACTGGTTTTCTTGAAATAAGTTAATGCTAAAAAGTAAATATGAAGTTCATTTTAAATATTATATTGCAAAATAAAACTTAACCACAGATATCGGCCAGCATCCCTCTACCTATTCACACATGAAACATTACTTTGGTAGCTGGAGAACAAGATACAACACCAACTGCAACTGAGAGTTAACATGAAGACCTACTGGTGACGAGCAGAACAGGGAACCAATGCTATTGTTTCTCTTGTAGCCCCTGGTCCCCTAATACATTAGTGTCAAACGCAACCTCAGTCAGTATCACATAAACCCAAGGATGCTTGGCTTGTGCTTTATAGCATCTGATGCCACTACGGATTATGGTAAGCCAGCCAGTTTTCTTTCTTTGCAGTCTTATCTGGCTACTATCCAGTCTTGATCAGAGGCTGTTGCAACTAGCAGCTTTGGTTCAGGTTTATTGCACTCAAAAAAAAAAAAAAAAACCAAAAGAAAAACATTATTTAGGACCCTAGAAATGCTGTATGTGCCACTTACAGCTATGTCTGTCCAGCAATAAATGGAAGTGCGGTGTGGTGTGGTGGGTCCCACCACCCATTGCTCTCGGTGTAGTCTTTAACAGTCCATTGTACTGTCCGATTTTCCCGGAGGCTGGTGCATGATAGGGGATGTGATACACCCACTCAATGCCATGCTCTCTGGCCCAGGTGTCTATGAGGTTGTTTCAGAAATGGGTCCCATTGTCTGACTCAGTTCTTTCTGGGGTGCCATGTTGCCATAAGACTTGCTTCCCAAGGCCCAGGATAGTGTTCCGGGCGATGGCATGGGGCACAGGATATGTTTCCAGCCATCCGGTGGTTGATTCCATCATTGTAAGAACATAGCACTTGCCTTGGCAGGTTTGTGGCTTGTTTGATTGCAGCGCATGTTTCACATTCATGGATAACTTGTGCAATAGCATCCATGGTTAAGTCCACCCCTCCATCACGAACCCATCTATATGTTGCATCCCTTCCTTGATGTCTTGAGGTATCATGGGCCCACCGAGCTAGGAATAATTCACCCTTACGTTTCTAGTCCAGATCGACCTGCACCACTTCAATCCTAGCAGCCTGATCCACCTGCTGGTTGTTTTGATGTTCCTCAGTGGCCCGACTCTTGGGTATGTGAGCATCTACGTGACGTACTTTTACAACAAGCTTCTCTACGTGGGCAGCAATATCTTGCCACAGTGCGGCAGCCCAGATGGGTTTACCTCTGCGCTGCCAATTAGTTTGCTTCCATTGCTGTAGCCACCCCCACAGAGCATTTGCCACCAACCATGAGTAAGTATAAAGTACTGGCCATTTTTCTTGTTCGGCAATATCTAAAACCAGCTGGATGGCTTTCATCTCTGCAAACTGACTCAATTCACCTTCTCCTTCAGCAGTTTCTGTGACTTGTCGTATAGGACTCCATACAGCAGCTTTCCACCTTTGATGTTTTCCTACAGCATGACAGGACCTATCAGTGAACAAGGCATATTGCTTTTTGTTTTCTGGTAGTTTATTATACGGTGGGGCCTCTTCAGCATGCGTCATCTCCTCTTCTGTCAGTATTCCGAATTCCTTGACTTCTGGCCAGTCCATGATCACTTCCAAGATTCCTGGGTGACTGGGGTTTCCTATTCGAGTCTGCTGTGTGATCAATGCGACACACTTACTCCATGTAGCATCGGTTGCACAATGTGTAGAGGGGACCCTCCCTTTGAACATCCAGCCCAGCACCGGCAGTCGGGGTGCCAGGAGGAGCTGTGCTTCTGTACCAATCACTTCCAAAGTAGCTCAAACCCCTTCATATGCTGCCAAGATCTCTTTTTCAGTTGGAGTATAGCGGGCCTCAGATCCTCTGTATCCCCTACTCCAAAACCGTAAGAATCGACCTCGAGTCTTCCCTGGTGCTTTCTGCCAGAGGCTCCAGGTAGGGCCGTTCTCCCTGGCTGCAGTGTAGAGCACATTTTTACCGTCTTGTCCTGCCCGGACTGGCCCAAGGTCTACTGCATGAACTATCTCCTGTTTAATTTGTTCAAAGGCTTGTCGTTGCTCAGGGCCCTATGTGAAATCATTCTTCTTCTGGGTCACTTGATAGAGAGGGCTTACAATCAGACTGTAATTTAGAGTCATAGAATCATAGAATAGTTTGGGTTGGAAGGGACTTATAAAGGTCATCTAGTCCAACCCCCCTGCAATAAGCAGGGACATCCTCAACTAGATCAGGTTGCCCAGAGCCCCATCCAGCCTGACCTTGAATGTTTCCAGGGATGGGGCATCTACCACCTCTCTGGGCAACCTGTGCCAGTGCCTCACCACCCTCATTGTAAAAAACTTCTTCCTTATATCTAGTCTAAACCTCCCCTCCTTTAGTTTAAAACCATTACCCCTTGTCCTATCACAGCAGGCCCTGCTAAAAAGTTTTTCCCCATCTTTCTCATAGGCCCCCTTTAAGTACTGAAAGGCTGCAATAAGGTCTCCCCGGAGCCTTCTCTTCTCCAGGCTGAACAAGCCCAACTCTCTCAGCCTTTCTTCATAGGAGAGGTGTTCCATCCCTCTGATCATTTTTGTGGCCCTCCTCTGGACCTGCTCCAGCAGGTCCATGTCTTTCCTGTACTGAGGTCTCCAGAGCTGGGCGCAGTACTCCAGGTGGGGGTCTCACCAGAGCAGAGCAGAGGGGCAGAATCACCTCCCTTGACCTGCTGGCCACGCTTCCTTTGATGCAGCCCAGGGTACGGTTGGCCTTCTGGGCTGTGAGCGTACATTGCTGGCTCATGTCCAGCTTTTCATCCACCAGTACCCCCAAGTCCTTCTCGGCAGGGCTGCTCTCAATCCCTTCATCCCCCAGCCTGTATTGATACCGGGGATTGCTCTGACCCAGGTGCAGGACCTTGCATTTGTCCCTGTTGAAACTCATGAGGTTCACTCAGGCCCACCTCTCGAGCTTGTCCAGGTCCTTCTGGATGACATCCTGTCCCTCAGGCATGTCCACTGCACCACTCAGCTTGGTGTTGTCATTTGTCATAATTTGGAATATGCATTCTCCAGAAACCCACAATGCCTAAGAAAGCTTGGGTTTCCTTTTTGTTCGTTGGTGGAGTCATAGCTGCTATTTTGTTGATCACATCTGTCGGGATCTGACAAAGTCCATCTTGCCATTTTATTCCTAGGAACTGGATCTCCTGTGCAGGTCCTTAGACCTTACCTCGTTTTATGGCATAGCCAGCTCTCAGAAGAATTTGGATTATTTTCTCCCCTTTCTCAAAAACTTCTGCTGCTGTGTTGCCACACACGATGATGTCATCAATGATGTATTGCAGGTGTTCTGGAGCTTCACCCTGTTCCAGTGCAGTCTGGATCAGTCCATGGCAAAGGGTGGGGCTGTGTTTCCACCCCTGGGGCAGTCGATTCCAGGTGTACTGGATGCCCCTCCAAGTGAAAGCAAACTGTGGCCTGCACTCTGCTGCCAAAGGGATTGAGAAAAACGCATTGGCAATATCAATGGTAGCATACCACTTGGCTGCCTTGGACTCCAGTTCGTACTGAAGTTCTAGCATGTCCGGCACGGCAGCACTCAGTGGTGGCGTAGCATCATTTAGGCCATGATAGTCCACTGTTAATCTCTATTCTCCTTTAGATTTTTGAGCTAGCCATATGGGACTATTATAGTGTGAGCGAGTCTTGCTGATTACTCCCTGGCTCTCCAGTCGACAAATCATCTCATGGATGGGGTTCAGGGAGTCTCGATTGGTACGATATTGCCGACGGTGCACCGTTGTGGCAGCGATCGGCACCTGTTGTTCTTTGACCCTCAGCAACCCCACAACAGAAGGGTCCTCTGAAAGACCGGGCAAGGTAGACAGCTGTTTAATTTCCTCCATCTCCACAGCAACTATACCAAAAGCCCACCAATACCCTTTTGGGTCCTTGAAGTACCCTCTACTGAGGTCTGTGCCAAGGATGTATGGAGCCTCTGGGCCAGTCACAATGGGGTGCTTTTGCCACTCATTCCCAGTGGGATTCACTTTGGCTTCCAATACAGTTAGCTGTTGAGATCCCCTGTCACTCCAAAAATACAGATGGATTCTGCCTCTTTATAGCTGGATGACATTAGAGTACGCTGTGCACCAGTGTCCACTAGAGCCTTGTACTTCTGGGGGTCTGATGTGCCAGGCCATCGAATCCGCACAGTCCAGTAAACTCGGTTGTCCCTCTCCTTCATCTATCTGGAGGCAGGGCCCCTCTAGTCCTGGTCATAGTATTCGTTACTCACTTCTTGTAAATACGAATCAGGAGTCCTTTCATTAGGATCAGAAGTAAGATCGGCTCTTCTACTCTGTCTGGGGAACTGCCCACTGGAAACTGGAGTTGCAATTTTCCTGGAAGAACCTGAACCTCCTTTTGCAATTGTTTTTCCTTGCAACTCACATATCTGTGCCTCTAGGGTGGAGGTAGATTTTCCATCCCACTTCCTCATGTCCTCTCCATGGTCACGCAGGTAAAACCACAAGGTGGCCCGTGGTGTGTATCCTCTATATCCTCTCTCTTAAGCAAAAGAATGCTTACTCCTAATAGTTAAGATATTCTTTCATATTGGTGGGGAGCAGAACATATCCTCTTTGAATTGCTGGAACTCCTGGGACAGTTTCTTGGCTAGTTTCTCAGCTAGCACGTCTGGTAGTTTCTCCACAGCTGAGATGAGGGAGGAAGAGAGATTTTCTTCGTATTGCTGGAGTTGGGTAACCATGTCATCCTCCTTTGGCACCTCTTCTTTTTTCCAGGTCAGTACTGTCAATGAATTGGCATATGACGATGGTGCACTCTGTACATCCTTCTGCCACATGGGTCGTGTACATCAGACTTCATCTGGATCTTTGGGTAACTGCTCATTGTCCAGGTCACCATAAATCACCTCCAGCACGGCTAATTCCCTCAGGTACTGAATACCTCTCTCCATGGTGGTCCACTTGCCTGGGTTACGTATAACATCTTCCTTGAATGGATACCTTTCCTTCATATCTGACAGGAGTCGCCTCCAGAGGCTGAGGGCTTGTGCCCCTTTTCCAATCGCTTTGTCAATGTCCCCTTCCCTAGAAAGGGATCCCAGCTGCTTGGCTTCCTTACCCTCTAGTTCCAGGCTACTGACCCTGTTATCCCAGCATCAGAGCAGTCAGGTGCCAATGTGCTTGCCTGGACAACGGCCGAAACCTTTTCGCATATCTCGCAGTTCACTCAGGGATAGGGATCGGGTGGTTACCGCCTCATCTTCTTCCTCTTCCTCCTTCCCTTCTCATGATGGCCCTGCTTTTTCGTCATCCCTTACTACACAAACTGACTTTCACTTCCAAGATTTCTTCTTGTGTATAGGGGCAAAGTTATTGTAATGAAGGAGGAAACATCATGGAAGAAGGCAGCGAAGATACCATTCTGTATTTCCTCCATAAAAAACCTCTCAGAGGAAGAAGTATAATTGCTAATTGTCTCCACGAGATGGTACCCAAAGTACAGAAATGGCTTTAGTACAAAGCTCAGACACCACATTAAGATCAAGGTCAGTGTTTTAATGACAAATCTCCCAGGCAAAAAATTACTAGTCATCGCAGAGTACAGCAGCCTGCAAAAGCCAACACCAATCTTTTTAACATGTACAGCAAAGATGAGAGCATGATGCAAATCAGATAAACTAATATTGTGACCCGCAACTGTTAACAGATATAAATCCCTTAATAGGCTCTCGTTAATCTGTCATTATCTCAAATCCTTCGAGCCTCACGTTGGGCACCAAAAAGGACTGTCATGGTTTAACCCCAGCTGGTAACTAGAAGTACCACGCAGCTGCTCGCTCGCTCCCCCCTCCTCAGTGGGATGGGAAGGAGAATGGAAAAAAGTAAAACTCATGGGTTGAGATAAAGACAGTTTAATAGGACAGCAAAGGGAGAGAGAATAATAATAATAATATTACTGATAAAGGAATATACAAAACCAAGTGATGCACAATGCAACAATTGCTCACCACCACGTGATTGATAGCCCATCCCCAAGCAGTGATTCCCGCCCCCTGGCCAACTCCAGTTTTATATACTGAGCACGATGTTATATGGTAGGGAATATCCTTTTGGCCAGTTTGGGTCAGCTGTCCTGGCTATGCCCCCTCCCAGCTTCTTGTGCACCTCCCTGCTGGCAGAGAATGGGAAGCTGAAAAGTCCTTGACTTTTAGTATAAGCACTACAACTACTTAGTAACAACTAAAAATATCAGTGTGTTATCAACATTATTCTCATACTAAATCCAAAATGCACTATACCAGCTACTAGGAAGAAAATTAAGTCTATCCCAGCTGAAACCAGGACAACTGGATATCTATAAAATACATTATTTTACAAGAAATGTATATGATACAATAGCATTTTTATGTTAGGTTATGTGATAAAAGCTTGTCTGCACACACACAAAAGAGCATAGAGAGGCAATGGCAGGTGGGGGAGCCCAATAATACCCTGCCATGGCTACTCCCAGGTCCATCACAGGAGTCTGCAGCCCATCAAAGGCCCATCTCCATAAGCCCAGAGGAGCACAGGGGCATAACAGCATGCAGTGAACCCAAATTAAGGACTCGGAGGAATGGAAACACTGTCTGGGCCCCTCCCAGGGTTGTCCCAGGAGAACCTCAGCCCCAGTATCTAGGCATGAAACCTATCAAGATGAGTCAACGCCATTTGTAGTACAAAGAACTATGAGGAAAAGTTGATCTAACGGCAAAATGAGAAAGAATTACTAGTCTAGAAATATATGTCTGGTTTAGATAACAAGAGAAGAAAAAAGTTGGACATACTGCCAAAAAAAGCACATTCCTCTACCACTTTCTTTCCACTCCAAGAAGTCTTATTGTACCATAATTGAAAAGGACCCCAGATTTCAGTCCCGCACTATTGTTTTCACAGCAGCTTCTAGGGTGAAGAGCAGGTAGTCGGGTAGGGAGGTGGAACAGGGAAAATACATAAAGACTTGGCTTTTTCTCAGTTGTCCTGCAGGTAAGTCAGTCACATATCCAGGCCTGAAGCATCTGTTCTTCTGCTCACTTCCTCTATATTCTCTCTTATTTTTGCAGACTGCTCCTTCTTTTAAATCTAGCTGCTACCAGCATCCTCCTCGACATCTGGATTTTCTTCTCACCTCTTCCCACCTTGCAGGTAGAGTCTTATGCATCAAACACCCATACGTGGCTTACACCTTGCATCTCTGTCATGGTTTAACCCCAGTCGGTAACCAAATACCATGCAGCCACTCGCTCACTACCCCCTCCCCAGTGGGGTGGGGAGGAGAATCAGAGAGAAAGGAAAACTCGTGGGTTGAGATAAAAACAGTTCACCAGGACAGCAAAGGAAAAATAATAATAATTATATATTAATAATCATAATAATAATAAAATATAAGGATAATAGACTATATAAAATGAACAACGCACAATTTCTCACCACCTGACGACCGATAGAACCCATCCCGAGCAGCAGTCAGGGAACAGGAATATTCCCCAGCAGCTATCCCAGAACAGCAAGTTCCAGAGAGAGTGAGCGAGGGAACAAACAGCCGAACGAATGAATGAAAAGGCCTGAATGAATGAAAAAAGGGAAAAAGAAGGGAACTGGCCCACCGGCCGAACCCCACTTATACTGGGCATGACATCTATGGTATGGAATACTCTCTTTGGCCAGTTTGGATCAACTATACTAGCTATACCCCTCCCAAGTTTTTTCACCTGGACATTAGCAAAACCTGGGAAACTGCAAAATGTCCTTGGTCGTTTAGCAGCAACCAACAACATCAGTGTACTATCACCATTCTTCACACACTAAATGTAAAACACAGTAGCTGCTGGAGACAAAATTAGCTCCTTCCTGGCTGAAACCAGGACAATCTCCCTCTCACAATCCCCTTGTTTGCCAGCAATGCTTGAGCTACCCATAGAATAGCTTGCTTCTGGTCCCATTCACATCAGATGTGTGCAGCACAAGCAGAGCTTTTAGGCTGAGCCCCTCCAGTGGGAGCACCCAGGCATACTTCAGGTCTGAACTGGGATGGAGTTGAGGAGGGAGATGAGCATCCAGCAGCTCAGGGTAGGGAACCTGTGGAAATGCATACACAGATGCCTCAAGAGAGGTCTGAGAGATGCAGAGAGGCTCTGAGTTTTGGGACCGAGTTGGGTCCTGTGCTGTTCCGGGTCTCCAGCATCTCCAAAAGGATGGCCCAAATCATAGCCCACATCAATACTGAAGCTCTTCTTCAGGACATGCCTCGTTACTCTTACTGTTTTTAAGTTAATTAGACTACAGCTGCTGTATTGGATTTGTGTGGCAAGGTTTTGGTAGCAGGGGGAGGGCTGCAGGGGTGACTGCTGTGAGAAGATGCCAGAAGCTGCCCCCATGTCGACACAGCCAGTTCTAGCCAGCTCCAAGATGGACCCACTGCTGGCCAAGGCTGAGCCAATCGGTGACGGTGGTAGGGCCTCTGTGATAACATATTTAAGAAGGGGTAAAGAACTGCTGCACAACAGCAGCAAGAGAGGAGTGAGAATATGTGAGAGAAACAACTCTGCAGACACCAAGGCCAGTGAAGAAGGAGGGGGAGGAGGTACTCCAGGCACCAGAGCAGAGATTCCCCTGCAGCCCATGGTGAAGACCATGGTGAAGCAGGTTGTCCCCCTGCAGCCCATGGAGGTCTACAGTGGAGCAGATATCCATCTGCAGTCTGTGGAGGACCCCACGCCAGAGCAGATGGATGTGCCCAAAGGAGGACTTGTGACCCTGTAGAGAGTCTGTGCTGGAGCAGGCTCCTGGCAGGAACTGTGGACCCGTGGAGAGGAGCCCACACTGGAGCAGGTTTGCTGGCAGGAGCTGTGACCCCGTGGGGGACCCACGCTGGAGCAGTCTGTTCCTGAGGGACTGCATCCTGTGGAAGGGACTCACGCTGGAGCAGTTTTTGAAAAACTGCAGCCTGTGGGAAGACCCACATTTGGAGAAGTCCATGGAGGACTGTCTCCTGTGGGAGAGACCCCATGCTGGAGCAGGGGAAGAGTGTGAGGAGTCCTCCCCCTGAGGAGGAAGGAGCAGCAGAGACGATGTGTGATGAACTGACTGCAACCCCCATTCCCTGTCCCCCGTGCCACTCGGGGGGAGGAGGTAGAGAAGTCAGGAGCGGAGTTGAGCCTGGGAAGAAGGGAGGGGTGGGGGAAAGGTGTTTTAAGATTTGTTTTTATTTCTCATTATACTAATCTGATTTGATTGGTTATAAATTAAAATTAATTTCCCCAAGTCGAGTCTGATTTGCCCATGATGGTAATTGCTGAGTGATCTCCCTGTCCTTACCTTGACCCACGAGCCTTTCGTTATATTTTCTCTCCCCCGTCCAGTTGAGGAGGGGAAGGGATAGAGTGACTTGCTGGGCACCTGGCATCCAGCCAAGGTTAACCCACCACAGCTGCCTTCTAAGCTGTGAAGTGTTCTATGTAAAAATTAGCATGCTTCTGGTTATCTTTGGGGAAAAAAGAAAGTTTTCCTTGTTTATTATTACTCTTCATACAATGAAGGATAGGACTACAGGAGTGACAAGAAATGGAGTGATATCAATAGTCATGTAGCAGTATAGCAGGAATGCAGGATTCTATGCTTGGGGATTTTAAATTAGGCTGTACAAAGCACTACATGTACACTATTAAAAAAAACCTTGTACTGACAGGGTAATAAAGAAATTAAGTAACCTCAAAAGTCTTTCTTCTCTAGTTGCTGAGAACATTTGATCTTTTTTCAGGGACATATTCCTTGGTGTGCTCAACATGACAGGCTATACAACCAGCTGGAAAAAAATCCAATAGACTCAGCAAAACTTTGAAATAAAACAAACCTGATGCTATATAACCAGTATCCTGATGCTGTTTTGATGTGCTTCATGTCACCAGGGAATTCAAAGAAAGGGAAGAAGTAATTAGAAGAAAATCCAAAGGTCAATACATTTTATGTTCTGAATTTCAAGATAAAATGGTCAGAGGACTAATAATTTTATTCAATACTAACATTCTGAACCAAATATATGAATTTGAATTTTAGTTAAGTATGATGAAAAAGGATTAACTATCTTATGAAAAGTTAAGTCCCAATTAAAGCTGAATGACATGCTGTCGCGGATGGAGTGATGCACTTCACTCGTAAGAGAGAAGCAGCAATATAATTTATTAACATAAAACAGTGAGTTAACAAGGTTCAATGGTAGATGCAACAGTGTTTAACAAGTTTCGATGGCAAGGTACACTGTATTATTTACTGCATGGAGGACAGGGTCAGACAGAACTGTCAGGGAGACCCTCCCATTGAGTCATGAGGTTCAGAAAGGACCCCCTTGCTTTCTAAACTCCTTCTCAGAGAGAAGTCTAGGTGCGGCTGGATCCAGTCCTAGTCCCAGACTTGGTCAACGGTTTATGTCTAAAGGATTATATATATGTGCGCAATCAATCCTTTATATCACTTAGGTAAGATTTCAAAGTTTAGCATGCTCTTAGTCACTTACCGAGGATCTGTTGTGGCAAGGAATCTCTCAACCTGAAGGAGTAACCTTGAGAGGCGTCCCTACTCAAGGGGAGATCCTGGCGTGTAGCCCGCTGCCGTGCAGGAGAGCTAAACGGGCCCTGGGCTGTCCATTATTTATAGAGTAAGGTGATTGACCTATAGTCATATTTGCATACCAGCAAGAGGTCTGGGCCTCTGCTCCAGACAGGCCTTATCTACTGTGTTGCCATCCATCCCCCACTATTCAGCATAACATGGATACAGCCACCACAACCCCCCACTGGTGTTTATAGCTTAAGCAGGAGGGCAGCAGGGGGAGCACACCACCACACATGCCCTCAACAGTTTTAAAAGAAAGACCTAATGTGAGATTGTTATCCTAGGAGTCAATAGATGATCTCACGCCAACCTCAGCAAGACCAAACTTTCACCCTGCTGGGCTACTGTTAAGACTTACCTAGCAAGCCTGGCACTGAGACAAATATTCTATATGCATTTTCCACAGTGGACTAGCTGCCATTAAGAACCTCTCAGCATTATGTTTCTGAGGTATGTTCTACTCAGCATTGTTCTGGGTGAATAACTATGCTGCTTCCTTACTAGAAACTACTGTATCAATTAGGAGCATTTTACCAATCTACCATTAATGTTCATCTTTGTACTTAATAGGACTTTGCAGCATAGCTTCTATATCACACCTATAAATATTTTTGGAAAGCAAAACTGAAATCTTGTGTTTATTAAATTTAAGAACAATTTCCAGTACACAGCTGTAGTGAACCACTGTAGAAGACTGTAATGAGGAGATAGTGATCTCAAGCAGAATGTAGTGCCTTGGTTGTTGTACGGGGTTTGGCTGCGATGGAGGTAATTTTCTTCGTAGCAGTTCATATGGTGCTGTGTTTTAGATTGGTGACCAAAACAGTGTTGATAATACATCAATGTTTTAGTTATTTCTGAACAGTGCTTGCACAGTGTCAAGGTCTTCTCTGTTTCTCACTGTGCCCCTGCAGTGAGTAGGCTAGAGGTGGGCTAGGGGTGGGCAAGAGGTTGGGAGGGGACACAGCAGGGGCAGCTGACCTGAATTGGCCAAAGGGATATTCCATACAGTATAACATCATGCTCAGCAATAAAGCTGGAGGGGACTTTTTCCAAAGTAGCCATTGCTTGGGGATTGGCTGGTGGTGAATGATTGCTTTTGCATCACTTGTGGGATTTTTTTTTTTATTTTTTTTTTTTTCCCTTCACTTAAACTGTCTTTATCTTG
Organism: Phoenicopterus ruber ruber; assembly: GCA_009819775.1. Taxonomy (NCBI): domain Eukaryota; kingdom Metazoa; phylum Chordata; class Aves; order Phoenicopteriformes; family Phoenicopteridae; genus Phoenicopterus; species Phoenicopterus ruber. Next base: position 6,921,289 of record CM020247.1, on the reverse strand, counting down.
ATCCACGAGTTCTTTTTTCTTACTTTTGCTCTTCCGATTCTCTCCCCCATTCTGCTGGGGATGAATGAGAGAGCAACTGGGTTGGGGCTTACCTGCCAGCCAGGGTCAACCCACCACAGTTGCAGAGCCCTATATGTTAACATGAGTAACCGTTATATAACTTGAGCACATACCATGACTGTCTTTAACTTGTTCCTATGGAGATGGGGTGGAGCATCTCAGCAAACCTCAGTGACTACTGGATGAACTTAACTGATTGACTGTAATGGAGAAGCCTGTACATGGTTCCTACTTAGTACACATGGATGTCATCATCTACATACCTTGTCTTATCTTGAGATTAAGCAGCATATCTACATGTAACATTCTTTTACCTGACAGCAGAAATAATGAGATTTGTTTAAGTGTAAGAAAATCTTACAAAAACTCTAAAGACCACAATGCCAATAAACCTGGCCACAGACAGGAATTCTGTGCAGCATGCTGTGATAAATGTGAAGGGGCTTGTCTGATGCTGCAATAGATGGGGTTTCCAGCACCAGAAAGGAGCAAGATTGCTATTACCTTTTCTATTGCTTCTATTAACATCAGAAGGGACATAAAATTGTTACCACCTTTTCTATTACCAGATAGTCCAGCTTGAAGTTTACTAGAGAATGACATGCACACGCAGACCAGGTTTAAGGAAGTGTTGTGGATTAACCACAGTAGGCAGCTAAGCTCCACACATCCACTTGCTCACTCACCTCGCAGCAGGATGGGGGACAGAATCAGAAGGGCAAAAGTGAGAAAACTCATGAGTTAAGATAAAGACAGTTTAATATATAAAGCGAAGCTGTGCACACAAGCAAAGCAAAATAAGGAATTCATCCACTACTTCCCATTGGCAGGCAGATGTTTAGCCACTTCCTGGAAAGCAATGCTTCATCACATGTAACTGTTAATTGGAAAGACAAACAGAATCACAGAATCACAGAATAGTTGAGGTTGGAAGGGACCTCTGGAGGTCATCTGATCCAAACACCCTACTCAAGCAGGGCCACCTAGAGCCAGTTGCCCAGGACAATGTCCAGACAGCTTTTGAATATCTCCAAGGAGGGAGACTCCACACCTCTCTAGGCAACCTGTTCCAGTGCTCAGTCACCATCACAGGAAAAAAGTATTTCCTGATGTTCAGACAGTACCTTGTGTGTTTCAGTTTGTGCCTATTGCCTCTTGTCCTGTCACTGAGCACCACTGAAAAGAGCCTGGCTCTGTCTTCTTTGCACCCTCCCTTCAGGTATTTATATACATTTGTATTGGGTCTGACTAGGATGGAGTTAACTTCCCCATAGCAGCCCTCATAGTGCTGTGCTTTGTAGCTAGAATGGCTTTGATAACACACCAATGTTTTGGCTACTGCTAAGCAGTGCTCTCATAGCATCAAAGATGTCTCTCCAACCCAAACTCTGCAAAGGCCAGTAGTCTAGGGGTGGGCAAGAGGTTGGGAGGGGATGCAGCCAGGACAATTGACCCAAACTGACATTGTGCTCAGCAATAAAAGCTCAGTGAAAGGAGGAGGAGGCGGGGCGTTCATTATTAAGGCATTTGTCTTCCTAAGCAACCGCTAGGCCTACTGGGGCCCTACTTCCCCGGAAGTGTCTGGACATTGCCTGCTGATGGGAAGTAGAAAATAAATCTCTTTTTGCTTTGCTTTCCTTTGCTTCCACGCACAACCTTTGTTTTTCTTCATTAAACTGCCTTTATCTTGACCCATGATTTTTTCATCTTATTTTCTCCTCCCCCGTCTATCATGGTTTAACAGAATACCACGCAGCCGCTCACTCACTCCCCCCTCCCTGGTGGGGTGGGGAGGAGAATTGGAGAGAAAGGAAAACTCGCAGGTTGAGATAAAAGCAGTTCACCAGGACAGCAAAGGAAAAATATAAAAATATATTAATAACGATAATAATAATATATATAAGGATAATAGAATATATAAAACAAACGATGCACAATTTCTCACCACCCGACGACTGATACAGCCCGTCCCGAGCAGCAGTCAGGGAGCAGGGGTATTCCCCTCCCAGCTATCCCAGAACAGCAAGTTCCAGAGAGAGCAGGCGAGGGAAAGAACAGCCGAACGAATGAATGAAAAGGCCCGAATGAATGGAAAAAAAAGGAAAAACAGGGAACAAAAAGCAACCCAAAGGGAAGCTTAAGGATTAAGGGAAGTGGCCCACTGGCCGACCCTCACTTATGCTGGGCATGATGTTTATGGTATGGAATACTCTCTTTGGCCAGTTTGGATCAAGTATTCTGGCTCTACCCCTCCCAAGTTTTTGCACCTGCACATTAGCAAAACCTGGGAAACTGCAAAATGTCCTTGATCATTTAGCAGCAACCACCAACATCAGTGTATTATCACCATTCTTCACATGCTAAATCCAAAACACAGTAGCTACTAAAGACAAAACTAGCTCTGTCCCAGCCTAAACCAGGACACTGTCCCACTGAGGAGGGAGAGTGAGAGAGCGGCTAGGTGAGCACCTGGTAGCCAGCCAAGGTCAACCCACCACAGTCCTTTGTGGCATCTAACATGGGACAAGAGACAATGGCAGTTTTGAATTGAGTGTGCTTGTATTGGGTTTGTGTGGTAAGGTTTTGGTAGCAGGGGGGGCTACAGGGGTGGCTTCTGTGAGAAGATGTCAAAAGCTTCCCTCATGTCCAATAGAGCCAATGTCAGCCGGCTCCAAGATGGACCCACTGCTGGCCAAGGCTGAGCCAATCAGGGACAGTGATAGCGCCTCTGTGATAAAATATTTAAGAAGGGGTAAAAAACTGCTGTGCAACAGCAGCAAAGAGAGGAGTGAGAATATGTGAGAGAAACAACTCTGCAGACACCAAAGTCAGTGAAGAAGGAGGGGAAGGAGGTGCTCCAGGTGCCGGAGCAGAGATTCCCCTGCAGCCCGTGGTAAAGATCATGGTGAAGCAGGTTGTCCCTCTGAAGCCCATGGAGGTCTACGGTGGAGCATATATCCACTCTGCAGCCTGTGGAGGACCCCATGCCGGGGCAGGTGGATGCACCCGAAGGAGGCTGTGACCCTGTGGAGAGTCCACACTAGAGAAGGTTCCTGGCAGAACCTGTGACCCCGTGGAGAGAGGAGCCCATGCTGGAGCAGGTTTTCTGGCAGGACTTGTGACCCCGCAGGGGACCCACGCTGGAGCGGTCCATTCCTGAAGGACTGCTCCCTGTGGAAAGGACCCATGCTGGAGCAGTTCATGAAGAACTGCAGCCTGTGGGAAGGACCCACGTTGGAAAAGTTCGTTGAGGACTGTGTCCCATGTGTGGGACCCCACACTGGAGCAGGGGAAGAGCGTGAGGACGAAGGAGTGACAGAGACAACGTGTGATGAACTGACCACAACCCCCATTGCCCGTCCCCTTGTGCCACTTGGGGGGAGGAGGTAGAGGAAATCGGGAGTGAAGGTGAGCCTGGGAAGAAGGGAGGGGTGGGGGGAAAGGTGTTTTTAGATTTGTTTTTATTTCTCGTTGTCCTACTCTGAGGAAGGGCAGTGATAGAGTGGCTTGGTGGGCACCTGGCATCCAGCCAGGGTCAACCCACCACAGTGCTATAGTTATAGTAGTTATTAAATGGCAAGCTTCTGTGCAGGTCGCAGAGTTTGCTGGCTGCACTGCTTATCTATTTTGCTGAGCTTGGGAACGTGTTAATACAAACAATGGCTATGTGATTTGCCCTGGCATTGATGCCCTTACTGTACTGGGGGAGCTATCTTGTGGAGAGGATGAGGGAATACACCTCCCTCTTCCCATCCGGGATTGACGTGGGTGTTTTGGTTGTGCAGGCTCCTGAGGTACATGTTCACCCTTACGTGAGCTGTTTAATACTACTAATTAATACTTAGCTTATTGTCGAGTTTGCGGAATCTGATGTCATCCTGGCATAAGAGGAGACAACTTTTGGGTGAGGCAATACTGAAACATACCCTGAGGTGGCCAGTCCCTGGGTGGCAGCGTGAATAGAAGGATTTGGGCAGGTGCTTAGGGCGGTTATCACCTCCCATAGCCTGGGATTTCACACCTGAACAAGCAAGTAACCCTGGTAAACTGGCACACCACCTGATAGAAGGGTGCCTTGCCTACCCGAATGAAAACCAGCAGGTTCTAGCACTGTACTGGGGCTTGGCCTGTGCCTATCGAGTCACAATTCAGTACTATCAGAGGACTGTGGTTAAGACAAGGACCCAAACCATCTCTGAGAATGCCATAGAATTATAGAATCATAGAATCGTTTAGGTTGGAAGAGACCTTTAGGATCATCAAGTCCAACCGTTAACCTAGCACTGCCAAGTCCACCACCAGCACCCTAAGTCCCTAAGCACCACATCTACGTGTCTTTTGAATACCTCCAGGGATGGTGACTCAACCACTTCCCTGGGCAACCTGTTCCAATGCTTGATTTCAGTGAAGAATTTTTTCCTAATATCCAATCCAAATGTCCAAGAATCGTGGAAGAGATCATGGACTGGCCAGAAGGCAAAGGTTTTGGAGCATTGCCTGAGAAGGTGGCTCGTACCCAAGAGGCACCATCATATAATGAGTTATCAGAAGATGAAAGGCATTATGCTCTGTTTACTGATGGATCCTGTTGTGTTGTAGGACACCATTGGAAGTGGAAAGCTGCTGTGTGGAGTCCCACATGACAAGTTGTCAAAGCCACTGAAGGAGAAGGTGAGTCAAGTCAGTTTGCAGAAGTGAAAGCCATCCAACTAGCCCTAGAGATTGCTGAATGAGAAAAGTGGCCAGTAGTCTACCTCTATACTGACTCATGGATGGTGGCTAATGCCCTATAGGGGTGGCTACAGCAGTGGAAGAAGACCAGTTGGCAGCGCAGGGGTAAACCCATCTGGGCTGCTGCACTGTGGCAAGACATCTGCCTAGGTAGAAAACATCGCTCTAAAGGTACGTCATGTAGATGCTCAGATGCCCAAAAGCCACGCCACTGAAGAACATCGAAACAATGAACAGGTAGACAAGGCTGTCAAAATTGAAGTAGCTCAGGTGGACCTGGACTGGGAGCATAAGGGTGAGCTATTTGTAGCTTGATGAGCCCACAAAACATTGGGACATCTAGGGAGAGATGCAACATACAGATGGACTCGTGATCGAGGGGTGGACCTGACCATGGAGGCCATCGCACAGGTCACCCATGAATGTGAAACGTGTGCTGCAATCAAGCGAGCCACATGAATAAAGACTTCCTGGAATAGAGGGCCGTGGCTGGGTTTTCAATATGGCAAGGCCTGGCAAATTGACTGTATTGGACCAGTGGCACAAACATGCCAAGGCAAGCGCTGCATACTCACCATGGTGGAAGCAACTACTGGTTGTCTAGAAACATGCCACTGCCTGAAACACTATCTTAGACCTTGAAAGGCAAATTTTGTGGTGACATGGTACCCCAGAAAGAATCGTGTCAGACAATGGGACTCCCCCTGTCCTGCTGAGGAGGGGGAGTGAGAGAGCAGTTTGGTGGGGACTTGGCAGCCAGCATAGGTCAGCCCACCACAGTGGGCTCTCCACTGTCTACAGTTCCTTTAGGAAATATCCAAATGCTCCAGCATGGAGTCCTCCATGGGCTGCAGGGGAATGTCTGCTCCAGTGCCTGGAGCACCTCCTCCCCCTCCTTCTTCTCTTACCTTTTTGCTCACACTGCTGTTTCTCACTTGATTTTCTTCACTCCTCTGCTCATCTGGCATTTTTGCCCTTTTGAAAATATGTTTTCACAGATGTCCCATCAACTTTGGCCTGTGGTGGGTCCATTGCCAAGCTGGCTGGAACCGGCTGTGTCCGGCACAGGGAACTCCTGGCCTCTTCTCAGAGGCCACCCCTGCAGCCTGTCCTACTACCAAAATCTTGCCACGTACACCTAATACACTGTATCAGGTATACAAGGTCTAACAACATTAAATTTGATATGTAAGATTACAGCGAAGAGAGAATAGTAACAAAAAACAAGTACAGAGATTTTTCTTTCAGTTGGCTCAAACAACTGTGCCTACTTTGCTCTAAGGAAGCAATTTTTTCTTTATCATCAGCATGTGCTCTTCTACTTTATTTGGTTTTATTTCTGGCATATGCAATGAGCCTAACTGCTTTCTTGGTAGTACTTTTGTTTGAGAGCTTAAATAAAATATCTCTGTAATATCCTCATACCCTTAAACAAAATCCTATTTAGTACTGAGACATCTCCATCAGCAGATTATCTTATTTTTGAATATGTTTACTCAGCCCAGCAGTACTAGTTATCTTAATTTCTGCAAAGTCTCACCTTGAGCTATAACTCTGGCATTCACAGTCTAGATATCATCTGAAGCAAAACAGTTCCCCATCAGACTGATGTATACTAAAACTTACTGCTAGCAGAGGGGAAATAGGGAAAATTGTCATAAATACATTTACCACAGTTCCCCATTTTATTAAAAGCTTCTGTAACAAACTATTTGTATGTGTATATAACTGCTTGGATTATAAATCTCTTTTCCTTTTTAATTTTGGATCAGCCTTCAGATGATGTCAGAATTGTAAATTTTTAAGATATAGAGAGATGTATCTTAAACTCACTTGCCCATTCTTATTGCCTGCCATCTGGAATTCAATTCCAATTCAATACATGGGAAAGTACTGGCATGTCAAACTGCAGAGTCACTAATTGCATTTGCACTGTAATATTCTGCACATGGGATGCTATTTTCCTCACAGTACATGTATGTGTATGGCAATCAAAAGAGACTTTAGGGCCTTGGGACGGTCAGTAAGGGAATCTGGAGCGCAGGTTATCTTTTCCTCCCTCCTTCCAGTTGCAGGCAGCAACATTGGAAGAAACAGAAGGGTCCAGTCTATTAATACATGGCTCCGTGGCTGGTGTCACAGCCACAATTTTGGGTTTTTTGACAATGGGATGGCCAAAGGCACCAGGTCTGCTGGCGTCAGATGGGGTTCACCTTTCTCAAAGGGGGAAGAGGGTCTTTGCCCACAAGCTGGCGGGGCTCATTGACAGAGCTTTAAACTAGACTTGAAGGGGGAGGGGGATAATATCAGGCTTGCCCAAGAAAAGCTGTGGGATGACATGCCAAGGTTAGAGGGACGGGGTGCTAGCGAGGGCCCTCAGCCTGTTGTTCCGAGATGTGCTGGCTACACTGCAGCACAGTTGAAGTCTTATGGAGACAAGCCAGGTGCTCCTGAGGTAATCAGAGCCAACAGGGAAACACCAGTGAAAGACCTCAAAGGAATTAAGGGGTGTTCCTCCATGAAGGTGACATGGCCAACAGCCCAGCTGAAGGGCCTCTACACTAATGCCTGCAGCATGGGCAACATACAGGAGGAGTTAGAAGCCACCATGCTGCTAGAAAGCTATGACCTAGTTGCCATTACTGAAACTTGGTGGGACAAATCCCATGACCGGAGTGCGGTTATCAGTGGCTTCAGGCTGTTCAGAAGGGACAGGCGAGGAAGGAGGGGTGGAAGCATTGCCCTCTACGTCAAGAAATATATAGTATGAGGAGCTGTCTCTGAGGAATAGCCACGAGCAGGTTGAAAGCTTATGGGTAAGAATCAGAGACCGAGGCAACAAAGTGAACCTTGTGGTTGGGGGTCTACTACAGGCTGCCCGATCAAGGGGCTTAATGCCTTCTTTGCCTCAGTCTTTAACAGCAAGGGAAGTTGTTCTCTGGGCACCCAGCCCCCTGAGCAGGAAGACAGGGATGGGGAGCAGAACAAAGCCCCCTTAATCCAAGGGGAAATGGTCAGTGACCTGCTACGCCACCCAGACACACACAAGTCTATGGGGCCACATGGGATCCACCCAAGGGTGCTGAGGGAGTTGGCAGAAGTGCTCACCAAGCCACTCTCCATCATTTACCAGCAGTCCTGGCTAACCGGGGAGGTCCCAGTTGACTGGAGGTTAGCAAATGTGACGCCCATTTACAAGAAGGGCTGTAAGGAGGATCCGGGGAACTACAGGCCTGTCAGCCTGACCTCGGTGCCCGGAAAGGCTATGGAGCAGATCATCTGGAGTGCCATCACGTGGCACGTACGGGACAAGCAGGCGATCGGGCCCAGTCAGCATGGGTTTATGAAAGGCAGGTGCTGCTTGACCGACCTGATCTTCTACGACATGGTGACCCACTTTGTGGATGAGGGCAAGGCTGTGGACATTGTGTACCTGGACTTTCATAAAGCCTTTGACACCATTTCCCACAGCATCCTCCTGGAGAAACTGGCTGCTCATGGCTTGGACAGATGTACTCTTTTTTGGGTAAAAAAAAAAAATGGCTGGATGGCCGGGCCCAAAGAGTTGTGGTGAATGGAGTTAAATCCAGTTGGCGGCCAGTCACAAGTGGTGTTCCCCAGGGCTCAGTATTGGGGCCAGTCCTGTTTAATATCTTTATCAATGATCTTGACGAGGGGATCGAGTGCACCCTCAGTCAGTTTGCAGACGACACCATATTGGGAGGGAGTGTTGATCTGCTTGAGGGTAGGAAGGCACTACAGAGGGATCTGGACAGGCTGGATCGATGGGCCGAGGCCAATTGTATGAGGTTCAACAAAGCTAAGTGCCGGGTCCTGCACTTGGGTCACAACAACCCCAGGCAACGCTACAGGCTTGGGGAAGAGTAGCTGGAAAGCTGCCTGGCGGAAAAGGACCTGGGGGTGTTGGTGGACAGACGGCTGAATATGAGCCAGCAGTGTGCCCAGGTGGCCAAGAAGGCCAACGGCATCCTGGCTTGTATCAGAAATAGTGTGGCCAGCAGGACTAGGGAAGTGATCGTCCCCCTGTACTCGGCCCTGGTGAGGCTGCACCTCAAATACTGTGTTCAGTTTTGGGCCCCTCACTACAAGAAAGACATTGAGTTGCTGGAGCGTGTCCAGAGAAGGGCAACGAAGCTGGTGAGGGGTCTAGAGCACAAGTCCTATGAGGATCGGCTGAGGGAACTGGGGATGTTTAGCCTGGAGAAAAGGAGGCTGAGGGGAGACCTTATTGCTCTCTACAACTACCTGAAAGGAGGTTGTAGAGAGATGGGGGTTGGTCTCTTCTCCCAAATAACAAGTGATAGGACAAGAGGAAATGGCCTCAAGTTGCACCAGGGGAGGTTTAGATTGGATATTCGTAAAAATTTCTTCACCGAAAGGGTTATCAGGCACTGGAACAGGCTGCCCAGGGCAGTGGTGGAGTCACCATCCCTGGAGGTATTCAAAAGACATTTAGATGTGGCCCTAAGAGATATGATTTAGTGGTGGATTTGGTAGTGATAGGTTAATGGTTGGACCCAATGATCTTGGAGGTCTCTTCCAACCAGAACGATTCTATGATTCCATGATGGTAAGCTCAATATGAGTCAACAATGTAGCCTGGCGGCGAAAAGGGCCAACCATGTCCTGGGGTGCGTTAGGCACAGTATAGCTAACTGGTCGAAAGAAGTGATTGTCCCACTATAGTGAGCATTGGTGTGGCCTCACCTCGAGCACTGTGTGCAGTTTTGGACTCCACAATATAAGAAGGATGTAAAAATATTAGAATGTGTCCAAAGGAGGGCAACAAAGACGGTGGTATAGAGGTAGAGCACAGGCCACTTTTCTCGCTCAGCAATATCTAAAGCCAGCTGGATGGCTTTCACCTCTGCAAACTGACTCGATTCACCTTGTCCTTCAGTGGCTTCTGCGACTCATCGTGTAGGACTCCACACAGCAGCTTTCCACCTTCAATGCTTTCCCACAATCCGACAGGACCCATCAGTGAACAGGGCATATTCCTTCTCATTTTCTGGTAGTTCATTATATGGTGGGGCCTCTTCAGTACGTGTCACCTCTTCCTCTGTCGACATTCCAAAATCTTTGCCTTCTGGCCAGTCCGTGATCACTTCCAAGATGCCTGGGCGACTGGGGTTTCCTATTCGAGCTCGTTGTGTGATCATTGTGACCCACTTACTCCATGTGGCATTGGTGGCATGATGTGTAGAGGGGACTCTCCCTTTGAACATCCAGCCCAGCACTGGCAGTCGGGGTGCCAGGAGGAGCTGTGCTTCAGTACCAACCACCTCCGAAGCAGCTCGAACCCCTTCATATGCTGCCAAGATCTCTTTTTCAGTTGGAGTATAGCGGGCCTCAGATCCTCTGTATCCCTGGCTCCAAAACCCCAGGGGTCGACCTCGACTCTCCCCTGGTGCTTTCTGCCAGAGGCTCCAGGTAGGGCCGTTCTCCCCGGCTGCGGTGTAGAGCACATTTTTAACATCTTGTCCTGCCCGGACTGGCCCAAGGGCTACTGCATGAACTATCTCCTGTTTAATTTGTTCAAAGGCTTGTCGTTGCTCAGGGCCCCATGTGAAATCATTCTTCTTTCGGGTCACTTGATAGAGAGGGCTTACAATGAAACCGTAAATTAGAATATGCATTCTCCAGAAACCCACAATGCCTAAGAAAGCTTGGGTGTCTTTTATTAGTTGGTGGAGACATGGCTGCTATTTTGTTGATCACATCTGTCGGAATCTGACAATGTCCATCTTGCCATTTTATTCCTAGGAACTGGATCTCCTGTGCAGGTCCTTTGACCTTATCTCATTTTATGGCAAAGCCAGCTTTCAGAAGAATTTGGATTATTTTCTCCCCATCTCAAAAACTTCTGCTGCTGTGTTGCCCCACATGATGATGTCATCAATGTATTGCAGGTGTTCTGGAGCTCCACCCTGTTCCAGTGCAGTCTGGATCAGCCCATGGCAAAGGGTGGGGCTGTGTTTCCACCCCTGGGGCAGTCGATTCCAGGTGTACTGGATGCCCCTCCAAGTGAAAGCAAACTGTGGCCTGCACTCTGCTGCCAAAGGGATTGAGAAGAATGCATTGGCAATATCAATGGTAGCATACCACTTGGCTGCCTTGGACTCCAGTTCGTGCTGAAGTTCTAGCATGTCTGGCACGGCAGCACTCAGTGGTGGCGTGACTTCATTTAGGCCATGACAGTCCACTGTTAGTCTCCATTCTCCGTTAGATTTCCATACTGGCCACATAGGACTATTAAAAGGTGAGCGAGTCTTACTGAGGACTCCTTGGTTCTCCAGTTGATGAATCAGCTCATGGATGGGAGCCAGGGAGTCTCGGTTGGTGCGATATTGCCGCCGGTGCACCGTCCTGGTAGCAATTGGCACCTGCTGTTCTTCAGCTCGCAGCAATCCCACAAGGAAGGGATCTTCCGAGAGGCCAGGCAGGGTAGATAGATAGCTGTTTGGTCTTCTCTGCATTCACAGTGGCTACACCAAAAGCCCATCGGTATCCCTTTGGGTCCTTGAAGTACCCTCTCCTGAGGTAGTCTATGCCAAGGATACAAGGGGCCTCTGGGCCGGTCACAATGGGGTGCTTTTCCCTCTTGTCCTCTGTTAAGCTCACCTCAGCCTCCAATACCAACAATTCTTGGCATCCCCCTGTCACTCCAGAGATCCAGATGGGTTCTGTGCCCCTATGTTCTGATGGCACCAGCATACACTGTGCACCAGAGTCTACCAAAGCCTTATACTTCTGTGGGTCTGATGTGCCAGGCCATCGAACCCACACAGTCCAGTATACACGGTCATCCCTTTCCTCCTCCTGGCCGAAGGCAGGGACCCTCTATTCCTGTTCCTCGTCAGAGTATTCCCTGTCTGAGCCTTGCAGCGCCAGACCAGAAGGCCCCTCCTCAGGATCAAGGGAGGTGATTTCAGTTCTTCTGTGTTTGGGAGATCACTGATTGCCTTCGTGTGTCTCTACAGCAACTCTGCTGACACACTTCCTGGGTGGCCCCTTCTTAACAGCTGTCTTCCCTCTCAGTTCGCGTACACGGGCTTCCAGCTTAAAGGTGGGTTCACCGTCCCATTTCCTCATGTCCTCCCCCTGGTCACGCAGGAAGAACCAGAGTGCTCCACGTGGTGTGTGCTTGGGGCTCCCTTTCCCTCTGACCGAGGCAGGAGAGGACTGATTTCTTGGGGCATTCTTGATAGCCAAGGCACTGGCCCATAGGGATGAGGAGGTACAGAGATTTTCTTCAAAGTTTTGGAGCCAAGAAGACACTCTCTCCACAGTTGGTGTATCCATATCCGAGCAATACATCGCTGCCAGGCTGTTAGAATATGACGCTGGGGCACTTTGAATCACCTTCCTCCACATGGCCCGTGTGCACAGGACATCCTCTGGATCTTTGGAGACCTCATCATTGTCTAGATCCCTGTAGATGACTTCCAGTACTGCTAATTCTCTCAGGTACTGGATGCCTTCATCTGCGGTAGTCCACTTTCCTGGGGAGTTCACAAGATCTTCCTTGAATGGATATCTTGCCCTCACACTTGACAGGAGCCGTCTCCAGAGACTGCAAATTGCTGCCTCTTTTCCAATTCCTGGCTCAATTCCCCGGTTCCTAGCAAGGGATCCCAGCTGTTGGGCTTCCGTGCCTTGCAATTGCTGACTGTCGGCCCTGCTATCCCAGCATCGGAGCAGCCAGGCAGCAATCTGCTCACCTGGCTGGCGGCTGTAATCTTTCCGCATGTCTCGAAGTTCTGCTGAGGTCAGGGACCGGGTAGTTTCTGCTTCCTGTCGGAATTCTCTCACTCCTTCCTCCAACGTCTTTGTCGAAGGACCGGCTTCTTGATCAAACCTTTCCTCTTCTTCCTTTTCCCTTACTAACTGAGCATATGGACCCGTTGTTTTCCTTGTCCGTTGTTTCTTTTTAACTCCTGGGGCAATTAGTGTAGTTGCTGTTGTTGTTTGGGTCCCTATCTCAACCATGGTGTCCTCAGGTGCAGTTTGGGTCCCTGCCTCAACCAGAGTCCTCTGAGAATCATAGAATCATAGAATCGTTCTGGTTGGAAGAGACCTCCAAGATCATTGGGTCCAACCATTAACCTATCACTACCAAATCCACCACTAAATCATATCTCTTAGGGCCACATCTAAATGTCTTTTGAATACCTCCAGGGATGGTGACTCCACCACTGCCCTGGGCAGCCTGTTCCAGTGCCTGACAACCCTTTCGGTGAAGAAATTTTTAAGAATACCCAATCTAAACCTCCCCTGGTGCAACTTGAGGCCATTTCCTCTTGTCCTATCACTTGTTATTTGGGAGAAGAGACCAACCCCCATCTCTCTACAACCTCCTTTCAGGTAGTTGTAGAGAGCAATAAGGTCTCCCCTCAGCCTCCAGGCTAAACATCCCCAGTTCCCTCAGCCGCTCCTCATAGGACTTGTGCTCTAGACCCCTCACCAGCTTCGTTGCCCTTCTCTGGACACGCTCCAGCAACTCAATGTCTTTCTTGTAGTGAGGGGCCCAAAACTGAACACAGTACTCGAGGTGCAGCCTCACCAGGGCCGAGTACAGGGGGACGATCACTTCCCTACTCCTGCTGGCCACACTATTTCTGATACAAGCCAGGATGCTATTGGCCTTCTTGGCCACCTGGGCACACTGCTGGCTCATATTCAGCCGTCTGTCCACCAACACCCCCAGGTCCTTTTCCGCCAGGCAGCTTTCCAGCTACTCTTCCCCAAGCCTGTAGCGTTGCCTGGGGTTGTTGTGACCCAAGTGCAGGACCCGGCACTTGGCCTTGTTGAACCTCATACAATTGGCCTCGGCCCATCGATCCAGCCTGTCCAGATCCCTCTGTAGCACCTGCCTACCCTCAAGCAGATCAACACTCCCTCCCAATATGGTGTCATCTGCAAACTTACTGAGGGTGCACTCGATCCCCTCGTCAAGATCATTGATAAAGATATTAAACAGAACTGGCCCCAATACTGAGCCCTGGGGAACACCACTTGTGACCAGCCGCCGACCGGATTTAACTCCATTCACCACAACTCTTTGGGCCCGGCCATCCAGCCAGTTTCCTACCCAGCGCAGAATATGCCCGTCCAAGCCATGAGCAGCCAGTTTCTCCAGGAGAATGCTGTGGGAAATGGTGTCAAAGGCTTTATGAAAGTCCAGGTACACAATGTCCACAGCCTTTCCCTCATCCACTAAGCGGGTCACCATGTCGTAGAAGGAGACCTGGTTGGTCAGGCAGGACCTGCCTTTCATAAACCCATGCTGACTGGGCCCGATCGCCTGGTTGTCCCGTACGTGCCATGGGATGCCACTCAAGATGATCTGCTCCATAACCTTCCCTGGCACCAAGGTCAGACTGACAGGCCTGTAGTTCCTCGGATCCTCCTTACAGCCCTTCTTGTAGATGGGCGTCACATTTGCCAGCTTCCAGTCAACTGGGGCCTCCCCAGTTAGCCAGGACTGCTGATAAATGATGGAGAGTGGCTTGGTGAGCACTTCTGCCAGCTCTTTCAGCACCCTTGGGTGGATCCCATGTGGCCCCATAGACTTGTGTGTGTCTTGGTGGCATAGCAGGTCACTGACCATTTCCCCTTGGATTACAGGGCTGAACTGTGGCTCGATAGGCACAAGCCAGGCCCCAGTACAGCGCTAGAAGCTGCTGGTTCTCATTGGGATAGGCAAGGCACCCTTCCATCAGGTGGCGCGTCAGTTTGCCAGGGCTGCTTGCCTGTTCAGGTGTCAACTCCCAGGCTATGGGAGGAGATAAGCACCCTAGGAACCTGCCCAAGTCCTTCCACACACCCTGCCACCCTGGGACCAGCCGCCTCAGGTCACATTTCAATATTGCCTCACCCAAAAGTTGTCTTCTCTTCCACCATGATGAGACCAGATTCCACAAACCCCGTAATATGCCCACAATATTAATTAGTAGTACTAAGCAGCTCACATAAGGGTGAGCAAGGACCTCAGGAGCCTGCCTAATAAATCTATCCACATCAATCCTGGGTAGGGAGAGGGAGATGTATTCCCTCATCCTCTACACCAGATAGCTCCCCCAGCACAGTAAGGCTGTCAATGCCAGAACAAAGCACATACGCATTGTTTGCATTAACATGTTGCCAAAAATAAAGAGATAAACAGTGCAGCTAACGAACTTTATGACCTGTACAGGAGCTTGTCACTT
The DNA here is from genome assembly GCA_009819775.1 of Phoenicopterus ruber ruber. Taxonomy (NCBI): domain Eukaryota; kingdom Metazoa; phylum Chordata; class Aves; order Phoenicopteriformes; family Phoenicopteridae; genus Phoenicopterus; species Phoenicopterus ruber. The sequence continues at coordinate 6,906,266 of CM020247.1, read as the reverse complement.
AATAACTACTACAGCTGTAGCACGCTTAATACAAAAGTGCTGTTGTTGTGCCCCACATTGGGCGCCAAAAAAAAGGACTGTCATGGTTTAGCCCCAGCTGGAAGCTGAGCCACACGGTCGCTCGTTCACCCCCCCCCCCCGGCCAGCCGGAGGAGAGAATCGGGACAAAGAAAGGTAAAACTAGTGGGTTAACAACAACAACAGTTTAACCGGACAACAAAGGGGAAAAAAACCCCAAAAAACAAGAAGTCCAAACAATACCAGCAACAGAGCATACTTAGCGGTGCTTCCCCATACAGGGCGCTCCCCGCCTGGAGCCCCATGCCCAGCCCACTCCCGAGCAACAATCCCCACCCCTCCGGTCATCCCCCTCTATATAGTGAGCCTGACGGTCACATGGTATAGAATAGACCCCAGCCAAATTAACCCTATCCCAGCCACAACCAGGACAACAACTTTTTAGCTTTTGCTCTTCTGATTCTCTCTCCCATCCCACTGGGGGTGAGTGAACAAGTGACTGGATGGGTGCTTAGGTTGGGATGTGGCTGGGGTCAACCCACCACAAGCAAAACCAGGAAATTCTGTATTGAGTGCATGAGCCACTGGGAAAAAGGTCAACTCTTTACAAGTAGCATCACAGGTAATAGTACCACACTTCCTCTTTATAAACACTGACTGGCATTAGATTAAATCTACTCATAAAATACTTCAAAGGCATTTCAGAAGCCATGGGTTACAGTTCTCTTCCATTCCAGGTCAGATTCTGAAGTCTGGCTCAGCCAATCTTCATTGGGGATGTAAGATAGGGAAACATAATCAAGCTATTTTCACCATTTTTCTTGAGCCACCTGGATGCTGCTTTGGTCTCTCAGTTACTCAGGGGCTTACCGAAGGGGAGTCCTGGCTGACAAAAAGTTGAAGGTGTTCCAGTAATTTACCAATCCTGGTATTTCAACACTGCATTGCGTGGTGGCAATAGGTCTTTAAAACCAACTTTGACTTTGTGTTTTTACCACCCCACCTTCCTTTCAATAGAGAGTAGTGAAGAGGTAACTGATGGGAAAAAAGAGAGGAAAAAATAACCCACATGTCCTTATGTTGGTTGGCTTATCTTCTGTCAATAATGTGGTGAGGGCTTGCTTTCTTAGAATGACCTAGAAAATGCCAGCAGGCAGAAGCCATTGACATATCTCCTTGCCCTGCAGCTGACTCCTCCACAGGAACACAGACAACAGTGCTGTGTGCAATTATGGAAAAAGCTCATGTACAAGGTAGGGTAATGCAGGGTTTGATTTTTGTGATCCCCAGATTGGGGTTTTGTAAGAGATTTTTTGATTTTTTTCTTCATTAAGAGAAAAATTAAGCACTATTTATAACTGCAAGCTCATTTTGACTCCTCTGCATATGCTTATGGTTTCAGACACTGTGTATGCAAGACAGCTGGTGACAGGTACAGTAGTACTAGCTTTGTGGACTGAAGAAAGAACTTCATATTCTACAAAGAGATACCACTGTTTAATATTCTGCTCCAATGCTTAAACTGCTGTTAGCTACAGGGAGTCACTATTAACAGTTTTCATATATGGAAGGAAGTGCTTTATTTTACAAAGAGTTTTTCAGCATTGTTACAGTTGGTACAAAATAATTGTAGTGTTTCTTTATTTCCACTTTCCTTTTCTAGAAAGGAAGGAGAGAAGAACATTTATGAAGTTACATGATCCTGCTGAGCTGCTCCTGAGAGCAATGGGAGGAAGGGGGCAAGGATTAGTGGTTGTTGGCATAGGTTGATATTTATAAGTGGATAAAGGAAAGGGAAACGTTGGTATCAAAATTTCTAAAATAGTTTGTATGAAGATGAGTGCTTCTTCATAGATACATAAAATATGCGGTGTATAAACTTTTGAAGATTTTCCATTAAAATCACTCAAATTTAAACTCCTTAGTCTTAAGAATGAAAGTTGTTTTGGTTAACTTGCCATTCAGTTCTAATTCTTCACTGGATAGTCCACTTAGTTTACTTAGTATGTTAACACTCATGGGTAATTAAATCTGACTTGATTTTTTTGCAGATGAGGGCCTTTAAAATGTACATAAGTACTCTTAGTTTGAAGATGATTTGAAAGATTTTGAACTGTTTATTTTTTTGCACGTCTTCATTTTCTAGCAAAATATCATCGATTTTGAATTTTCTGACTGATCCCATTGGTCTAGGCACACTTGCCTTCTTTCTATAGAGTTATCTAATGAAATGAACAGCTGCTTTTTAGGGATCAATGAAAGGGGAAACTCAAAAGTCAGGGCAAGCAAAACAAATGTTCAGATCTCACAAGTCTGCAGAATGATGTGAGGAATCTTACAGAAAATGTTCCTAGAGTGGTGGCAGATGTTTACATGTTTCAGAATACTTTCACTTGCCCTAAATCATAACAAAGCCTCACTGGAGAAGGAGGAAGCCTCTCGGCAAACAGAGAGCAAGAAAAGTATGAGGCTGAGGGAACGCTGGATGCTAGAGAGGCAAGCAGCAGCTGTAGCAGCTGAGAAGACCCTGAGGAAAACTGGTAAAATCCTTCCGTTTCTGTAAACAGTTTGAAACTAGAGTCCAGAAATATTTTTTTTTGATGCACTAGTGGCAATACCTTTGTTCATCAATAGCACTGTTCTGGGGGGCTAAAAAGGGCATCCCTATTGAGTATATATCAATTTTATATCAGTGGTACAATTGTTTAAGCAGTAATAACTGAAGTGAAAAATATTCCCTTGAGATAAATGACCTGCTAGGTGCAGCAGGTGACTTGAGTCACAGTTGATGGCCATTAACCTTAGCAGGTCATTAATCCTCTAGATATGATGCGTACTTTGGTTATCATTGCTGTTAGAAGTAGAATATGGAAATAAACAGGCTTTGGGACCACTTTGATCTTTAGTGGATATAGGTATATTTGAGCTTATTAACTACCTACATAGGAATAACTGACATCAGGATGGAGTTTAGCCCATAGATAGCTAATTTTAATTGGCAATTCAGTAGTCTTTTGTAGATTCTATGTCCTGAGAATGAGTCAGTTCAGAATGTCTGAACTGTCTCTCAATATGTTATTCAACTAATACATTTTGGTCTATATGCCTCATTATTCTGATATCGATTCTGAATAATTCAACCTTGTTTAACACAGTTTTTATACTAGTGCTTGAGATGAATTTGTCCTACTTGCTTTACAAAACTTCTTACCTTTAATTTTGTCTCTGCTTCTGTTTTTATAGGGGGAAAGAGGCAAGAAAAATGAAGCTAGTAAATTAAAGAGGCAAGCTGTCTGTAGCACTATTGGTGCTGTCACATACATACAAAGAAATTTAAGTGATTTAAGAAGTGATTCATTTTGTTTCTAGAACAAGTTGTTAAATAATTAAATATATTTCTTTAAACTTTCCTAAATTTATGTCATGATGCATTAGAAATGGCCCTAAACCAAAGCCACGGAAAAGAACTGGATATGCATGTAGGAAAATTGAAATGACTTCTGGATCCGAACTCCAAATATCACCCACTTTATGATGGTCCAAACCACTATATCATGAATTGGAGCACATTTCCCTTTGGAATGTTTAGAATCAAAAATTGCTGTATAGGTCTCATCTTTTGCAATTATTAATAGCAAAGGCTTTGAAAATTAAAATGTCAACACACTGAATCTGGTATTGGCTTTTATGACAATGGGACATTCTTTGGCGACTATAACCTATTAGGGAGGGATGGGATCCACCTGTCTAAGAGGGGCAGGGGAATCTTTGGCAACAGGCTGGCCAACTTGGTGAGGCAGGCTTTAAACTGAAGGACTCGGGGGGAGGGGTCCGAAGTGGCGATGCTCATGCCATCGCATCCAAGTGGGGAGTAAGCCAGGCCAATCTGAGCAGAGACAAATGTTCCTTAGCTGCCTCCCAAGATAAGAACCAAAAGGTCAGCCACCCTAAGGGTGTGTATGGCTATGATGGATCCTCCAGCACCCCTCCAGGGAAACCTGCGAACTCTTTTGCCAACGTAACAATAAACAGAACCGAAAAACAGTATTAGAGTTGTAACAAAACTACTCTTGAAATACAGTCTCCGTAGTGCAGGATAGGTTGACAGGACTCTTATTCATAAATGTAACTTTTATTCTTTCTGTATTGTTAGAAGAATGTAGCAGAGTCCCAGTTCTCTATTCAAGAAACAACAGTACTATGTTTGATCTCTGTGCTTACACCTTAAGCAATACCAGCTGCAGAGAGAGAATCACTAAATGTGAATTTTTTTTTTCTTCAAACAAAATTGTCTGTCACAAATACAGAGGAAGCTGGAAGTGTGTCTTGCATGTTAGCAAGTGACTTCCTCTTGTGGAAATGAAGTTCTGGTGGGTCGACCTTGGCTGACCACGAGGTATCCATCAAGCCTCTTTCTCAATCTCCCTCCATCAACAGGACAGGGGGAGAAAATAAGATGAAAATTTCATGAGTCAGGATGAGGACAGGGAGATCACTCACCAATTACAGTCATGGGCAAAACAGACTCGACTTGGGGAAATTAATTTAATTTATTGCCAATTAATTGTAACAGAGTAGGATAGGGAGGAAAAAACTCCCAAAACTAAAAATAGCTTCCCCCCCACCCCTCCCTTCTTCCCAGGCTCAACTTCACTCCCAACTTTTCTACCTCCTCCATCTGAGGAGCACAGGGGGAATGGAGGTTGCAGTCAGTCCATAACACTTAGTCTCTGACACTCCTTCCTCCTCATGCTGTTCCCCTGGTCCAGCATGGTGTCCCTCCCACAGGCTGCAGTTCTTCATGAACTGCTCCAGTATGGGCCCTTTCCACAGGGTGCAGTCCTTCAGGAATGGACTGCGCCAGCATTGGTCCCCCATGGGCCACAGATCCTGCCAGAAAACCTGCTCCTGCATGGACTCCTCTCCACAGGCCTCAGTTCCTGCCAGGAGCCTGCTACAGTGTGGGTTTGTCGCAGGGTGGATATCTGCTCCACTATGGACCTCCATGGGTTGCAGGGGGACAACCTGCTTTCACCATGGTCTTCACCATGGGCCGGAAGGGAATCTCTGCTCTGGTGCCTGGAGCACCTCCTCCCCCTCCTTCTTCACTGACCTTGGGGTTGTTTCGCTCGCACATTCTCATTCCTCTCTCGCAGCTGCTTTTGCGCAGCATTTTTTACCCTTTCTTAAATGTGCTTTGGCCAGCGATGGGTCTGTTTTGGAGCTGGCTGAAGCTGGCTCTGTCTGACATGGGGCAGCTTCTGGCATCTTCTCACAGAAGCCACCCCTGTATCCCTCCTGCTACCAAAAGCTTGCCACATAAATCTGATACAGCAGCATGTCTGTACTACAACGGTAAGATTTAGGGGTTTTTTTTCCTAAGCTCCCTTACTGCACACTGCTTGTGTTTCAGGTTGTCTTTCTTCAAGGTGCTGACAGGAAAGACTTCTGTTTTTATTAACAGAATTAGACATTACCAAAATAGGGCTTTTGGTCTCTAGCAGACAGTGTAGCAATACTGATCTAACTGCTAGTGTGGACAAGTACAGCCAATAGTAAAGCTGGTAAAGCTTATCCTGAGACTGCCAGCACAGGTGAGTTCCATTACAGCTAGCAGTGACTTTCCTTGCCTGTGTTAAGGGTGGAAGCAGAGCAATTGCCCCTCTAAAGAAGGTACATGAATAGCTTCTAAGGGATGTGAGAGCTGAAGTCTGCTGGTGCTCCTGCTCTGCAGCACCACCTGCATTGCCTGGCCTGTGTGGTGGAACAAGTGGTTACATGTTTGGCAGACTGAATTGGGGAAGTGATCCACAGTAATCTATCCCAGGAAAAAAAAAAAGCGGGGGGGGATGAGGGTGGTGGTATTAAAATTTGAGTCAAAATTTGGGAACTGATCCATCATATGGCCCTACAAATACTTCTGGCAGAAGACTCCTCTTGTTCCTTCAGTCTCCATTTCCTTTGAAGAAATGAGCCTGGAACACTTTGTACCACTGTCATGTTATTCATTGTCTCCTAATAATATCTCGCTCTCCATGGACAATGAATCCCCTCGCTATCTTTCATGAGCTTATCTGCTGCCATCTTCTGGATACACAAAAACTATGAGAGAGGGGAGATGGTAGACTTGCACATACACAACTGCTGCAGAGTATTTGGCAGAAAGGTGTTTTTCAGTATCTGGAAGGAGAAAGATGGAAGACAAGGCACTTAACTGGTGGATGAAAATGAAGATAAAATGATAAAGCAAATAAAAGTACGCAGCTACTTATTTCACTGAAATGATGCCAGGCGTTACAGAGGCAGCTTGCCAAGATGAGTCTGAAAGGGGACGACAGGGAGGCACCAAAGTTAGAAGGTCTGTGTTACAGCAGACTTGATCCTATGGGGATGACTGGATAGCTAAAAGTAAATTACTTTTGAATCCAAACAAGCTGCTATAAAGAGTTGAGATAGACTGATGCATATAAGATATAGAAGTACAAGGAATTTCTTTTTCTTTTTTTTAATTGAAGTTAAAAAAGAAAAAGAGGTATACATGGGTAAGATGGTCAAAAGTATGTCTGTCTACTCATTCAGTATATCACTGATCAGAAAACTGAAGAAAAGGTACACAAAATGATTTCTCTTTCTTAACTGCAGCATAAGTGCTGGACTTAGTTTAAGCAATGCAATGTAGTATGAAATATATAGGTTGATGCATAGGTGGTTTACTGTGCAGTAAAGATTTCTTACTTATACTGGAGGCTCATGTTTTATCTTATATCCTGAATGCGTAACTTTAAGAGTCACCAGGTATGCCTTGTAAATTGCAGGGTTTTGAGTGACTGCTTTACGTGATTCTAGAGTAACGGATTTTTGGCGTTTCTTGATTTCTGGCTTCTACATCTTAGCTGGACTTGGATCAAAAAAACCCAACCTCCAAACTTGTGAAAATATAATATCCTTTTGCTGTGAATTAACAATATTTTGTTATGCCAGAGCTAATTTAGGAGTGTGTAACAGTCTCTTCCTGGAAAAGAACTGAATTTTGTCAAAATGAGCCAGACGTTTTAAGTGAATGAACTGGACTTGGCAACTTATTAAAGTTACACCAGTATCTATTATTATCAGGTAACAGCATAAAATAATCACACTTGATACAGAATTCAATTCGACTGATTCTGTGACACACAATCAAACTGGTATTCTGAGACTGTAGTTACATAGCTGATGTGAGCCCTGGGCCACTGGAGAACATGGCAGCCTCAGCTCTTCCTCTCTGGCATCATCAGCTAGCTAGGTTATCAGGGAACAGGTCTAGCTAAAAATTAACTAATCTGGGAAGCTTTTATTTGGCTCCCCATCTGTCCGCACAAGTGGCAATGCTGGTCCACGGAAGGTCATTATCACTACTGGACAACCATTTGGTTTTGGGTTTTGCATTTGTTTGTTTTCACAGAATGGTAGGGGTTGGAAGGGACCTCTGGAGATCATCTAGTCCAACTCCCCTGCCAGAGCGGGTTCACCTAGAGCAGGTTGCACAGGACTATGTCCAGGCAGGTTTTGAATATCTCCAGAGAAGGAGACTCCATAACCTCCCTGGGCAGCCTGTTCCAGTGCTCTGTCACCCTCACAGTAAAGTTTTTCCTCATATTTACACGGAACTTCCTGTGCTCCAGTCTATGCCCATTGCCCCTTGTCCTGTCGTTGGGCATCACTGAAAAGAGTCTGGCCCCATCCTCTTGACACCTGCCCTTAAGATATTTATAAGCATTGATAAGGTCCCCTCTCAGTCTTCTCTTCCTCAGGCTAAACAGCCCCAGCTCCCTCAGCCTTTCCCCATAGGAGAGATGCTCCAGTCCCCTCACTAGGGCGGAGAAGAGAGGGAGGATAACCTCCCTCGACCTGCTGGCCACACTCTTCTTCATGCACCCCAGGATGCCGTTGGCCTTCCTAGCCATGAGGGCACATTGCTGGCTCATGGTGAATTTGTTGTCTACCAGGACTCCCAGGTCCTTCTCCACAGAGCTGCTTTCCAGGAGGTCAACCCCTAGCCTGTACCGGTGCGTGGGGTTATTCCTCCCCAGGTGCAGGACCATGCCCATGCTGAACCTCATGAGGTTCCTCTCCGCCCAACGCTCCAGCCTCTCCAGGTCTCGCTGAATGGCAGCACAGCCTTCTGGTGTATCAGCCAGTCCTCCCAGTTTCGTGTCATCAGCAAACTTGCTGAGGGTACACTCTGTCCCTTCATCCAGGTCATTGATGAATAAATTGAACAAGACTGGCCCCAGTACTGACCCCTGGGGAACACTACTCACTACAGGTCTCCAACTAGACTCTGTGCTGCTGATCACCACCCTCTGAGCTCTGCCATCCAGCCAGCTCTCAATCCACCTCACTGGCCACTTGTCTAACCCACACTTCCTGAGCTTGCCTATGAGGATATTGTGGGAGACAGTGTCAAACACCTTGCTGAAGTCCAGGTAGACAACATCCACCGCTCTCCCCTCATCCACCCAGCCAGTCATGCCATCATAGAAGGCTATCAGATTGGTCAAGCATGATTTCCCCTTGGTGAAGCCATGCTGACTACTCCTGATCACCTTCTTTTCTTCTACATGCCTGGAGATGGCCTCCAGAATGAGCTGCTCCATCACCTTTCCAGGGATGGAGGTGAGGCTGACTGGCCTGTAGTTTCCCGGGTCCTCCTTCTTGCCCTTCTTGAAGACTGGAGTGACACTGGCTTTCCTCCAGTCCTCAGGCACCTCTCCTGTTCTCCATGACCTTTCAAAGATGATGGAGAGTGGCTTCGCAATGACATCTGCCAGCTCCCTCAGCACCCGTGGGTGCATCCCATCGGGGCCCATGGATTTGTGGGTGTCCAGTTTGCCTAAATGATCTCTAACCCCATCCTCCTCGACCAAAGGAAGGCCATCCTTTCTTCAGGCAACCTCTCTTACCTCCAGGGTCTGGGATTCCTGATGGCCAGCCTCGGCAGTAAAGACTGAAGCAAAGAAGGCATTCAGTAACTCTGCCTTCTCTGCATCCTTTGTCACCAGGGTGCCCACTTCATTCAGCAGAGGGCCCACATTTTCCCTAGTCTTCCGTTTACTACCGATGTATTTGAAGAAGCCCTTCTTATTGCCCTTGATGTCCCTTGCCAGATTAAATTCGAGGTGGACCTTAGCCTTCCTCGTTGCATCCCTGCATACCCCTGACAGCGTTCCTGTATTCCTCCCAAGTGGCCTGTCCCTTTTTCCACATTCCATAGACTTCCTTCTTGCATTTCAGTTTTGCTAGTAGTTCCTTGCTCATCCATGCAGGTCTCCTGCCTCCCTTACCCGATTTCTTACTCCTGGGGATGCACCACTCGAGCTTGGAGGAAGTGATGCTTGAATATTGACCAGCTATCTAGGGCCCCCCTACCTTCTAGAGCCCTAACCCACGGGATTCCTCCAAGCAGGTCCTTGAAGAGGCCAAAGTTAGCTCTCCTCAAGTCCAGGGTTGTAATCCTGCTTAGTGTCCTGCTTCCTCCATGCAGGATCCTGGACTCCACCATCTCGTGGTCACTGCAGCCAAGGCTGTCCCCAACCTTCACATCCCCAACCAGACCTTCCTTGTTAGTGAGTATGAGGTCCAGCAGCACACCTCTCCTCGTTGGCTCCTCCACCACCTGCGTCAGAAAATAGCCTGTCCCTTTATCCTTACCCATAAGCTCTCTACTCATTCTTCATCCTCTGCTAGGCAGAGCTCGATACACTCCAGTTGCTCTCTCACACAGAGAGCAACTCCACCACCTTGCCTTGCTGGCCTGTCCTTCCTGAAAAGTACATACCCATCCATGACAGCATTCCAGTCATGCGAGCTGTCCCACCACGTCTCTGTAATTGCTATGAGATCATGGCCCTGTGAGCGCACACAGATCTCTAGTTCTTCCTGTTTATTCCCCATGCTGCAAGCATTGGTGTACAGGCATTTCAGAGTTGTCATAAAAGCCAAAACCCTTATGATGGTAACAGCCACGAAGCCAGGAGTTGATGTGCATTATACGCCTATTTCTGGCTGCCCACTTTCCTCCCACTGGTAAAATGGAGGAAAAGATAACTTGAGCACCAATACAGAATCATAGAATCGTTTAGGTTGGAAGAGACCTCCAAGATCATTGAGTCCAACCGTTAACCTATCACTACCAAGTCCACCAATAAACCACGTCCCTAAGCACAACATCTACACATCTTTTAAATACCTCCAGGGATGGTACCTCAACCACTTCCCTGGGCAGCCTGTTCCAGTGCCTGACAACCCTTTCGGTGAAGAAATTGTTACAAATGTCGAATCTAAACTTCCCCTGGTGCAACTCGAGGCCATTTCCTCTTGTCCTATCACCTGTTACTTGGGAGAAGAGACCAACCCCCATCTCTCTACAACCTCCTTTCAGGTAGTTGTAGAGAGCGATAAGGTCTCCCCTCAGCCTCCTTTTCTCCAGGCTAAACATCCCCAGTTCCCTCAGCCGATCCTCATAGGACTTGTGCTCTAGACCCCTCACCAGCTTCGTTGCCCTTCTCTGGACATGCTCCAGCACCTCAATGTCTTTCTTGTAGTGAGGGGCCCAAAACTGAACACAGTACTCGAGGTGCGGCCTCACCAGGGCCGAGTACAGGGGGACGATCATTTCCCTAGTCCTGCTGGCCACACTATTTCTGATACAAGCCAGGATGCCGTTGGCCTTCTTGGCCACCTGGGCACACTGCTGGCTCATATTCAGACGGCTGTCTACCAACACCCCCAGGTCCTTTTCCGCCAGGCAGCTTTCCAGCCACTCCCCACCAAGCCTGTAGCGTTGCCTGGGGTTGTTGTGACCCAAGTGCAGGACCCAGCACTTAGCTTTGTTGAACCTCATACAATTGGCCTCGGCCCATCGATCCAGCCTGTCCAGATCCCTCTGTAGCGCCTGCCTACCCTCAAGCAGATCGACACTCCCGCCCAACTTGGTGTCATCTGCAAACTGACTGAGGGTGCACTCGATCCCCTCGTCAAGATCATTGATAAAGATATTAAACAGGACTGGCCCCAATACTGAGCCCTGGGGAACACCACTTGTGACCGCCGCCAACTGGATTTAACTCCATTCACCACAACTCTTTGGGCCCGGCCATCCAGCCAGTTTTTTCCCGGCGCAGAGTACACCCATGCAAGCCATGAGCAGCCAGTTTCTCCAGGAGGATGCTGTGGGAAATGGTGTCAAAGGCTTCACTAAAGTTCAGATAGCCAACGTCCACAGCCTTTCCCTCATCCACTAAGCGGGTCACCTTGTCATAGAACGAGATCAGGTTGGTCAAGCAGGACCTGCCTTTCATAAACCCATGCTGACTGGGACTGATCGCCTGTTTGTCCTGTACGTGCCATGTGATGGCACTTCAAGATGACCTGCTCCATAACCTTCCCTGGCACTGAGGTCTGACTGATAGGCCTGTAGTTCCCTGGATCCACCTTCTGACCCTTCTTAGAATCATAGAATAGTTTGGGTTGGAAGGGACCTTTAAAGGTCATCTAGTCCAACCCCCCTGCAATAAGCAGGGACATCCTCAACTAGGTCAGGTTGCCCAGAGCCCCATCCAGCCTGACCTTGAATGTTTCCAGGGATGGGGCATCTACCACCTCTCTGGGCAACCTGTTCCAGTGTTTCACCACTCTCATTGTGAAAAAACTTCTTCCTTATATCTAGTCTAAATCTCCCCTCTTTTAGTTTAAAACCATTACCCCTTGTCCTATCACAGCAGGCCCTGCTAAAATGTTTTTCCCCATCTTTCTCATAGGCCCCCTTTAAGTACTGAAAAGCTGCAATAAGGTCTCCCCGGAGCCTTCTCTTCTCCAGGCTGAACAAGCCCAACTCCCTCAGCCTTTCTTCATAGGAGAGGTGTTCCAGCCCTCTGATCATTTTTGTGGCCCTCCTCTGGACCTGCTCCAGCAGGTCCATGTCCTTCTTGTGTTGGGGACCCCAGAGCTGGGCGCAGTACTCCAGGTGGGGTCTCACCAGAGTGGAGTAGAGGGGCAGAATCACCTCCCTCGACCTGCTGGCCATGCTTCTTTTGATGCAGCCCAGGATACGGTTGGCCTTCTGGGCTGTGAGCGCACATTGCTGGCTCATGTCCAGCTTTTCATCCACCAGTACCCCCAAGTCCTTCTCAGCAGGGCTGCTCTCGATCCCTTCATCCCCCAGCCTGTATTGATACCGAGGGTTGCTCTGACCCAGGTGCAGGACCTTGCTCTTGTCCTTGTTGAACCCCATGAGGCTCACCTGGGCCCACCTCTCAAGCTTGTCCAGGTCCCTCTGGATGGCGTCCTGTCCCTCAGGCGTGTCAACCGCACTACTCAGCTTGGTGTCGTCCGCATACTTGCTGAGGGTGCACTCGATCCCACTGTCTATGTCATTGATGAAGATATTGAAGAGTACTGGTCCCAATACAGACCCCTGAGGGACTCTGCTTGTCACCGATCTCCATGTGGACGTTGAGTCATTGACCACTACCCTCTGGATGCAACCATCCAACCAATTCCTCATCCACCGAACAGTCCACCCATCAAATCCATATCTCTCCAATTCAGAGAGAAGGATGTTGGGGGGGACCATGTCAAAGGCCTTACAGAAGTCCAGACAGACGACATCCGTAGCTCTTCCCTTGTCCACTGATGTAGTCGCTCCATCATAGAAGGCCACTAGGTTGGTCAGGCAGGACTTGCCCTTGGTGAAGCCATGCTGGCTGTCTCCAATCACCTCCCTGTCCTCCATGTGCCTCAGCATAGCTTCTAGGAGGATCTGCTCCATGATCTTCCCAGGCACAGAGGTGAGGCTGACAGGTCGGCAGTTCCCAGGGTCCTCCTTCCTACCCTTTTTAAAAATGGGTACAACGTTTCCCTTTTTCCAGTCCCCAGGGACTTCACCTGACCCCCCATGACTTTTCAAAGATCATGGAGAGTGGCTTGGCAACTACATCAGCCAATTCCTTCAGGACTCTGGGATGCATCTTATCAGGTCCCATAGACTTATGTACATTCAGGTTCCTCAGGTGGTCACCAACCTGATCTTCTCTTACAGTGGGAGGGACTTTGCTCCCCCAGTCCCCATCGGGCAGTCCATCCACTCGAGAGGTGTGGGAGGAGAGGTTGCTGGTGAAGACTGAGGCAAAAAAGTCATTGAGTACCTCAGCCTTCTCCTTGTCCATTGATACCACTTTGCCACTCCTGCTCATCAAGATGGGGTACACTTTCTTTGACCTTCCTTTTCTGGCTGACATACCTATAGAAGCCCTTCTTGTTATTCTTTGCATCCCTTGCCAAGTTCAGCTCTAGTCGCGCCATCCCTACACAACCGGGCAATGTCCCTATACTTTTCCCAGGATACCTGTCCCTGCTTCCACTGCCTGTGCATTTCCTTCTTGCCCTTTAGATTGACCAGCAGGTCTCGACTCAGCCATGCCGGTCTCTTGCCTTCTTTGCCTTATTTCTTACACCTTATACTGTTATATTCTGTGCTGTCTTCAGTTTCTCCTCTGAGCCCCACAGCTGTAACAGGTGTTATAGATAGAGCAGTAATTATGTAAATTTTAAGAATAAATATAACTTTTGGAAAAACATCAGCCAAACAACTCTGTGCGTTCTGACTGCTTATATTTATAGTCATAAATGCAACTAACCCATGGCAGAACAGATCCAAATAGTAAATTCACAGGATCTGTTAGACAGTAAATCAAATGGTAAGACTCTTGTAGACAAGGTCACGGTTCATGTATGTTTCCACTGGTGTACGAGACAAATAGAATCAGAATCATAGAATCAATGATTCTATTTGTCTTGTAGATGGGCCTCACATTTGCTAACCTCCAGTCAACTGGGACCTCCCTGGTGAGCCAGGACTGCTGATAAAAGATGGAGAGTGGCTTGGTGAGCACTTCCACCAGCTCCCTCAGTACCCTTGGGTGGATGCCATCTGGCCCCATAGACTTATGTGTGTCTAGGTGGTGTAGCAGGTCACTAACTATTTCCCCTTGGATTATGGGGGCTTCATTCTGCTCCCCATCTCTGTCTTCCTGCTCAGGGGGCTGGGTACCCCAAGAACAATTGGTCTTACTATTAAAGGCTGAGGCAAAGAAGGCATTAAGCACCTCAGCCTCTTCCTCATCCTTTGTCACTATGTTTCCCCCCACATCCAATAAAGGAGGGAGATTCTCCTTCTCCCTCCTTTTGTTGCTAGTTTATTTATAGAAACACTATTTGTTGTCTTTTCAACAAGTTCTAGTTGGGCTTTGGCCCTTCTAATTTTCTCCCTGCATAACCTCACAACATCCTTGTAGTCCTCCTGAGTTGCCTGCCCCTTCCTCCAAAGGTTATAAACTCTCCTTTTTTTCCTGAGTTCCAGCCAAAGCTCTCTGCTCAGCCAGGTTGATCTTCTTCTCTGCCATGTCGCCATTCGGCACATGGGGACAGCCTGTTCCTGTGCCTTTAAGAATTCCTTCTTGAAGAATGTCCAGCCTTCCTGGACTCCTTTGCCCTTCAGGACTGCCTCCCAAGGGACTCTGCCAACCAGGCCCCTAAACAGGCCAAAGTCTGCCCTCTGGAAGTCCAAGGTGGCAGTTCTGCTGATCCCCATCCTTACTTCTCCAAGAATTGAAAACTCAGTCATTTCATAATCGCTATGCCCAAGATGGCCTCCAACTGTCACATCACCCACATGTCCTTCTCTGTTCACAAACAACAGGTCTAGCAGGGTGCCTTCCCTAGTTGGCTCCCTCACCAACTGTGTGAGGAAGTTATCATCTTCCACACACTCCAGGAACCTCCTAGACTGGTTCCTCTCTGCTGCATTGTATTTCCAGCAGACATCTGGCAAGTTGAAGTCCCGCCATGAGAACAAGGGCTAGTGATTGTGAGACTTCTCCCAGCTGCTTGTAGAATTTTTCATCTGCCTCTTCATCCTGGTTGGATGATCCATAACCGACTCCCACCATGGTATCTGCCTTGTTGGCCTTCCCCCAGATTCTTACCCATAAACACTCAACCCTATCATCACCATCATCAAGCTCTAGACAGTCAAAACCCTCCCTAACATACAGGGCTACCCCACCGCCTTGCCTTCCTTGCCTATCCCTTCTGAAGAGTTTGTAGCCATCCATTGCAGCACTCCAGTTGTGCGTGTCATCCCACCATGTTTCCGTGATGGCAACCATATCATAGTTTTCCCCCTGCACAATGACTTCCAGCTCCTCCTGTTTGTTGCCCATGCTGCATGCATTGGTGTAGATGCACTTCAGTTGGGCTATTGATCCTGCCACCTTTTTGGGGGGACAAGCCCTAATTCCTATGTGACTGTTCTCAGGTGCTTCCGTGGCTTCTAACACATCAATAACTCTTGCATCTTTGCTGCTGCATGGATCTCTATCCCCTACCTCCACTGAGATGGCAGACAGAAGGACCTCGCTACCACACTGTCCCTCAAACATTGGCATGCCGCCCCCAGGCTTATCCCTAGCGAGCCTGGTTTTATCCCTTTGCCCCTTCAAATCTAGTTTAAAGCTCTTTCAGTGAGCCCTGCTAACTCCTGCGCAAAAATTCTTTTCCCCCTTTAAGAAAGGTGTACCCCCTGGCGGTGTGCTCACCCCCCCACGACCTGACCTTTTCCCATAACCCTGCTCAAGCGATAACCACCAGTGTCAGTCGTGATGGATTTGTCTGGTTGTGATGGCTGCATCTGGTTCAAAGTGGATTTGAGGGAGACAGATAACAACACAATAGCCAAGGGCTAATTTATGGCAGCGCACCCACCTGACCACAGTGCTGGTCAATGTCCAACTCAGGCCAAATTTGGAAGAAACTAACATCTGCAGTCGGTATGCAAATACGACTGTAAGTCAATCGCTTTACTCCATAAATAGTGGACAACTGTCCTGGTTCTGCCTGGGACAGGGTTAATTTACACCAGAAGCTGGCCGGGGTCTATTCTATACCATGTGACTGTCACGCTCACTATATAGAGGGGAACGACAGAGTGGGGCATCACTGCCCCCGAGCAGGCTGGGCTTCTGGCTCTAGGCAGGAGGGGCCTGTGCTGGGAAGCACCACTAAGTACAATGGGAAGCACCGCTAAGTACACTCTGTTGTTGTTATTGTTGGGGTTTGTTTGTTTGTTTTCTTTTCCTTTGTTGTCTGGATAAACTATTGTTGTTGTTAACAAGTTTTGCCTTTCTTTTTCCTGATTCTCTTCCCCCATCCCACTGGGAGGTGGGGGGGCAAGCGAGTGAAAGCATGGCTCAGCTGCTGGCTGGGGCTAAGCCATGACAGTCCTTTTTGGCGCCCAACATGGGGCACAACAGCAGCACTTTTGTATTAAGCGTGCTATAGCTGTAGTAGTTATTAAGTGACAAGCTCCTGTACAGGTCATAAAGTTTGTTGGCTGCACTATTTATCTCTTTATTTTTGGCAACATGTTAATACAAACAATGGTTATGTGCTTTGCCCTGGCACTGATGGCCTTACTGTGCTGGGGGAGCTATCTGGTGGAGAGGATGAGGGAATACATCTCCCTCTCCCTACCCAGGATTGATGTGGATAGGTTTATTATGCAGGCTCCTGAGGTCCTTGCTCACCCTTATGTAAGCTGCTTAGTACTACTAATTAATATTGTTGGCATATTACGGGGTTTGTGGAATCTGGTCTCGTCCTGGTGGAAGAGAAGACAACTTTTGGGTGAGGCAATATTGAAATGTGACCTGAGGCGGCCGGTCCCAGGGTGGCAGGGTGTGTGGAAGGACTTGGGCAGGTTCCTAGGGCGGTTAACACCTCCCATAGCCTGGGACTTTACTCCTGAACAGACAAGCAACCCTAGCAAACTGACACGCCACCTGATGGAAGGGTGCCTTGCCTATCCCAATGAGAACCAGCAGCTTCTAGCGCTGTACTGGGGCCTGGCTTGTGCCTATCGAGCCGCAGTTCAGCACTCTCAGAGGACTCTGGTTGAGGCAGGGACCCAAACTGCACCTGAGGACACCATGGTTGAGATAGGGACCCAAACAACAACTACACTAATTGCCCCAGGAGTTAAAAAGAAACAACGGACAAGGAAAGCAACGGGTCCATATACTTGATTAGTAAGGGAGGAGGAAGAAGAGGAAGGATTTGATCAAGAAGCCGGTCCTTCGACACAGACATCGGAGAAAGGAGTGAGAGAATTCTGACAGGAAGGGGAAACTACCCGGTCCCTGACCTCATCAGAACTTCGAGACATGCGGAAAGATTACAGCTGCCAGCCAGGTGAGCAGATTGCTGCCTGGCTGCTCCAATGCTGGGATAGCAGGGCCGACAGTCAGCACTTGGAAGGCAAGGAAGCCCAACAGCTGGGATCCCTTGCTAGGAACCGGGGAATTGAGCCAGGAATTGGAAAAGAGGCAGCAATTTGCAGTCTCTGGAGACGGCTCCTCTCAAGTGTGAGGGCAAGATATCCATTCAAGGAAGATCTTGTGAACTCCCCAGGAAAGTGGACCACTGCAGATGAAGGCATCCAGTACCTGAGAGAATTAGCAGTACTGGAAGTCATCTACAGGGATCTAGACAATGATGAGGTCTCCAAAGATCCAGAGGATATCCTGTGCACACGGGCTATGTGGAGGAAGGTGGTTCAGAATGCCCCAGCGTCATATTCTAACAGCCTGGCAGCGATGTATTGCTCGGATATTGATACACCAACTGTGGAGAGAGGACATGAGGAAGTGGGACGGTGAACCCGCCTTTAAGCTGGAAGCCTGTGTACGCGAACTAAGAGGGAAGACAGCTGTTAAGAAGGGGTCACCCAAGAAGTCGGTCAGCAGAGTTGCTGTAGAGACACACGAAGGCAATCAGTGATCTCCCAAACAGAGAAGAACTGAAATCACTTCCCTTGATCCTGGTGAGGGGCCTTCTGGTCTGGCGCTGCAAGGGTCAGACAGAGAATACTCTGACGAGGAACAGGAATAGAGGGTCCCTGCCTTCGGCCAGGAGGAGGAAAGGGATGACCGGGTATACTGGACTGTGTGGGTTCGATGGCCTGGCACATCAGACCCACAGAAGTATAAGGCTTTGGTACACCCTGGTGCACAGTGTGCTCTGGTGCCATCAGAACCTAGGGGCACGGAAGCCATCTGGATCTCTGGAGTGACAGGGGGATGCCAAGAATTGTCAGTATTGGAGGCTGGGGTGGGCTTAACAGAGGACAAGAGGGAAAAGCACCCCATTGTGACCGGCCCAGAGGCCCCTTGTATCCTTGGCATAGACTACCTCAGGAGAGGGTACTTCAAGGACCCAAAGGGATACTGATGGGCTTTTGATGTAGCCACGGTGAATGCAGAGAAGACCAAACAGCTATCTACCCTGCCTGGCCTCTCGGAAGATCCCTGCGTTGTGGGAATGCTGCGAGCTGAAGAACAGCAGGTGCCAATTGCTACCAGGACGGTGCACCGGCGGCAATATCGCACCAACCGAGACTCCCTGGCTCCCATCCATGAGCTGATTCATCAACTGGAGAGCCAAGGAGTCCTCAGTAAGACTCGCTCACCTTTTAATAGTCCTATGTGGCCAGTATGGAAATCTAACGGAGAATGGAGACTAACAGTGGACTATCATGGCCTGAATGAAGTCACGCCACCACTGAGTGCTGCCGTGCCAGACATGCTAGAACTTCAGTACGAATTGGAGTCCAAGGCAGCCAAGTGGTATGCTACCATTGATATTGCCAATGCATTCTTCTCAATCCCTTTGGCAGCAGAGTGCAGGCCACAGTTTGCTTTCACTTGGAGGGGCATCCAGTACACCTGGAATTGACTGCCCCAGGGGTGGAAACACAGCCCCACCCTTTGCCATGGACTGATCCAGACTGCACTGGAACAGGGTGGAGCTCCAGAACACCTGCAATACATTGATGACATCATCATGTGGGGCAACACAGCAGAAGAAGTTTTTGAGAAAGGAGAGAAAATAGTCCAAAACCTTCTAAAAGCCAGTTTTGCCATAAAACAAAGTAAGGTCAAGGGACCTGCACAGGAGATCCAGTTCCTAGGAATAAAATGGCAAGATGGACGTCGTCAGATTCCGACAGATGTGATCAACAAAATAGCAGCCATGTCTCCACCAACGAACAAAAAGGAAACCCAAGCTTTCTTAGGCGTTGTGGGTTTCTGGAGAATGCATATTCTAATTTACAGTTTCATTGTAAGCCCTCTCTATCACGTGACCCGGAAGAAGAATGATTTCACATGGGGCCCTGAGCAACGACAAGCCTTTGAACAAATTAAACAGGAGACAGTTCATGCAGTAGCCCTTGGCCCAGTCCGGGCAGGACAAGATGTTAAAAATGTGCTCTACACCGCAGCCGGGGAGAACGGCCCTACCTGGAGCCTCTGGCAGAGAGCACCAGGGGAGAGTTGAGGTCGACCCCTGGGGTTTTGGAGCCGGGGATACAGAGGATCTGAGGCCCGCTATACTCCAACTGAAAAAGAGATCTTGGCAGCATATGAAGGGGTTCGAGCTGCTTCGGAGGTGGTTGGTACTGAAGCACAGCTCCTCCTGGCACCCCGACTGCCGGTGCTGGGCTGGATGTTCAAAGGGAGAGTCCCCTCTACACATCATGCCACCAATGCCACATGGAGTAAGTGGGTCGCACTGGTCACACAACGAGCTCGAATGGGAAACCCCAGTCACCCAGGCATCTTGGAAGTGATCACGGACTGGCCAGAAAGCAAAGATTTTGGAATGTCGCCAGAGGAGGAGGTGACACGTGCTGAAGAGGCCCCACCATATAATGAACTACCAGAAAATGAGAAGGAATATGCCCTGTTCACTGATGGGTCCTGTCGGATTGTGGGAAAGCATTGAAGGTGGAAAGCTGCTGTGTGGAGACCTACACAACGAGTCGTCGAAGCTGCTGAAGGACAAGGTGAATCGAGTCAGTTTGCAGAGGTGAAAGCCATCCAGCTGGCTTTAGATATTGCTGAACGAGAAAAGTGGCCAGTGACCATGTGACCATCACACTCACTATATAGATGGGGATGACTGGAGGGGTGGGCATCGCTGCTCGGGAGTGAGCTGGGCGTCAGGCTTCAGGCAGGGAGCGACCTGTATGGGGAAGCACCGCTAAGTACACTGTGTTGTTATTATTGTTGGGGTTTCTTGTTTTGTTTGTTTTTCTTTCCCTTTGTTGTCCAGTTAAACTGTTGTTAACTCACGAGTTTTGCCTTTCTTTGTCCCGATTCTCTCCCCCATCCCACCGGGACTCGGGGGGTGAGCGAGCGACCACGTGGCTCAGCTGCTGGCTGGGGCTAAACCATGACATCATGCTCAGCATATAAAGCTGGGGGAAGAAGGAAAAAAGGGGGGGACGTTCAGAATTATGACGTTTGTCTTGCCAAGTAACTGTTACGTGTGATGGAGCCCTGCTTTCCTGGAGATGGCTGAACACCTGCCTGCCAATGGGAAGTAGTGAATGAATTCCTTGTTTTGCTTTTGCTTTACCTATTAAACTGTCTTTATCTCAACCCATAAGTTTTCTCACTTTTACTCTTCCGATTCTCTCCCCCATCCCACTGTGAGGGGAGTGAGTGTATGGCTGTGTGGTGCTCAGTTGCCGACTGGGGTTAAACCAGAACAGTCCTGTTTGCTTAATTGTCCTAGCCTAGACACTTTATTATTAATGATCTCCAAGTCCATAGAATTTAACACTCCTGTGCTCAATCCAGCAGCTCCCAATCCTGTTGAAAGATCCCTGTGTGGGTTTTCCTGTGGGACTTAAGTCATTGATCTCGTATAGATATTGTCCATTGTGAGCAATTTGGATATACTTTACTAAATTAATGTTGTCCCAGAGAATCTTAAAGTAAAATTCACGTACTTCAGAAGTAAAAACTGCAAATCTTTCAGGAAATCCTTGTCCAACTATTACTGGTGGTGTAGTAGTGGTAGTGGGAATCAGGGAAATGTCAAATTGCATACTGCCCACTGTGGTGCCTGAGCCTTGACTTCGATGGTTAATTGACACACAAACTCCCATAATGAATCCCAGCAGCTCCATTCCCAGCAGGCATTGCCATCCCTTTCTGGGATTATCTGATATTGTTACATGCATGCAATTGTGTAAGAGGAAAAGCTTAATAGGTCCTTCAGTGGTATCGTGATCATATTGTGGGGCAGTGTCTCCATCTAGAATGCGAGCATTAGTCTCTCTGACCCAAGTCCAGATTCCTGGATACAGACTACTAACACTTAAGCAAAAGGTAAGGTTAGTGTGGGTGGTCAGGTGGATGCCTTGGTTCTTGCTACCCCACTGGTGGGTTTTGGATATGTAGGGCCTCACTGTCCATGATACAGCAGAGGTTACCAACTCTTGTGGGTTTACTTGATTATTGCATAGTGCATCAACATTTGTGTGATAGTATGCCAGATTTCCCAATGCAAGGCTTAGAATTGTCTGATACATGAAGGTTCTTATCTTTTTAGATGTTGCCAACATTCTCTCCGGTGATAACA
Organism: Phoenicopterus ruber ruber; assembly: GCA_009819775.1. Classification (NCBI taxonomy): domain Eukaryota; kingdom Metazoa; phylum Chordata; class Aves; order Phoenicopteriformes; family Phoenicopteridae; genus Phoenicopterus; species Phoenicopterus ruber. Next base: position 6,884,723 of record CM020247.1, on the reverse strand, counting down.
AAGTTCCAGGGAATACTTAGTGTACTTTCTAGATGTAGTCTATGCCAAGGATGCACGGAGCCTCTGGGCCAGTCACAATGGGGTGCTTTTGCCACTCATTCCCAGTTAGGCTCACTTCAGCTTCCAATAGAGTTAACTCTTGGGACCCCCTTGTCACTCCAGAAATACAAATGGGTTATTGTATAAAACCAATAAACCTGGTTGTCCCTCTCCTCCACCTGGCTGGAAGCAGGGTCCCTCTAATCCTGGTTATAGTATTCGTTACTCATTTCTGGTAAATATGAGTCAGAAGTCCCTTCAAGAGGATCAGAAGTAACGTCAGCCCTTCTACTCTGTCTAGGGAACTGCCTGCTGGAAACTGGAGCAGCTTTTTTTCCTGGAAGAATCCCCTTTTGTGATTGTTTTTCCTTGCAACTCACCTACCCATGCCTCTAGGGTCAAGGTGGGTTTTCCATCCTACTTCCTCATGTCCTCTCCGTGGTCACACAGGTAAAACCACAGGGTTCCTCGTGGTGTGTACCCTCTATGTCCTCTCTCTTGAGCAGAGGCACGCTTACTCCTAATAGCTAAGATACTGGTCCATACAGGTGGGGAGTAGAACTTATCCTCAAATCACTGGAACTCTCGGGACAGTTTCTTGGCTAGCATGTCTGGCAATTTCTCCACAGCCGAGATGCAGGCCCATAGGGAGGAAGAGAGACTTTCTTCATATTGCCAGAGTTGGCCAGCCAATTCATCCACTGTTGGTCCCTCATCTTCTTTCCAGTGAGTTGGCATATGACGACGGTGCACTCTGTAGAAACTTCTGCCACATGGGTTCTGTGCATTGGACTTCATCTGGATCTTTGGATAACTGCTCGTTATTCGTATCATTATAAATCACCTCCAGCACGGCTAATTCCCTCAGGTACTGGATACCTCTCTCCATGGTGGTCCACTTGCCTGGGTGACATGGAACATCTTCCTTGAAGGGATACCTTTCCTTCACACCTGACAGAAGTCGCCTCCAAAGGTTGAGGGCTTGTGTCTTTTTTCCAATCACCTTGTCAATGTCCCCTTCCCTAGTGTCCTGGTTCTGGCTGGGATAGGGTTAATTTTCACCAGAAGCTGGCCAGGGTCTATTCTATACCATGTGACCACCATGCTCACTATTTAGAGGGGGATGGCGCCAGGGGCAGGATCGCTGCTCGGGAGTGGGCTTCGTGTGGGGCTCCGGGGGAGCGACCTGCGCTGGGAAGCACCGTTAAGTACACTCTGTTGTTGTTATTGTTGGGGTTTTGTAGGTGACCCGTTTTGCGACAGGTTAGAGCTGATTAAAACAGCAGTACAGTAAAGGTCAACGAAGGGACACAGCAAGGTAATAGAGCTGAATTGAAACAGCAGTGCTGCAAAGGTCAATGAAGGGACACAGTAAGGTAAACAAGAGTAACCAGAAGCAGTCAGAACCAGAAAGAAGTTTGTTGTTACACTAAAGAATTTCTTTGTTATGTTTAAGTGCACAAATTTAGAAATGTTTAAACAGGTGTTAGAGCGCATGTAGTAGATAAGGAAGCTTTATAAACCCCTGTAAGTGTGCATTAAAGCGTCTCCGCTTTCCACCTATGCCGGAGTCCGTGCCTTCATTTCCCTCAAATGGTGACCCCGACGTGATGGGGTAAATCAACGCTGCACGAGCGTCCGAAAAAGCAACGCTGCATAAGCGTCCCTTAAAGCAACGCTGAACGAGCGTCCAGTAAGCAACGCGAAGCGTCCGGAGGGAACCCAGCCGAACGAATCAAGCTAGCAGCTGGACTGCGGCTTCCACCCCGGGACATCGCCTGAAAAACAGGTGAGCGGCTGGGCATTTATAATGGGAGCTAACATTTCTGCGGAAGAAGAAGCTCTAGTTAAGTTATTAACGCACCTTTTGACAAAAAGGGGAGTAAAGTATGACTCTTATAAAATCAAACTGTTGCTGAAGTTTTTGCAAAAGCAAGGAGCCCCCTCTACGGTCTCAGCTGTGTTTGATGTGGAGATGTGGGAACAGGCTGGAGAAACGATATGGGAAGCAGTTTCTAGAGGGAGTACAACTGCCGCTGAAGTTATGACTACATGGCGTTTAGAAACTGAAACTTTAAGATCATGGCAGGCAGAAAAGAAGGTTCAAAGTGCTGCCGTTCAAGCAGTACTCACAGCTGATTCGCGCTCAGAGCCAGCAAAAGCATTAAAGGAGGGAGATCCAATAGGATTAGCCCTCCCCGCGCGGCGCGGACCGGAGCAGCCTCCCCTCCCCTGGCTGCCATGGCTCTCTAAGGCCGGTATCGGGAGCGGAGAGCGGAGCTCAGCGAGCCCAGAGCAGGGAGCAACCCCCCCACGGCCGGCCTCAGTCACCATCACACCGCGGGAGGCGGAGCGAACAGCCAGTCACCACCACCGTCCGCACCGAACAGCCGCCGCCGCCCGCCGCCGAAGAAAAAAAAAGAAAAAAAAAAAAAGTATACATGCAGTTTATTGATAGACTACGGGACTCTTTAAATAAGCAGCTTGACAACCGTGAAGCAAAAGAAGCCTTAATGTTAAAATTAGCTGTGGAAAATGCGAACACGGACTGTAAAAAAATACTCCAGGCGATGCCGGTGAACACTACAACATCACACCGCCGCGTTAGCTGGAGCCTTTGCAGCAGCTCTGCAAATCGGAGGCAAACGTTGCTTTCGCTGCCACGCTACGGGAGACTTTGCTACTGAATGTCCCCAAAAGGAAACAGGGGGAGGCGCAGTGACGCTGTCCGCCCACCCCCCCCGCTCGACCTGTCCCCGCTGAAGGGATGGCACTGCGCGTGCGCAACTGCGAGGAGTTAAAGACAGCGAACTCATTTTAATACAGACCGCCTTTGCGAACTCATTTTAATAAAGACCGCCTTTTCGGGGAAAGGTGATGAATATGTATAGACGTATGATGAATATGTAACATTTTGCTGACTAACTGGAGTGATAATTGTGTGTCTTGTTTGTAAATGCCCAGGTATTTTATGTTAAAGGTATTTTATGTTAAAGGTATTTTATGGTACTTTATGGTACTTTACGGTATTTTGTGGTATTTTGTGCTGTTTTATGCTAAAAGCATTTGTGTGTATTTTATGTTGGGAGCATTTGTGTGTGTTGTGGGGGTGTGTGTGTTTGAGACGCAGCGCTGCGAAGCGAGTGAGAGTCCTGATTTGTGGTTCCGTAACTCCATATGTGTCCCGTTGGAAAAAAAAAAAAAAAAAAAGAGAGAGAGAGAGAGAGGTATTGGATTATCCCAGAGATTTGGGATGTTTGGGAATGAAAATGAAGCACAATAGCTAATAAGAAACAATCTAGAAAATAAGCATAAGGAGTCAGAAGAGATGGGTAACACTCAGAATAAGGGTATTTTAAAGAAAAGCCCCCTTGGTCGTATATTGACACATTGGAGGGATATTGTTGGAACCGGGGGTACAGAGAATAAGAAGACTCTCATTAAATATTGTAATCAATGGTGGCTGATTTATAAGGTGGAAGATGGAACTAAGTGGCCACTTAATGGGTTAGTTCCACTTCATGGGTCAATTGATTATAACACTATCTTGCAATTAATGTTGTTTTAAGGAGAGAAGGAAAATAGGATGAAGTGTCATATGCAGATATGTTTTTCACCCTCCGAAATCACCCGGAGTGGCAAAGGGACTGTGGAATGGTGCTGCCACAGGACCCTATGGTACTCGCCCTCGAGCGGGAAAATAACAAAGAACTTAAAGGTAAACTGAAGCAGTGTTGCTCGGCATGTAGTATCGGACAAAGGTGTACTAAAATAGATAAATTCACCGGGCATCAGAACAAGATCTAACTGATTTGCTTAAGCCTCCCCCTCGATCACAGAAACAGAATGTATGACTGAGATGGAAAAACAATTAATTTAAAAAAAAAAAAAAAACAAGCTGCAGGGGATTTGGCTGAGGACCATATCCTTTGATAACCTGGGGGCGAGGATATGCTTGTGTTTCCACAGGACGAGGACCACGATGGGTACCAGCCCGTGGTGTGCGGCCTTGGTTGGGATCATCATCCTCTACTGTTGCGGTTTCAGTGCCTCATGGATCTCCATCCAACCTAGAGCAAACATCTGGGTCACACTTGCCAACATGACGGGACAGAACCACATGTGCCTCTCGATGGCCAGCGCAGCCAACCCATTTACGACATGTTTAGTTGGAATTTCCGCTTTCAGACAAGGAAGTTGTGACTGTTGTTAATAATACTTCAGTAGGGCATCATATTATGTCTAAATGGAATGTTAATTTGACGGGAAATGCTAGTAAGGAAGCGGTAACCAACTGGGATGGCTGGGCCAACTATTTGCCGGTCGTTCCATTGGAGCCACAAGAATTAGATATTTTGGGAAGTGTGAGTGCCTATGCCTGTCTAAGCTTTAATTATACTGGACGTGATAACACCGTAATTGATGTACCAGCAAGTTTATCCGTCTATAAGAACGCATCTGTGTGGTGTAATTATACCACCTCTAAAATATCTAAGTCTTCAAACAAACCTTTAGCCTTGCCGGCCGGTGTGTTTCTCATCTGTGGGGACTGGGCTTGGCAAGGTGTTCCTTCTCATGTTGCAGAAGGCCCTTGTACTCTGGGCCGCATAATGTTATTAACACCAAACACGTCCATGGTTTTAAATATTAACAGACTCCATGGGCGATCAAAACGATCAGTGAATCATTATCGAGAAGATTGTAAGGACAATGTGGATTTTTGGGAGGCAGATAAGACTATCGTAGCCTCAATCTTAGCGCCTGGTGTCGCTGCCGCCAAAGCCCTTGCGACACTTAATAAATTAGGATGTTGGCTTGCTAAGCAAAACAATGCCACATCAAAGGCATTAAGTGCTTTGCTGGTCGATACAGATTCTATTAGGCACGCCATTTTGCAAAATAGAGCAGCTATAGATTTTTTGTTATTAGCACAGGGACATGGATGTGAAGAGTTTGAAGGCATGTGTTGTATGAATTTAAGCGATAACTCTCAAACAGTATTTCAACAGATAAAGAAATTGAAAGAGCTATCTGAACAATTAACCACAAGGTCAGTAGGATTAGAATCTTGGCTGAAAGGGTTAGGATTAACAGGATGGTTAGTAGAATTAGCGAAAGGAGGACTTGTTTTGCTCATTGTATTAGTCACAATTATTATTGTAGTGCCTTGTCTGTTGCAGTGTTTGCTAAAAATGATTGAACATTCAATGCACTCTATTTGGCTTGTAAAAACAAAGAAAGGGGGAATTGTAGGTGACCCGTTTTGCGACAGGTTAGAGCTGATTAAAACAGCAGTACAGTAAAGGTCAACGAAGGGACACAGCAAGGTAATAGAGCTGAATTGAAACAGCAGTGCTGCAAAGGTCAATGAAGGGACACAGTAAGGTAAACAAGAGTAACCAGAAGCAGTCAGAACCAGAAAGAAGTTTGTTGTTACACTAAAGAATTTCTTTGTTATGTTTAAGTGCACAAATTTAGAAATGTTTAAACAGGTGTTAGAGCGCATGTAGTAGATAAGGAAGCTTTATAAACCCCTGTAAGTGTGCATTAAAGCGTCTCCGCTTTCCACCTATGCCGGAGTCCGTGCCTTCATTCCCTCAGGGTTTCTTGTTTGTTTGTTTTCCTTTGTTGTCCTGTTAAACTGTTGCTATCCCAACCCATGAGTTTTGCCTTTCTTTTTCCCAATTCTCTCCCCCATCCCACTGGGAGGGGGGGAGCAAGTGAGCGGCCGCGTGGTGCTCAGCTGCCGGCTGGGGCTAAACCACGACACCTAGACAGGTATCCCACCCTCTAATTCCAAGCTACTGGCCCCATTATCCCAGCATCGGAGCAGCCAGGTGTCAATGTGCTAACCTGGACAACGGCTGAAATCTTTTTGCATATCTCGCAGCTCACTCATGGATAGGGATCGGGTGATTATCTCTGGTTCTGCCTCTTCCTCCTGTTCTCGTGGTGACCCTGGTTCACCGTCATCCCTCACTAAGCAAACTGATTTTTTTGTGTATTTCTTCTTCTGTATAGGGGCAATTGATACTGGCACAGGTTGGTTCGCTGGTTCAGCTGTAGTGCCTGTTGCCGGGGTTTGAGTAGCCACAGTGCCTGTCGCTGCGGTTGGAGTAGCTGCAGTGCTTGTCAGGAGGGTCGGAGTAGCCGCAGTGCCTGTAGGTCTGTTTTCCCTCTCTTCCCCCTGAGGGTGCTGCATAATATCAAGCAGTCTTTGGTAGATACTGGCCAGGGCCCAGCACAGTGTGGTAAGTTGTGCCTCTTTGGAATAGCCGCAGTATTTTCCCTTCAAATATTCTATCACTTTATCAGGGTCCTGTAGTTGTTTGGGAGTGAAATTCCAAACCATTGGAGGTGAGAAGTTCTCTAGATACCTGCCCATATTCTCCCACATGCCATGCCACCCATGACCATCCAGCCTTGGGGCAGCTCTCTGGGTGCTATTCCCAAACCATTTTTTTTGTAACCCTAAACAAGACCTGGGACACATTCAGGAGACATAGCAATAAGAGCATGCTGGCTTGAACATCCCCAGGATATTCAAAATTCTCAAAAATTGTCGTAACTAGCCTGAAGGAGAAAGGGGAGGTGAAAGAATGGGGGAAATTATCCCCCCCATCTTCTCCATAGAGTGGGTGCGATTATTAATGAGTTCCGAGACATGGAGCCTGAGGTATGGGCATGACAGCAATGCCACATACAGATACCAACTTAACCTCATGGCCATTGATGTGGTTATATCATAAGCTGATATTACACAGTACAGCAAAATGATAATCCTCACCATTCTCCCCAAGGTCATAAACAGCAGTGCAGGGAATACATAGAGCACATAAGAATTTACAGAACACAACCATGTGACCAACCAAAGCAACATTGTGACTAGCAACTATTTAACTAATACAATAAGTACATATAACAAATTTTTGTCTCAACACTGTCCTAGTTTAGGCTGGAATGGAGCTAGTTTTGTCTCCAGCAGCTATCTTTTACCATTTGGGGTTAAACCACGACAGTCCTTTGAAGCCAAGCAATTAAAGCCTCTCTGGACCATGGCTGAAATATAAATATGGAGAGGCCTGGCAGTGGCCCACCAGCCGACCCTCACTTATACCAGGCATGACGTCTATGGTATGGAATACTCTCTTTGGCCAGTTTGGATCAACTATTCTGGCTCTACCCCTCCCAAGTCTTTGCACCTGGACATTAGCAAAACCTGGGAAACTGCAAAATGTCCTTGATTGTTTAGCAGCAACCAACATCATCAGTGTACTATCACCATTCTTCACATGCTAAATCCAAAACACAGTAGCTGCTGGAGACAAAACTAGCTCTGTCCCAGCCTAAACCAGGACAAACACGCTCTCTGATCAGATCTGTCGTTATCTCAACCCTTCATTGCCCCAAGTTGGGCATCAAAAAGGACTGTCGTGGTTTAGCACCAGCTGTCAGCTAAGCACCATGTGACTGCTCGCTCACTCCTCCCCCACTCCCAGGGGGGTGGGGAGGAGAATTGGGAAAAGGAAAGGCAAAACTCGTGGGTTGGGATAAAAACAGTTTAACGGGACAGCAAAGGAAGAGAAAACAGGAAAAAACCCCATAACAATAACAGAATGTACTAAGCGGGTGATTCACAGTACAGATTGCTCACTGCCCTGAACCAGCTGCCCAGCCCGCTCTGGAGCAGCGATCCCGCCCCTGGCACCATCCCCCCTTTATATACTGAGCATGACAGTCACATGGTATCGAATATCCCCCTGGCCAGCCCGGGTCAGCTATCCCAGCTGTGTCCCCTCCCAGCTTCTTGTGAAAATTAATTCTTATCCCAGCCGGAACCAGGACAACTGCCTAAAAAAATTATGAAAAGTAGATACTTCTACTCAACAGACTCCTTGTTGTCAGAAGATTGAATAGTGTCTTAAGCAGAGACATTTTATTAGCAATTCTTAAAAAATAAAAACCAAGACAGCACAATCACTATGATGAAAATCTGAGGCTTGCTTTGTGGGTAAAACACACAATCTCTCTGTTAAGACTTTACTATGTTTGTTTTAGTTTTGTATGAAACCTCTGATGGCTACTTTATTAGCTCCTGGAATACACAACTAATGCAGCAGAGTCAGTCAGCACTGTTGTGTGGAACCTGCAATACTGTGGGAATTTCATGCAATACATAGTTGCTTGCTTTGGGCAGTAGTTTGGTGCCTGCAGTTCTGAGCTCATACTTCTCAGTAAGGAGAGGAGGGAAGGGAATAACCCTTTGTTAGCTCTGCAAAATACAGGATAATGAAGATCACCAATGGCCCAGGGTTTAATGCTGTGACAATAAAGGGCGCTGATCTCAGACCACCACCAAGTGTCACAAGAATGGAGGCTGAGAAGTTGTGTTGGCACTGACCTGCAGAAATTGTCCTGTGGCTTGAGGACTCCTTGAAAATAATAACTAATAGGGCTGGCACCAGAGAAGCCCCAGGAAAGAGCTGCTGACTGCCAGGATGTCCTGGTTGCGGCTGGGATAGGGTTAATTTTTGCCAGAAGCTGGCCGGGTCTATTCTATACCATGTGACCGTCACGCTCACTATATAGAGGGGGTCGATCGGAGCGGGGGGATCGCTGCTCGGGAGCGGGCTGGGCGTCGGGCTCCGGGTGGGGGGGAAGCGACCTGTACGGGGAGCACCGCTAAGTACACTCTGTTGTTGTTATTGTTGGGGTTTCTTGTTTGTTTGTTTCCTTTCCCTTTGTTGTCCGGTTAAACTGTTGTTGTTAACCCACGAGTTTTGCCTTTCTTTGTCCCGATTCTGTCCCCGTCCCACCGGGAGGGTGGGGGTGAGCGAGCGACCGCGTGGCTCAGCCTCCGGCTGGGGCTAAACCATGACAGTCCTTTTTGGCACCCAACGTGGGGCACAACAACAGCACTTTTGTATTGTGTGCTATAGCTGTAGTAGTTACTAAGTGACAAGCTCCTGTACAGGTCATAAAGTTCGTTGGCTGCACTGTTTATCTCTTTACTTTTGGCAACATGTTAATGTGAACAATGGGTATGTGCTTTGTCCTGGCATTGACAGCCTCACTGTCCTGGGGGAACTATCTGGTGGAGAGGAGGAGGGAATACATCATCTCCCTCTCCCTACCCAGGATTGATGTGGATAGGTTTATTACACAGGCTCCTGAGGTCCTTGCTCACCCTTATGTGAGCTGCCTACTTATTAATATTGTTGGCATTTTACGGGGTTTGTGGAATCTGGTCTCATCCTGGTGGAAGAGAAGACAACTTTTGGGTGAGGCAGTATTGAAGCGTGACCCGAGGTGGCCAGTCCCAGGGTGGCAGGGTGTGTGGAAGGACTTGGGCAGGTTCCTAGGGCGGTTAACACCTCCCATAGCCTGGGACTTTACTCCTGAACAGACAAGCAACCCTAGCAAACTGACACGCCACCTGATGGAAGGGTGCCTTGCCTATCCCAATGAGAACCAGCAGCTTCTAGCGCTGTACCGGGGCCTGGCTTGTGCCTATCGAGCCGCAGTTCAGCACTCTCAGAGGACTCTGGTTGAGGCAGGGACCCAAACGGCACCTGAGGACACCATGGTTGAGATAGGGACCCAAACAACAACAGCAACTACACTAATTGCCCCAGGAGTTAAAAAGAAACAACGGACAAGGAAAACAACGGGTCCATATGCTCAGTTAGTAAGGGAAAAGGAAGAAGAGGAAAGGTTTGATCAAGAAGCCGGTCCTTCGACAAAGACGTTGGAGGAAGGAGTGAGAGAATTCCGACAGGAAGCAGAAACTACCCAGTCCCTGACCTCATCAGAACTTCGAGACATGCGGAAAGATTACAGCTGCCAGCCAGGTGAGCGGATTGCTGCCTGGCTGCTCCGATGCTGGGATAGCAGGGCCGACAGTCAGCAATGGCAAGGCACGGAAGCCCAACAGCTGGGATCCCTTGCTAGGAACCGGGGAATTAAGAGAGGAATTGGAAAAGAGGCAGCAATTTGCAGTCTCTGGAGACAGCTCCTGTCAAGTGTGAGGGCAAGATATCCATTCAAGGAAGATCTTGTGAACTCCCCAGGAAAGTGGACCACTGCAGATGAAGGCATCCAGTACCTGAGAGAATTAGCGGTACTGGAAGTCATCTACAGGGATCTAGACAATGATGAGGTCTCCAAAGATCCAGAGGATGTCCTGTGCACATGGGCTGTGTGGAGGAAGGTGGTTCAGAGTGCCCCAGCGTCATATTCTAACAGCCTGGCAGCGATGTATTGCCTGGATATCGATACACAACTGTGGAGAGAGTGTCTTCTTGGCTCCAAAACTTTGAAGAAAATCTCTGTACCTCCTCATCCCTATGGGCCAGTGCCTTGGCTATCAGGGGTGCCCCAAGAAATCAGTCCTCTCCTGCCTCAGTCAGAGGGAAAGGGAGCCCCAAGCACACGCCATGTGGAGCACTCTGGTTCTTCCTGCGTGACCAGGAGGAGGACATGAGGAAGTGGGACAGTAAACCCGCCTTTAAGCTGGAAGCCCGTGTACGTGAACTGAGAGGGAAGACAGCTGTTAAGAAGGGGCCACCCAGGAAGTCTGTCGGCAGAGTTGCTGTAGAGACACACGAAGGCAATCAGCGATTTCCCAAACAGAGAAGAACTGAAATCACCTCCCTTGATCCTGAGGAGGGGCCTTCTGGTCTGGCGCTGCAAGGCTCAGACAGGGAATACTCTGACGAGGAACAGGAATAGAGGGTCCCTGCCTTCGGCCAGGAGGAGGAAAGGGATGACCGTGTATACTGGACTGTGTGGGTTCGATGGCCTGGCACATCAGACCCACAGAAGTATAAGGCTTTGGTAGACCCTGGTGCACAGTGTACTCTGGTGCCATCAGAACCTAGGGGCACGAAACCCATCTGGATCTCTGGAGTGACAGGGGGATGCCAAGAATTGTCGGTATTGGAGGTTGAGGTGAGCTTAACAGAGGACAAGAGGGAAAAGCACCCCATTGTGACCGGCCCAGAGGCCCCTTGTATCCTTGGCATAGACTACATCAGGAGAGGGTACTTCAAGGACCCAAAGGGATACTGATGGGCTTTTGGTGTAGCCACAGTGAATGCAGAGAAGACCAAACAGCTATCTACCCTGCCTGGCCTCTCGGAAGATCCCTTCCTTGTGGGATTGCTGCGAGCTGAAGAACAGCAGGTGCCAATTGCTACCAGGACGGTGCACCGGCGGCAATATCGCACCAACCGAGACTCCCTGGCTCCCATCCATGAGCTGATTCATCAACTGGAGAACCAAGGAGTCCTCAGTAAGACTTGCTCACCTTTTAATAGTCCTATATGGAGATTAACAGTGGACTATCATGGCCTGAATGAAGTCACGCCGCCAGAGTACTGCCGTCCCAGACATGCTAGAGCTTCAGTACGAATTGGAGTCCAAGGCAGCCAAGTGGTATGCTACCATTGATATTGCCAATGCATTCTTCTTGATCCCTTTGGCAGCAGAGTGCAGGCCACAGTTTGCTTTCACTTGGAGGGGCATCCAGTACACCTGGAATTGACTGCCCCAGGGGTGGAAACACAGCCCCACCCTTTGCCATGGACTGATCCAGACTGCACTGGAACAGGGTGAAGCTCCAGAACACCTGCAATACATTGATGACATCATCATGTGGGCCAACACAGCAGAAGAGCTTTTTGAGAAAGGGGAGAAAATAATCCAAATTCTTCTGAGAGCTGGCTTTGCCATAAAACAAAGTAAGGTCAAGGGACCTGCACAAGAGATCCAGTTCCTAGGAATAAAATGGCAAGATGGACGTCGTCAGATTCCGACAGATGTGATCAACAAAATAGCAGCCATGTCTCCACCAACGAACAAAAAGGAAACCCAAGCTTTCTTAGGCGTTGTGGGTTTCTGGAGAATGCATATTCCAAATTACAGTTCTATTGTAAGCCCTCTCTATCAAGTGACCCGAAAGAAGAATGATTTCACATGGGGCCCTGAGCAACGACAAGCCTTTGAACAAATTAAACAGGAGATAGTTCATGCAGTAGCCCTTGGGCCAGTTCGGGCAGGACAAGATGTTAAAAATGTGCTCTATACCGCAGCCGGGGAAAACGGCCCTACCTGGATCCTCTGGCAGAGAGCACCAGGGGAGAGTTGAGGTCGACCCCTGGGGTTTTGGAGCCGGGGATACAGAGGATCTGAGGCCCGCTACACTCCAACTGAAAAAGAGATCTTGGCAGCATATGAAGGGGTTCGAGCTGCTTCGGAGGTGGTTGTTACTGAAGCACAGCTCCTCCTGGCACCCCGACTGCCGGTGCTGGGCTGGATGTTCAAAGGGAGAGTCCCCTCTACACATCATGCCACCAATGCCACATGGAGTAAGTGGGTCACAATGATCACACAGCGAGCTCGAATAGGAAACCCCAGTCACCCAGGCATCTTGGAAGTGATCATGGACTGGCCAGAAGGCAAAGATTTTGGAATGTCGACAGAGGAAGAGGTGACACGTACTGAAGAGGCCCCACCATATAATGAACTACCAGAAAATGAGAAGGCATATGCCCTGTTCACTGATGGGTCCTGTCGGATTGTGGGAAAGCATCGAAGGTGGAAAGCTGCTGTGTGGAGTCCTACACGACAAGTCATAGAATCATAGAATTGTTCTGGTTGGAAGAGACCTCCAAGATCATCGGGTCCAACCATTAACCTATCACTACCAAGTCCCCCACTAAATCATATCCCTTAGGGCCTCATCTAAACGCCTTTTGAATACCCCCAGAGATGGGGACTCCACCACCTCCCTGGGCAGCCTGTTCCAGTGCCCGACAACCCTTTCGGTGAAGAAATTTTTACGAATGTCCAATCTAAACCTCCCCTGGCGCAACTTGAGGCCATTTCCTCTTGTTTTGTTGTCTGTTACTAGGGAGAAGAGACCAACCCCCATCTCTCTACAACCTCCTTTCAGGTAGTTGTAGAGAGCAATAAGGTCTCCCCTCAGCCTCCTTTTCTCCAGGCTAAACATCCCCAGTTCCCTCAGCCGCTCCTCATAGGACTTGTGTTCCAGACCCTTCACCAGCCTCGTTGCCCTTCTCTGGACACGCTCCAGCACCTCAATGTCTTTCTTGTAGTGAGGGGCCCAAAACTGAACACAGTACTCGAGGTGCGGCCTCACCAGGGCCGAGTACAGGGGGACAATCACCTCCCTAGTCCTGCTGGCCACACTATTTCTGATACAGGCCAGGATGCCGTTGGCCTTCTTGGCCACCTGGGCACACTGCTGGCTCATGTTCAGCCGGCCGTCAACCAACACCCCCAGGTCCTTTTCCGCCGGGCAGCTTTCCAGCCACTCCCCCCCAAGCCTGTAGCGTTGCCTGGGGTTGTTGTGACCCAGGTGCAGGACCCGGCACTTGGCCTTGTTGAACCTCATACAATTGGCCTCGGCCCATCGATCCAGCCTGTCCAGGTCCCGCTGTAGCGCCTGCCTGCCCTCCAGCAGATCGACACTCCCGCCCAACTTGGTGTCATCTGCAAACTTACTGAGGGTGCACTCGATCCCCTCGTCCAGATCATTGATAAAGATATTGAACAGAACTGGCCCCAATACTGAGCCCTGGGGAACACCACTTGTGACCGGCCGCCAACCGGATTTAACTCCATTCACCACAACTCTTTGGGCCCGGCCATCCAGCCAGTTTCCTACCCAGCGCAGAGTACGCCCATCCAAGCCATGGGTAGCCAGTTTCTCCAGGAGGATGCTGTGGGAGACGGTATCAAAGGCTTTACTAAAGTCCAGGTACACAACGTCCACAGCCTTTCCCTCATCCACTAAGCGGGTCACCATGTCGTAGAAGGAGATCAGGTTGGTCAGGCAGGACCTTCCTTTCATAAACCCGTGCTGACTGGGCCCGATCACCCGGTTGTCCCGTACGTGCCGCGTGATGGCACTCAAGATGATCTGCTCCATAACCTTCCCGGGCACCGAGGTCAGGCTGACAGGCCTGTAGTTCCCCGGATCCTCCTTCCGGCCCTTCTTGTAGATGGGCGTCACATTTGCCAGCTTCCAGTCAACTGGGACCTCCCCAGTTAGCCAGGACTGCTGGTAAATGATGGAGAGTGGCTTGGTGAGCACTTCTGCCAGCTCTTTCAGCACCCTTGGGTGGATCCCATCTGGCCCCATAGACTTGTGCGTGTCTAGGTGGCGTAGCAGGTCACTGACCATTTCCCCTTGGACTTCGGGGTTTACATTCTGCTCCCCATCCCTGTCTTCCTGCTCAGGGGGCTGGGTGCCCAGAGAGCAACTTCCCTTGCTGTTGAAGACTGAGGCAAAGAAGGTATTTAGCACCTCAGCCTTTTCCTCATCCCTTGACACTAAGTTTCCCTCCGCATCCAATAGAGGAGGGAGATTCTCCTTAGCCCCCTTTTTGTTGTTAATGTATTTATAGAAGGACTTTTTGTTGTCTTTTATGGCAGTAGCCAGACTAAGTTCTAATTGGGCTTTGGCCCTTCTAATTTTCTCCCTGCATGACCTCACAACATCCTTGTAGTCCTCCTGAGTTGCCTGCCCCTTCCTCCAAAGGTGGTAGACTCTCTTTTTTTTCCTAAGTTCCAGCCGGAGCTCTCTGCTCAGCCAGGCCGGTCTTCTTCCCCGCCAGCTCATCTTTCGGCTCACGGGGACGGCCTGCTCCTGCGCCTTTAAGATTTCCCTCTTGAAGAATGTCCAGCCTTCCTGGACGCCTTTGCCCTCCAGGACTGCCTCCCAAGGGACTCTGCCAACCAGACTCCTAAACAGGCCAAAGTCTGCCCTCCGGAAGTCCAAGGTGGCAGTTCTGGTGACCCTCCTCTTTACTTCTCTGAGAATCGAGAATTCTATCATTTCGTGGTCACTGAGCCCAAGACGGCCTCCGACCGTCACATCACCCACAAGACCTTCTCTGTTCACAAACAACAGGTCCAGCGGGGCGCCTTCTCTCGTGGGCTCCCTCACCAGCTGTGTGAGGAAGTTATCTTCCACACACTCCAGGAACCTCCTGGACTGTTTCCTCTCTGCTGCATTGTATTTCCAGCAGACATCCGGCAAGTTGAAGTCCCCCACGAGAACAAGGGCTAGCGATCGTGAGGCTTCTCCCAGCTGCCTGTAGAATACTTCATCTGCCTCCTCATCCTGGTTGGGTGGTCTATAACAGACTCCCACCACAATGTCTGCCTTGGTGGCCTTCCCCCTGATTCTGACCCACAGGCACTCAACCCTCTCGTCACCATCCTCGAGCTCAAGGCAGTCCAGACTCTCCTTAACATAGAGGGCTACCCCACCGCCTCTCCTTCCTTGCCTATCCCTTCTAAAGAGTTTATAGCCGTCCATCGTGGCACTCCAGCTATGTGTGTCATCCCACCATGTTTCCGTGATGGCAACTATATCGTAGTTTTCCCCTTTCACAACAGCCTCAAGCTCCTCCTGTTTGTTGCCCATGCTCCGTGCATTCGTGTAGATGCACTTCAGCTGGGCTAGTGATCCTGTTGCCTTTGTGGTGGGAGAAGCCCTACTCCCTACATGTCCCATCTCAGGTATTTCCATGGTTCCTAGCTGGTCAATGACCCCTGTGTCCCTGCTGCTGCACGGGTCTCTCTGTCCTACCTCATCTGAGACAGCTGACCGAAGGGCCTCGCTGGCACGCCATCCCTCATTCATCGGCGTGCCTCCCCTAGGCTTCTCTCTAGCAAGCCTAGTTTTATCCCCTTCCCCCTTCAAATCTAGTTTAAAGCCCTCTCAATGAGCCCTGCTAACTCCTGCGCTAGGATCCTTTTCCCCCTTTGGGACAGGTTTGCCCCGTCTGCCGCCAGCAGGCCTGGTGCCATGTAAACCAACCCATGGTCGAAGAACCCAAAGTCCTGCCGGTGACACCAGGCTCGGAGCCAGTTGTTGATCTGCTGGCTCCTCCAGTTTCTACCCTCATCCTTCCCCAGAACTGGAGGGATAGAGGAGAACACTACCTGTGCTCCTGATCCCTTAACCAGTCGCCCCAAGGCCCTGAAGTCCCTCTTGATTGCCCCGGGACCTCTTTTTGCCACCTCCTCACTGCCTACCTGGAAGATCAACAGGGGATAGTAGTCCGAGGGCCTTACTAGGGTGGGAAGCTTCCTCCTCACATCCTTGACCCGGGCCCCCTGGAGACAGCAGACTTCCCTAAGCAGTGGGTCCGGTCTGCATATGGGCCCTTCTGTTCCTTTCAGAAGGGAGTCTCCTATGACAATGACCCGTCTCTTGTTTTCCTTTGTGGGGGCAGTTTGGATGCAGGCCCTCGGCTGACTAGTCCTCGGCGGCACCTCCAGGCTGGCTGAACCATCAGCCTGGTCGTTGTTTGGTTCCAGTGGCAGGGCCTCGTACCTATTGTGCAAGGGCACCTGCGGAGGTGGGCTAGGCGCTGAGGAAACACGCCTGCCTCGCCGGGGAGGCACTAGTTGCCACTGTCCCCTGTCCCCTACGTCCCTGCATTCAGCCGTGCAGGGAGAGGATCGGGATCGGGAGTCCCCCGCGACAGGCACCTTGGCTGCCTGTTGCGCCTGTCGCAGGGAGGGCAGGGTGCGAGTCCAGTCGTCAATCTCCCTCTCGCACTCCCTGATGCTCCTCAACCTGCTCACCTCCTGCCGGAGCTCTGTCACCAGGCGGAGGAGGTCCTCTACCTGGGCACACCTCCCACAGGCATGCTCGCTGCCACTGTCGCCCAGTGCTGGCGTCAGAGTAGGGCACACCCTGCAGCCTGACACCTGGGTGGCAGCGTGTTCCCACTGCAGGTCCGTCTGGGAAGCTGCGTCAGCCTTGGCGGGTGCAAGGCTTGGAGCGGCCATGGCTTTCTGCCGGGTGGACACCATCGCTTCCCCCGTCGAGCCGGCGGAGCTTCAGCGCCCTCCCTGCACGCCCTGCCGGCGCGAACTGCCGCGCAAACTGCCGCGCCGCGCCCTTCCTGACGCGCCGCGCCCTGTTTGCCCGCCCTGTTCGCCGCGCTCCGGGTCGCTGGCGCTCCCCGGGGGCTTCTTTATACCCCGCCGCAGAAGTCACAGAAGTCACTGAAGGAGAAGATGAATCAAGTCAGTTTGCAGAAGTGAAAGCCATCCAGCTGGCTTTAGATATTGCTGAACGAGAGAAGTGGCCAGTTCTCTACCTCTGTACTGCCTCATGGATGGTGGCGAACGCCCTGTGGGGGTGGTTACAGCAATGGAAGCAGAGCAACTGGCAGCGCAGAGGCAAACCCATCTGGGCTGACAAATTGTGGCAAGATATTGCTGCCTGGGTAGAGAAGCTGGTTATAAAAGTACGCCACGTAGATGCCCACGTACCTAAGAGTCAGGCCACTGAGGAACATCAAAACAACCAGCAGGTGGATCAGGCTGCTAGGATTGAAGTGGCGCAAGTAGATCTGGATTGGCAACATAAAGGTGAATTATTCCTAGCTCAGTGGGCCCATGACACCTCAGGCCATCAGGGAAGAGATGCAACATATAGATGGGCTCGTGATCGAGGGGTGGAGTTGACCATGGACACTATCGCACAGGTTATCCATGAGTGTGAAACATGTGCTGCAGTGAAGCAAGTCAAGCGGTCAAAGCCTCTGTGGTATGGAGGACGATGGCTGAAATATCAATATGGGGAGGCCTGGCAGATTGATTATATCACACTCCCACAGACCCGCCAAGGCAAGCGCCATGTGCTTACAATGGTGGAAGCAACCACCTGATGGCTGGAAACATATCCCGTGCCCCATGCCACCGCCCGGAACACTATCCTGGGCCTTGAGCAGCAAGTTTTATGGCGACATGGCACCCCAGAAAGGATTGAGTCAGACAACGGGACTCATTTCCGAAACAACCTCCTAGACACCTGGGCCAGAGAGCATGGCATTGAGTGGGTGTATCACATCCCCTATCATGCACCAGCCTCTGGGAAAATTGAACGATACAATGGCCTACTGAAAACTACGCTGAGAGCAATGGGTGGTGGGACCTTCAAACATTGGGATACACATTTAGCCAAAGCCACCTGGTTAGTCAACACTAGGGGATCTACCAATCGAGCTGGTCCTGCCCAGTCAAAGCCTTTACATACTGTAGAAGGGATAAAGTTCCTGTGGTGCACATGAAGAATATTTTAGGGAAGACAGTCTGGGTTACTCCTGCCTCAGGCAAAGGCAAACCCATCCGTGGGATGCACTTGGTGGGTGATGCAAAATGATGGGGAAGTCCGATGTGTACCTCGAGGGGACTTGATTTTGGGTGAGAATAGCCAATGAATGAAACTGTATGATGTTAATTGCTAAATAACCTTGTCACTGTATGTCATCTCTATCACAGTTGCTATATGCCAAATCGATGATGATATAGCAAGAATTACCCAAATTAATAAAGAATGAACCTATTGATAAAACTGAGCAAAGTGCAGCAGTGATGGAAGCAGAACTGGCTTTAGCAACTGGCGCCCATCAACTTCCTCAAGAGATCGACATCTTCAACCCACAGACCATGGACATGATACACCAGCCGAGCCAGATACCACAACTGCGAGCTCCAGATGCAACAATCCAACGCTACACACCATCCTCCCACTGCGTCCGGTGTCACCTGCTGAACCGCACCAAGACCCAGCCCTGTTTCGCCGACTGAGCAAACTCCACATCATCTCTCCTGCCCCAAGAGACTATTCTGACAGATGGAGCCTAAAGTCATGGACTAAATGAACTCAATAGACACTTTAAAGGGATGGTCCATAGACTAAGGGAATGATGTCTGTATGTATATATATATAACAGGAAAAGTGGTGGTGATTAATTGGGAAGTGTAGGATCTGAGCGTGACATATATGGTATAGAATAAGGGGTGGATAATGTCCTGGTTGCTGCTGGGATAGGGTTAATTTTTGCCAGAAGCTGGCCAGGGGTCTATTCTATACCATGTGACCATCACCCTCACTGTATAGAGGGGGTCGACCGGAGGGAGGGGGATCGCTGCTCGGAGCAGGCTGGGCGTGGGCTCCCGGCCGGGGAGTGACCTGTACGGGAAGTGCTGCTAAGTACACTCTATTGTTGTTATTGTTGGGGTTTCTTGTTTGTTTGGTTTCTTTCCCTTTGTTGTTCGGTTAAACTGTTGTTGTTAATCCACGAGTTTTGCCTTTCTTTTTCCTGATTCTCTCCCCCAGCGGGAGAGGGGCGTGAGCGAGCGACCGCGGCTCAGCCTCTGGCTGGGGGCTAAACCACGACACA
This sequence comes from Phoenicopterus ruber ruber, assembly GCA_009819775.1. Taxonomy (NCBI): domain Eukaryota; kingdom Metazoa; phylum Chordata; class Aves; order Phoenicopteriformes; family Phoenicopteridae; genus Phoenicopterus; species Phoenicopterus ruber. The sequence goes on along the minus strand of CM020247.1, from coordinate 6,865,446 downwards.
GGATCAAGGATGGGATGTGGGTGCAAGTATAAGGTAAGGGAATAACCCTGGTCAGATCCACTGCTATCTTTCCTATCACAACAAACGACAGTATGATATTCCCCCTAGAAGAGATTTGGGATGCTCAAGGGGAGATGCTCAAAAACAGCATCTCGTCCTAGAGAGAGGGGCAGTGAAAGGATGACAAGTTGAGGAAGATCAGTGAAGAAGGAGGGGGAGTAGGCGCTGCAGGCACTGGAGCAGAGATTCCCCTGCAGCCCGTGGTGAAGACCATGGTGAGGCAGGCTGTCCCCCTGCAGCCCATGGAGGTCCACAGTGGAGCAGATATCCACCTGCAGCCCATGGAGTACCCCATGCCGGAGCAGGTGGATGCTCGAAGGAGGCTATGACCTTGTGGGAAGCTCGCGCTGGAGCAGTTTGTGAAGAACTGTAGCCCGTGGGAAGGACTCACGTTGGAGAAGTTCATGGAGAACTGTCTCCTGTGGGAGGGACCCCACGCTGGATCAGGGGAAGAGTGTGAGGAGTCCTCCCCTTGAGGAGGAAGGAGTGGCAGAGACAACATGTGATGAACTGACCACAACCCCCATTCCCCATTCCCCTGCACCACTCGGGGGGAGGAAGTAGAGAAACTGGGAGTGAAGTTGAGCCTGGGAAGAAGGGAGGGGTGGGGGGAAGGTGATTTTAAGATTTGGTTTTATTTTCTCATTATCCTACTCTGATTTGATTTGCAATAAATTAAATTAATTTTTCCCCAAGTCAAGTCTGTTTTGCCTGTGACAGTAACTGCTGAGTGATCTCCCTGTCCTTATCTTGACCCACAAGCCTTTCGTTATATTTTCTCTCCCCTGTCCAGTTGAGGAGGGGGAGTGATAGAGTGGCTTTGGTGGGCACCTGGCATCCAGCCAGGGTCAACCCACCACAATGTGGAAATAGTTATGTCTTACCACAGACTCCGCATACACAGAACAATAATCCTAGCAATGCTATTGATATGTATTTGCTAAGAAAAGTGAATTCCACAGAAATCTCTTCAATCTGCAGTCCTTGTTCCCCAATGCAGAAAACAACCTGCAACAGAAAATTAATTCACCCTTTCAACCTAAATAGTAAAGGCAAAAAAAATTTTAGTGTACAGCAACTGTTCGAGTTAAGCTCACACAATGGAGTAATTTCTACTTTTTTTCGTTAGTAGTCTGTTATCAGTAAACTCGCAAATAAAAGTATATCACACTGTCATCAGCTTTTTCTTAATGTACTTTGAAAATAATAATAGTCTAAATCTGTTTCTCTCTCAAACCCAGCTCTGGAAGTGAATCAAACAGATTAAACAGAATTTTCCCAGTTTACACTTTATCTTACCAGACTGATCATGATGTTCCCTCTTCTTCCTGCCTTTGCTCTTAAATGTTTTCATACGTTAATCTATTGTTATTATTTCTCATTAGCACTCTGAAGAGGGAATTCAAATTGTAACTGCTCAGTAATGATAATTTGTGACAGAGGAATCATCAGGCACGGCGTGCAAGAAGGCCTAACTGCAGAACCAGTTAAACTGGCTGGAAGCAGGAATGCCAGAGGTGGAAAAAGTCCATGTAAGGAAGCAAAGTTTCCCTTGCTGAAAAGATAAGAAATGCTGCAGTATTGGTTTGTAGTAATGTGGAATGTGAATGCTCAGGGGCCACTTTTGGTAAACAGAACTGGTGCTGGGGGCACTGCATAATTCCTACAACAGTTTTGGTACCCCAGATGGGACCCTAGGCAACCACTGCCAGATCCTCTTGTCTACAAACTTCCAATTGTCAGCATTGGGTGAGTTCGCCTGGGAACTTTGTGGAATGGGAGGCCCCAACTGGTGAGTCTTAAAATTCCGCAACTAAATTCTGATATAAGTATAAGCGCGCTAGAATGGGGAATATACCCGGCGTAGAGAAGGGGATGCCCTTGGCCGAGGTACTAGAGAACTGGAGAAAGATAGATGGAGTTGCAGGTTTACTGAAAAAATGAGCAGTCGTTTTGTGTCAGGAAGACTGGCCAGCACTTACAGGAGCAGGGGGACGGCCCTGTGAAGGGTCCTTTGAATTAAAGAAATTTGCTATGCTCCGGGCAAATTTTGGAGGATGAAAAACCTCAGCAAATGAATTATTGGTATGTATGGGATAATTGGGCATATGACCGTTACAAAGAGGATGGTCGAAAAGGAGTACGAAAACCTCGAGGAGGAACTTTAACTGCAGCAGTTGCAAGTAATTTAACCGAGACACCTGCAGAGTCAGTCTCTACACCATCCTATACTACTCCCACTCCCTCTGTATTGCTTGTTGATTTCCTGCCAATTGCCTCTGCTGTCCCCAGCTGGGCTTTACCCTATGGTTTCTAATGTTATCCCTAATCCTCTTGCAATGCAGCCAGCGGCAGGGGGGCAGGGGGAAATGTCCCCCACCTCCAGTGTTACATGTATACACCCATCACCCCTGGAACCCTTGGGGATTTGATTATGTGGGGAAACCAAATGCCCAGGTTAAGGGAAGATGTGGTTCGGTGTGCATCATTATTTTCCAATATTTGTTTGGGATATAATCCATCCTGGGCCGATGTTAACCTGTTATTGAGAGAGTTGTTCCTTTCAGACAAGAGAGATAAGATAATTTAAAAGCATGTGGAATTAAACCTACAGGCAGGGGGAAATTGGACTGTCTGGCCTCAGGTTGATCCTAATTGGGATTAATCAAACAGAGATAATTGCTGAAGGGGAGGAAGTTGAAATCTGATAGATGCTATTAGAGCTTGCAAGGAGATAAGAGTAAATTGGACTAAAGTACAGGAATGTAGATAGAGGCCAGAGGAACACCCCAGCAACTACTAGGGAAGATTGCAACAGACTTTGTTGATGTATGGGGGAATGACTCTCCAGAATTTTAATAATGAATTGACAGCAAGTGTGTTTGTGGATCAAGCTGCACCAGATATAAGGAAGTATTTCAAAGAACATATGCATGGTTGGCAAGGAGAGACATTACAAAAAATCTTAAGTGTGGCTGTGTTTGTATACGATGGTCAAGAAGAAAAACAGAGAGTGGAACTGGCAAAGGAAAGGAGAAAGGAAAGGAGCATGAAGCAAGTCTCTTGGCAGCAGTGTTAACACAAGGCTTGCAGTTGAGAGGGAAGGGAAGAGGATTTTCCCCTTCCCGAGGAAGGGGTAGAGGAAGAGGTGGAATAGATCGAGGATATGGAGGAGCAGGTAGATTTGGAGATGACTGAGTAAACAGATGTAATTAATGAATGTGGGGAAAGAGGACCCCAAAAGGGATTAAATTCAGAATTCTTAGGACTGAGATTGGAGGGCAGTAACTCAGGACAACAATGACAGGAGGGAGGGGACTTAGAAGACTCTGGAAGTTGAGATTTACGGGCTGTGGAAAACCAAATTAGACCATAGAGGACACATAATTGGGAAAACAGGAAACAAAGAAATTGATTTCCTAGTCGACAAAGGAGCAACACTGTCCCTTCTAAATTTTGTACCGAAAGACTCCATGTCTCAAGACAGAGTAATGATTTCAAGGAGTGACCAGGAAAGGGGAACATGCCCTCAGTAAACCATTATTGCTATTGATAGGTAACAAGGGAATTTGGGGAAGATTTGTAATAGATGAAGAGTCACCAGCTTGTTTATTGGGGAGAGATTTATTACAAGCTTTAGACATGCAATTGCATCTGTCCCCTAGGGGTACTGATTTGATAATTGCAGGGTTATGTGTTATATCTGATGCGGGAGAGTCAGAGTTGAAAATACTGGAGGAATTGAAGGAGGTGCCCCAGGAATTGTGGAGTAAATCAGGAACAGATGTAGGATTATTAAAATTGGCATGGCCAGTCCACATAAAAACAAAGGGAGGATCACGTCCTGTGGTAAAGCAATACCCAATCCCCTGGGAAGCAGAAAACAGTATTCAAAACCAAATTGATCAATATCTTTTTAAGAATACTCCAATAACGGGGCATATGACTGCCATAAAGCTAAAACCTCAAGGAGGAACTTTAGCTGCAGCAGTTGTAAAAATCGGAATACACTGATTTTGCCAGTAAAGTAAAATAGGTTAGATAAGGATGGAGATTCAGAATTTAGGTTTGTTCAAGATCTGAGAGCTATTAATCAATATGTGATTGTTCCACATCCAGTGGTACTGGATCCCTCCACTGTGCTCCTACAGATACCATACTGGGCTAATGGCTTTACTGTGATCGATTTGACTGTTGCATTTTTCAGCATCCCGATAGACGAAGAGAGTAAACTGTTGTTTGCCTTCACTTGGAAAGGACAGCAGTTAACGTGGACTCACCTTCCACAGGGGTTTACTGGGTCTCCCACTATATTTTCCCAGATATTGAAAGAAGATTTAAAAGATATTGAGTTACCTCAAGTCCCCCAGGGGTCAGTACTGGGCCCAGTCTTGTTCAATGTATTCATCAATGACCTGGATGAAGGGACAGAGTGCACCCTCAGCAAGTTTGCCGATGATATGAAACTGGGAGGACTGGTTGATACACCCAAAGGCTGTGCTGCCATTCAGTGAGACCTGGACAGGCTAGAGTGTAGGGCAGAGAGGAACCTCATGAGGTTCAACACGGGCAAGTGCAGGGTCCTGCACCTGGGGAGGAATAACCCCATGCACCAGTACAGGTTGGGGGTTGACCTCCTGGAAAGCAGCTCTGAGGAGAAGGACCTGGGAGTCCTGGTGGATGACAAATTCACCATGAGCCAGCAATGTGCCCTTGCGGCCAGGAAGGCCAATGGCATCCTGGGGTGCATTAAGAAGAGTGTGGCCAGCAGGTCGAGGGAGGTTGTCCTCCCCCTCTACTCTGCCCTAGTGAGGCCCCATCTGGAGTACTGCATCCAGTTCTTGGCTCCCCAATTCAAGAAAGACGAGGAACTACTGGGGAGAGTCCAGCGGAGGGTTACAGAGATGATTAGGGGACTGGAGCATCTCTCCTCTGGGGAAAGGCTGAGGGAGCTGGGGCTGTTTATCCCGAGGAAGAGAAGACTGAGAGGGGATCTCATCATTGCTTATAAATATCTCAAGGGTGGGTGTCAAGAGGATGGGGCCAGACTCTTTTCAGTGGTGCCCAGCAACAGGACAAGGGGCAACAGGCACAAACTGGAACACAGGAAGTTCTGCCTGAACATGAGGAAAAACTTCTTTACTGTGAGGGTGTCAGAGCACTAGAATAGGCTGCCCAGGGAGGTTGTGGAGTCTCCTTCTCTGGAGATATTAAAAACCCACCTGGATGCAGTCCTGTGCAGCCTGCTCTAGGTGACCCTGCTCTGGCAGGGGGGTTGGACTAGATGATCTCCAGAGGTCCCTTCCAACCCCTAGCATTCTGTGATTCTGTGATTCTGTGATACCTGATGGATCAGTTTTAGTGCAATTTCTAAATGATTTACTAATAGCTAGTAAAAATTATGATGACTGTTTGAAAGAAACTATATATCTATGTACTGCGTTAGCAACCAAGGGGCATCATACATCCCCATCCAAGTTCCAGCTGTGTCAAAAGGAAGTAAGATATCTAGGATTCATTTTAAAGGAAGGACAGTGAGTGATAGATCCAGAACGAGTAAAAGCTATAATTGAAATTCCTCGGCCGGTTACAAAGAAACAGCTATGAGTTTTTCTAGGTGCGGTTGATTTCTGCCGACCGTGGATACCAGGATTGGGGAACTAATGAAACCCCTGACAGAGGCAACTAAGGATGAAGAAATAGAACCCATTACTTGGGGACTGGAATGGGAAAAGGCCTTTAGAGCCATAAAAGGAGCCTTGGCCTCGGCCCTAGCCTTAGGACTTCCAGATTATACAAAACCCTTTGATCTATACATACACGAAAGGAAAGGAGTGGTGAGCAGAGTTTTAACACAGAGATTGGGACCTCATCAAAGATCTGTAGTATATTACTCTGTTCAATTAGATAGTGGTGGGAGGGGCTCCAGCGGGCATTAGATCAGAGGCAGAAGCAGCTACAATAGTGGAAAAGAGCTGACCTTTAGATTAGGGCACCCAGTTACATTTCATGTGCCACATGAAGTTGAATTGCTTCTTAAACAACATGTGACGCAAGCCTTGTCTCCCCAACACACGCATAATATGAACTAACTCTCTTGAATGCAGATAACGTGACTCTAAAGAGGTGTAATACATTGAATCTTGCAACACTATTACCAGTACCTGGAGAAGGGGAAGAGCATCATCAGCGTGATGTGGTACTCCAAACTGTCAGTAAACTGCGAGCAGATCTTACAGACCTCCCCTTACAAAACCCAGATCTTGTTTTGTTTACAGATGGATCCATTCCATATAACATCATGCTCAGCAATAAAACTGGGCAGTAGTTTTTCCAACTGGCTGGGCATCAGTCTACTTGTGGGAGATGGTGAGTGATTGTCTTTGCATCACTTGTTTTTTTTCCCTTCACTTTTTAAACCGTCTTTATCTCAACCCACATGTTTTCCCCATCCTGACGGGGGGAAGTGAGTGCGTGATTGGGTAGGGGCTTACCTGCCAGCTGGGGTCAACCCACCACACATGTACACAAAAGAAAAATTGAGGAAATTTCCTGGCTAAGAAAAGAATACCATTGAATGTTTCCAGGGATGGGGCTTCTACCACCTCTCTGGGTAACCTGTTCCAGTGCTTCACCACCCTCACTGTAAAAAATTTCTTCCTTATGTCCAGTCTACATCTCCCCTCTTTTAGTTTAAAACCATTACCCCTTGTCCTATCACAGCAGGCCCTGCTAAAAAGTAAAATCCAGTCCTTGTAAACCAGGAAATACAGACTTGGGAAGGAGACACAAAACCTTAACATTGGTCTTTTGGTATTGACATCAACCCATTATCTGCACACATGCCAGCAGAGATTAGCAAATAGCTGCATTAAAGAAATGAAAGTTTTAGCTTAGAATCATAGAATAATAGAAGAGTTTTGGTTGGAAGGGACATTTAAAGATCATCTAGTTTCAACTCCCTTGCCATGAGCAGGGACAATTTCAACTAGATCAGGTTGCTCAAAGCCCCATCCAACCTGACCTTAAACACTTCCAGGGATGGGCAAACTGTTCCACCCTCACTGTAAAAAATTTCTTCCATATGTCCAATCTAAATCTACCCTCTTTCAGTTTAAAACCACTGCCCCTTGTCCTATCACTACAGAACCTCATAAAAAGTCTCTCTCCATCTTTCTTATAAGCCCCCTTTAAGTATTGAAAGGTCACAATAAGGTCTCCCTGAAGCATTCTCTTCTCTAGGCTGAATAACGCAACTCTCTCAGCCTTTCTTCAGAGGAGAGGTGTTCCAGCCCTCTGACCATTTTTGTAGCCCTCCTCTGGATGCACTCCAACAGGTCCATGTCTTTCTTGTGCTTGTGGCCCCAGAGCTAGACGCAGTACTCCAGGCGGGGTCTCACAGAATCACAGAATGGTAGGGGTTGGAAGGGACCTCTGGAGATCATCTAGTCCACCCGCCTTGCCAGAGCAGGTTTGCCTAGAGCAGGCTGCACAGGACTGCATCCAGGTGGGTTTTTAATATCTCCAGAGAAGGAGACTCCACAACCTCCCTGGGCAGCCTATTCTAGTGCTCTGACACCCTCACAGTAAAGAAGTTTTTCCTCATGTTCAGGCAGAACTTCCTGTGTTCCAGTTTGTGCCCGTTGCCCCTTGTCTTGTCGCTGGGCACCACTGAAAAGAGTCTGGCCCCATCCTCTTGACACCCACCCTTGAGATATTTATAAGCAATGATGAGATCCCCTCTCAGTCTTCTCTTCCTCTCCGCCCAATGCTCCAGCCTGTCCAGGTCTCACTGAATGGCAGCACAGCCTTCTGGTGTATCAGCCAGTCCTCCCAGTTTCGTGTCATCGGCAAACTTGCTGAGGGTACACTCTGTCCCTTCATCCAGGTCATTGATGAATAAATTGAACAAGATTGGCCCCAGTACCGAGCCCTGGGGAACACCGCTAGCTACAGGCCTCCAACTAGACTCTGCACCGCTGATCACCACCCTCTGAGCTCTGCCATTCAGACAGTTCTCAATCCATCTCACTGTCCACTCATCTAACCCACACTTCCTGAGCTTACCTATGAGGATATTGTGGGAGACAGTGTCAAACACCTTGCTGAAGTCCAGGTAGACAACATCCACCGCTCTCCCCTCATCCACCCAGCCAGTCATGCCATCATAGAAGGCTATCAGATTGGTCAAGCATGATTTCCCCTCGGTGAATCCATGCTGACTACTCCTGATCACCTTCTTTTCTTCTACATGCTTGGAGATGGCTTCCAGAATGAGCTGCTCCATCACCTTTCCAGGGATGGAGGTGAGGCTGACTGGCCTGTAGTTTCCCGGGTCCTCCTTCTTGCCCTTCTTGAAGACTGGAGGGACACTGGCTTTCCTCCAGTCCTCAGGCACCTCTCCTGTTCTCCATGACCTTTCAAAAATGATGGAGTGGCTTCGCAATGACATCTGCCAGCTCCCTCAGCACCCGTGGGTGCATCCCATCGGGGCCCATGGATTTGTGGGTGTCCAGTTTGCCTAAATGATCTCTAACCCCATCCTCCTCAACCAAAGGAAGGCCATCCTTTCTCCAGGCTTTGGGATTCCTGAGGGCCAACCTTAGCAGTAAAGACTGAAGCAAAGAAGGCCTTCAGTAACTCTGCCTTCTCTGTATCCTTTGTCACCAGGGTGCCCACCTCATTCAGCAGAGGGCCCACGTTTTCCCTAGTCTTCCGTTTGCTACCGATGTATTTAAAGAAGCCCTTCTTGTTGCCCTTGACATCCCTTGCCAGATTAAATTCCAGGTGGACCTTAGCCTTCCTTGTAGCATCCCTGCATATCCTGACAGCATCCCTTTACTCCTCCCAAATGGCCTGTCCCTTTTTCCACATTCCATGGACTTCCTTCTTCCATTTGAGTTTAGCCAGTAGTTCCTTGCTTATCCATGCAGGTCTCCTGCTTCCCTTACCCGATTTCTTACTCCTGGGGATGCACCGCTCTTGAGCTTGGAGGAAGTGATACTTGAATATTGACCAGCTTTCTTGGACCCCCCTACCTTCTAGAGCCCTAACCCATGGGATTCCTCCAAGCAGGTCCTTGAAGGGGCCAAAGTTAGCTCTCCTGAAGTCCAGGGTTGTAATCCTGCTTAGTGCCCTGCTTCCTCCATGCAGGATCCTGAACTCCACCATCTCGTGGTCACTGCAGCCAAGGCTATCCCCAACCTTCACATCCTCAACCAGACCTTCTTTGTTAGTATGAGGTCCAGCAGCACACCTCTCCTCGTCGGCTCCTCCACCACCTGTGTCAGAAAATTGTCATCAGTGTTCTGCAGGAACCTCCTGGACTGTGCGTGCCTAGCTGTGTTGTCCCTCCAACAGATATCGGGGTGGTTGAAGTCCCCCATGAGAACCAGGGCCTGTGATCGTGAGGCTACTTTCAGCTGCCTGTAGAAGGCCTCATCGACTTCCTCGTCCTGATCAGGTGGCCTGTAGTATACACCCACAACAGTGTCCCCCATGTTAGGCTGTCCCTTAATCCTTACCCATAAGCTCTCGAATCATTCTTTATCCTCCGCTAGGCAGAGCTCGATACACTCCAGTTGCTCCCTCACATAGAGAGCAACTCCACCACCTCGCCTTGCTGGCCTGTCCTTCCTGAAAAGTACATACCCATCCATGACAGCATTCCAGTCATGCAAGCTGTCCCACCACGTCTCTGTAATTGCTATGCTATCATGGCCCTGCGAGCACACACAGATCTCTAGTTCTTCCTGTTTATTCCCCATGCTGCGAGTGTTGGTATACAGGCATTTCAGAGGGGTAGCTGAGTTTGCAGGTTTCCCTGGAGGGGTGCAGGAGGATCCATCATAGCCATACATACCCTTAGGGTGGTTGGCCTTCTGGTTCTCTTCTTGGGAGGCAGCTAAGGAAGATTTGTCACTGCTCAGGTTGGCCTGGCTTACTCCCCAGTTGGATTCGCTGGCACGAGAGCTTGACCAGGTTAGCACAGTAGTGGTATATAGTTAATATAGTTTGGGCAGGAAGAGGGCACAACAGTCTTGCCAGGAGTCTTCCGGCTGTAAGGTAAGCACGTATGACCTGTGTTAACAAAGAATAAGTGTAAGTAGAGAGTAAGCCAGTAGCATCTGATGCATACAGCAACCACCTTGTAAAATTCAAGACACGTGCTGTTCTTGCCTGTGGAGTAAAGAGGCCAAGAACTCTGGCACAGCCAAGGACCCCTCAAATCCCACTTACTTGGTTTGCGTTTCCTAGCTGAGCTTAGCAGTTCCTTCAGCAAACAAGTAAGGGATATGATGATCTACCTGTGGTAAATATTGAACAGCTGAGATCCTTTGGGACAATCTCTTTGCTGTTATTTAATTCCCTGGATGTGTCCAAGGCTAGTAGAAGCTCAACCTTAAAAATGTTGTTTTCTTTAAGGGCTGTTCCTAGAAAGCTCTGGCTCAAATGGTTTCAGTTTGCCTTACTAACTAAATCAGGGATGCCATGAGGCAGTCTAAGGAAGTATTAGAAGAATCAGCTTTTACACTGAAAATGATAGTCAGTTATAATTTAGTGGCCATGAGAAATGATGTACAGTTTTAAGGGCTTAATCCTTCATTGGTCTGTACATATTTCACCTATTTTTCACCAGAACATTGAGAGTATAAAATGCTACCTGACTTGTTTGCATCGCAATTGTGTAAATGATAATATGTTGGAACCCCAGTGATTCATATTCTGTGTATATGTTTGAGATCTGATGCTCACAGCTGTGGGGAGTAAGAGCATCCTCTTCCACTGTTCATTGCTTTGTGATTAGCACTGGCTATTTTGGCTGTCGTTCACTCTTCTTTGTTCCTGGAAATTAAGTTGGATATTTAGATACCAAATCTTTTTCCCGCTTTCATGTAATCTAAGAGCTGCCCGTCTTAAGATTTAATCCATACTCATGTAACTATACGCTTGAGTAGAGGCTTGTGGAGCCTTTTGTTGTCTGAAATTTCAAAGGCACAGTCTATTTCTAAGGTTTTCTCCCTGTTTGGGCAATATCAAGAATTTTTCACTGTATGTCTCTGATGTGTGGTATAATCTGAATGTCTGAAGAGCAAACTGCTCCAACACAAGTGCTGCAGTGAAGCTCTTATAAAGAGATATTGTAATATAAGCCTGTGAAAACACTGAGAAAGCTGGCATCCTTTGTACTTCTTGTATCCCTGCTCTGACATGAGCTCTAGCATTAGTTTGCAAGCATCTGACTGCTGGGAGAAAATGTGCAGACATCCAAAGAGATTAGATATATCCACCTGAGCTTCAAAGAAATGGAAACTAAATGGGATTAAAAGATGTCAAAGTCTTCAAGTTCTGTCCCTTTTAAGGAGCTCATTTCCTATCCAGGCACAAACATTTCAGCCAGTTCCAGCTGTGGAGAGAGCACCTCGAGGAGCACTCTCCCCATTTGCTTCCTCCTACCACCCTGTGTGGGCACTGCTCCTGGGGCAGGCTGACTTGGAGCCCTTGCTTTCCTGCTCTGCAGAATCATTCGGTGCACTAGGCGGTGCTGGGCCCAAGAGGAGTGTCCTGGTTTTGGCTGGGATGGAGCTATTTTTCTTCGCAGTAGCTACTGTGTTTTGGATTTAGTATGTGAAGAATGTTGATAATACACTGATGCTATTAGTTGCTGCTAAGTGATCAGCTTCCTAGGTTTTGCTAATGTGCAGGTGCAAAAAACTTGGGAGGGGTATAGCCTGTATAGTTGATCCAAACTGGCCAAAGAGAGTATTCCATACCATAGACGTCATGCCCAGTATAAGTGGGGGGCGGCCGGTGGGCCAGCTCTCTTTTTTTCCCATTTTTTCCTCTTTTTGTTCGTTCGGGCCTTTTCATTCGTTCGTTTAGCTATTCGTTCCCTTGCTCGCTCTCTCTGGAACCTGCTGTTCTGAGACAGCTGCTGGGGAATATTCCTGTTCCCTGACTGCTGCTCGGGATGGGCTGTATCGGTCGTCGGGTGGTGAGAAATTCTGCATTGTTCGTTTTATATATTCTATTATCCTTATATTTTATTATTTTATTATCATTATTATTAAATAAATATTATTATTATTTTCTTTGCTGTCCTGGTGAACTTTTTATCTCAACCCGCAAGTTTTCCTTTCTCTCCTATTCTCCTCCCCACCCCACTGGGGAGTGAGCAAACGGTTGCATGGTATTTGGTTACCATCTGGGGTTAAACCACGACAGAGGGTCCCCTCTACACATCATGCAACTGATGCTATGTGGAGTATGTGGGTTGCACTCATCACACAGTGGGCTCGAATAGGAAACCCCAGTCACTCAGGAATCTTGGAAGTGATCACAAACTGGCCAGAAGGCAAAGATTTCAGAATGTCGCCAGAGAAGGAAGAGACACATGCTGAGGAACATCAAAACAACCAGCAGGTGGATCAGGCTGCTAGGATTGAAGTGGCGCAGGTGGATCTGGACTGGCAACATAAGGGTGAATTATTCCTAGCTCAGTGGGCCCATGACACCTCAGGCCATCAGGGAAGAGATGCAACATATAGATGGGCTCGTGATCGAGGGGTGGACTTGACCATGGACGCTATCACACAGGTTATCCATGAGTGTGAAACATGCGCTGTGATCAACCAAGCCAAGCAGTCAAAGTCCCTCTGGTATGGAGGATGATGGCTGAAATATAAATATGGGGAGGCGTGGCAGATTGATTATATCACACTCCCACAGACCCGCCAAGGCAAGCGCCATGTGCTTACAATGGTGGAAGCAACCACCGGATGGCTGGAAACATATCCCGTGCCCCATGCCGCAGCCCAGAACACTATCCTGGGCCTTGAGCAGCAAGTTTTATGGCGACATGGCACCCCAGAAAGGATTGAGTCAGACAATGGGACTCATTTCTGAAACAACCTCCTAGACACCTGGGCCAGAGAGCATGGCATTGAGTGGGTGTATCACATCCCCTATCATGCACCAGCCTCTGGGAAAATTGAACGATACAATGGACTACTGAAAACTACACTGAGAGCAATGGGTGGTGGGACCTTCAAACATTGGGATAAGCATTTAGCAAAAGCCACCTGGTTAGTTAACACTAGAGGATCTACCAATCGATCTGGTCCTGCCCAGTCAAAGCCTTTACATACTGTAGAAGGGATACAGTTCCCGTAGTGCACATGAATATTTTAGGGAAGACAGTCTGGGTTATTCCTGCCTCAGGCAAAGGCAAACTTCTTTTGCTCAAGGACCTGGGTGCACTTGATGAGTGATGCGGGAGGATGGAGAAGTACCTCAAGGAGATTTGAGTTTGGGTGAAAATAGTCAATAGTTTGAACTGTATGATGTCAATCCCTATAATACACTGTATGTCATCGTTTCTACAGTTGTGTTCTATATCAAAGGTATCACAGTAAGAATCACCCAAATCAATGAAGAGCAAACTTTGATGAAATTGAGCAAAGTGCAGCGGTGATGGAACCAGAACAGGCCTTCAATAACTGGCGCCCAGTCAAGATCGACATCTTCAACCCGCAAACCCTGGACAAGATACACCAGCCTTGCCAGATATACCGGCTATAAGCTCTGGATGCAGCACGCAACAATCCAACACCACACACACCATCTCTCCTGCCCTGAAAGACTGTTAGGACAGATTGAACCCGATATCATGGACTAAATGAACTCAACAGACATTTTGGAGGGATGGCCCATAGACTAAGGGAATGATATCTGTGTGTATATATCAAAGACAGAAAAAGTGGCAGTGATTAATTGGAAAGTGTGGGACCTGAGTATGACGTAAATGGTATAGAATAAGGGGTGGATACTGCCCTGGTTTCAGCTGGGATGGAGCTAATTTTCTTCCCAGTAGCTACTGTGTTTTGGATACAGTATGGGATTTTGTATGTGAAGGATGTTGATAATACACTGCTGTTATTAGTTGCTGCTAAGCGATCAAGGACATCTTCCAGCTTCCCAGGTTTTGCTAATGTGCAGGTGCAAAAACCTGGGAGGGGTATAGCCAGTATAGTTGACCCAAACTGGCCAAAGAGAGTATTCCATACCATAGATGTCATGCCCAGTAGAAGTGGGGGTCGGTTGGTGGGCCAGGTCCCTTTTCCCTCTTTTCATTCATTTGGGTCTTTTCGTTCATTCGTTTGGCTATTTGTTCCCTCACTCTCTCTCTTTGGAACTTGCTGTTGTGAGATCGCTGCTGTGGAATATTGCTGTTCTGTGATCACTGCTTGGGATGGGCTGTATCGGTCATTGGGTCATCGAGTGGTGAGAAATTGTGCACCATTCTTTTTATATATTCTATTATCATTATTTTTTAATTATTATTATTATTTTCACAATGAGGGTGGTGAAACACTGGAACAGGTTGCCCAGAGAGGTGGTAGATGCCCCATCCCTGGAAACATTCAAGGTCAGGCTGGATGGGGCTCTGGGCAACCTGATCTAGTTGAAGATGTCCCTGCTCATCGCAGGGGGGTTGGACTAGATGACCTTTAAAGGTCCCTTCCAACCCAAACTATTCTATGATTCTATGATTATATTTTTTATTATTATTAATATATTATATAATTGTTATTATATTTTTCTTTGCTATCCTGGTGAACTGTTTTTATCTCAACCCACGAGTTTTCCTTTCTTTCCTATTCTCCTCCCCACCCCACTGGGCGGGGGGGGGAATGAGCAAGCGGCTGCATGGTATTGGTTTACCGGCTGAGGTTAAACCAGGACAGGGAGATAAGCGTTAATGAATGATGTGAGGGGTGAGATAACAGTGTGCGCTGGGGGAGGGGCTTAAGGGCATATGCAGCAGGTATACAGTGGGAGGAGATGCTCCCTGCTACTGGTAGTTTCTCCCATGGCTGCTTGTTAAGGAGGTGAGGGCCTAACCCTATATTTGTTATTATGAGAGCATTTCTACCTTCTTGAATAGAAACCCTTATCTGAGTAAAAGGTCAAAATATGAGCTCCTAACTTGAAAGGCTTTACAGGGCTTTCTGTCCCCCACACACATTCCTCCACCACACTTACTTGGTTCATTGCCTTCCTACTTCTTTAAGCACAAGTTCCTTGATGATCACAAGTGTGATGGGTTGACCTTGGCCAGCCGCTAGATGCCCACCAAACTGCTCTATCACTCCCCCTCCTCAACTGGACAGGGGGGAGAAAAAAATACAACAAAAGGCTTGAAAGGCTCGTGGGTTGAGATAAGGAAGATCATTCAGCAATTACCATCATGGGCAAAACAGAATTGACTTGGGGAAATTAATTTAATTTCTTGCCAATTAACAACAGTGTAGGATAATGAGAAATAAGAACAAATCTTAAAACACCTCCCCCCCTTTTTCCCAGGCTCAGCTTCACTCTATTTCTCTACCTCCTCCCCCTGAGCAGCGCAGAGGGACAGGGAACTGGGATTGCAGTCAGTTCATTATGCGTTGTCCCTGCCGCTCCTCCCTCCTCATGCTCTTCCCCTGCTCCAGCGTGGGGTCCCACCCATGGGAGACAGTCCTTCACGACCTTCTCCAACGTGGGTCCTCCTCACAGGCTGCAGTTCTTCACGAGCTGCTCCAGCGTGGGTCCTTTCCATGGGGTGCAGTCCTTCAGGAACAGACTGCTCCAGCATGGGTCCCCCGCGGGTCCACAGGTCCTGCCAGGAGCCTGCTCCAGCATGGGCTCTCCAAGGGTTCACAACCTCCTTCGAGGCACATCCACCTGCTCCAGTGTGGGGTCCTCCACAGGCTGCAGGGTGGATATCTGCTCCACCGTGGACCTCCATTGGTCCAGCTTTGGCCAGTGGCAGGTCCGTCTTGGAGCTGGCTGGAACTGGCTCTGTCGTATATGGAGGAAGCATCTGGCATCTTCTCACAGAAGCCACCCCTGTAGCTCCCCTGCTACCAAAAACTTGCCGCGTAAACCCAATACAGTTAGGCAGATTATTCCCCTGCATTGCTACCATGTCATAATCATCTAATTTCACCTCTTCTTGGTGTTATGATACAGGAAAATCTTTCCTCTTTTGTTAGTAGAGGCACAATAAAGCCTGTCTTATCATTGTCAAAAGAATTCGTTGACTCTCAGTATTTTATAATATCAAAGACATTGTTGCAACTGACAAAAATTATTATAATCCAGCAATTTCTGCAATACATAATACATTTCTGTAATACTTAATATAGCAAGTCCTGTAATTCTTTTTAAAAAACAGTGACAAAGGAGAATTCCATAGTGGTGCTTTCACTGTTTAATTACTCAATTCTATTAGCTATGTTTAAAAAAAAAGCTTCCCAAACTTGGAGTAATCCTTTGGAACTTACTAATAGGTTGTGACTATTGCTGCTGTCATGAAGCTATCTGCAAAGATGAGTTTGGTTTTTTTTTTATATGAACTTGAAAAAAACAGGTGTGTTTTAAATATGTGAGAGTATGGAATGTGGGAAATAAATAAGCATGAAGCAAATTTATTGTTCTTTGAAGAAACTTTTGGTATTATCAACTGAAGTCAGTTGATGGTCTCTTTTCAGGAGTCATGTGTCCAGCAAATAAGTGTTTAATAATCCTCATGCTCTCATGTTTGTAATCATTTCAGTCTGATATTAAATATGACTTGTTCAGATGTCTCTCTGATACAAGGTATGCATGTCAGTGCTTGGACAGAGAATAATTGGCTTCATATCTCTGTTATTCTTGTTATGCTTTCCAATTACTAGGTCAGATTTGGGTCTCTGCCTATAAATTCTTCAATTCTAGCCTAAGTCAAAGGAATGTGATAAATTTAATACATAGCATAAGTTATTAACCACAGTGATGCATAAACCAGTGGCACTTTTAGAAACAGAAGTCTATACCGCTTCTGTTTTTCTAAAGAAATACAATTTTATTTATGTTTTGTGCAGTTCTTGTAAACATTTTTTCTTGATTGACTGTCTTAATCCATGAAGAACGTGAAACTGATGTGCCAATAAATATAATCTTCTGTTACTTTTATATTGCAGTAATAATTTTTACTGGGATTAGTTTCCTCAGAAATTGGCTAGAAATTTGCATATATCATTATTGCCAAATATCTGTTCTCTTTGCAACTCTTTGCATGAATAACATCAAAAACATGCCGTTTTTTTGAACAAAACACACTTTTTAACCAAGATAATAATATCTTCTTTTCTTGTCAAAATGGTGATCTCCTAAGTTATTGCAAGAGAAATGAGGTATAGTATGGATTTGAAGTTGAGGCTCCTATGTCCCAGAAGAACAGCATAGTTTCAGAATTGTCTCTTCAGAATTTATCCTAGATCTGAGTAAAATTATATTATTGTAAAAACTTCATGTCTCAGTATCTGCTTTCAGAAGAAATCTTAAAGCTTTTACTGAAATATTGCCAATTAGTCCAACCAGAATACAGAATATAATATAGCATAGAGCAGCTCCAGAAGAAATAGATTTGAATGAGGGTTATATATTTTCTACCACAAATGTAGTGTTTTGGGAAAACTTCCTACTAGACTAGAGATGAGAGAATTTAGAAAGCTGTCATGAAAGCCTATGATGTGAACCAGTCCAGTTTACCTGAAAAGGACACTCTTGCTTATTAAGTAACATAATAATCACAATACATGATGACAATACATTGTCCTTTTAGGAGTGCTCTCATGAGAGTCTTCATGCTTTCCATTCAGAAGCCTTGTTTAATAAGTATTAAATAGGTAGTACCAGAAGGTCTAACAGCTCTTAGCTACTAGGCAGCTAAGTACTAGTGATGAAGGCAAATGATTGGGAGATACTACTTTATATTTTGATTATGGTAATATCTTCATAACCTTTTAATCTTGTTTTGTACAATATTATACAAAGTAATGAAATATATAGATGACATCATGGCTAAGTTCTTGGGCTAAAGTGATAAATTATAAGAAATCTTGAAGCTGAGACTGCTATGCTATCTTTAATTCACCACGTTGTGTCTAGTTACGACTGGGACCTCGAAGTAGTGGGGGACATTCTGCATCTATAAATCACCACCAGTCATGCAAGTGCTTATTGTCCTCACTATTATTTGGACTGTCTCACTCTTATGGACTGAAGTCCATAAGGAATGATAGAAATCTATCAGAGCTGATTTGGATGTAAACGTATGGTCCACAAAAAGCAGGAGTGAGCATCGTCAGCATGAAAGAAAAAGGAACATACAGTTCAGAAAATTGATACTAGGATCCTCCAATTGTTACTTTGTACTATGAACAAAACTACTGTGGTGATTTTTGTGTTTCAAAAACTCTTTTGTTTTAAAACAGTGGGAAAAGTTCCAGTTGTTTGGGAGATATGGCCAACTGAATTGAAATACATTCAGCAAGTACTGAGGTACCAAATTTTATCTTTTAGAAAAAAGTAGTCAAAACCAAATCATATTTTGTAAAAAAAATGTTGAAACGGGCTTTTATTTCTTTTTTTTTTTTGATGTATTGAAGCTAGTTTTCATGATGTCATCCAGATAGTTTAAATAAACTGTATATAATGTTAACAAGCTGCAGTGGTAGCAGGGTCTATGTGGGATTATATTAAAATTAATGTCATAGAATCATAGAATCATAGAATAGTTTGGGTTGGAAGGGACCTTTAAAGGTCATCTAGTCCAAACCCCTGCAATAAGCAGGGACATCCTCAACTAGATCAGGTTTCCCAGAGCCCCATCCAGCCTGACCTTGAATGTTTCCAGGGATGGGGCATCTACCACCTCTCTGGACAACCTCTGCCAGTGTTTCACCATCCTCATTGTAAAAAAACTTCTTCCTTATGTCTAGTCTAAATCTCCCCTCTTTTAGTTTAAAACCATTACCCCTTGTCCTATCACAGTAGGCCCTGCTGAAATGTTTTTCCCCATCTTTCTTATAGGCCCCCTTTAAGTACTGAAAAGCTGCAATAAGGTCTCCCCGGAGCCTTCTCTTCTCCAGGCTGAACAAGCCCAACTCTCTCAGCCTTTCTTCATAGGAGAGGTGTTCCAGCCCTCTGATCATTTTTGTGGCCCTCCTCTGGACCCGCTCCAGCAGGTCCATGTCCTTCTTGTGTTGGGGACCCCAGAGCTGGGCGCAGTACTCCAGGTGGGGTCTCACCAGAGTGGAGTAGAGGGGCAGAATCACCTCCCTCGACCTGCTGGCCACGCTTCTTTTGATGCAGCCCAGGGTACGGTTGGCCTTCTGGGCTGTGAGCGCACATTGCTGGCTCATGTCCAGCTTTTCATCCACCAGTACCCCCAAGTCCTTCTCGGCAGGGCTGCTCTCGATCCCTTCATCCCCCAGCCTGTATTGATACCGAGGGTTGCTCTGACCCAGGTGCAGGACCTTGCTCTTGTCCTTGTTGAACCCCATGAGGCTCACCTGGGCCCACCTCTCAAGCTTGTCCAGGTCCCTCTGGATGGCGTCCTGTCCCTCAGGCGTGTCCACCGCACCACTCAGCTTGGTGTCGTCCGCATACTTGCTGAGGGTGCACTCGATCCCACTGTCTATGTCATTGATGAAGATATTAAAGAGTACTGGTCCCAATACGGACCCCTGAGGGACACCACTTGTCACCGGTCTCCATGTGGACATTGAGCCATTGACCACTACCCTCTGGATGCAACCATCCAACCAATTCCTCATCCACCGAACAGTCCACCCATCAAATCCATATCTCTCCAATTCAGAGAGAAGGATGTTGGGGGGGACCATGTCAAAGGCCTTACAGAAGTCCAGACAGACGACATCCGTAGCTCTTCCCTTGTCCACTGATGTAGTCACTCCATCATAGAAGGCCACTAGGTTGGTCAGGCAGGACTTGCCCTTGGTGAAGCCATGCTGGCTGTCTCCAATCACCTCCCTGTCCTCCATGTGCCTCAGCATAGCTTCTAGGAGGATCTGCTCCATGATCTTCCCAGGCACAGAGGTGAGGTTCCCAGGGTCCTCCTTCCTACCCTTTTTAAAAATGGGTACAACGTTTCCCTTTTTCCAGTCCCCAGGGACTTCACCTGACCCCCCATGACTTTTCAAAGATCATGGAGAGTGGCTTGGCAACTACATCAGCCAATTCCTTCAGGACTCTGGGATGCATCTTATCAGGTCCCATAGACTTATGTACATTCAGGTTCCTCAGGTGGTCACCAACCTGATCTTCTCTTACAGTGGGAGGGACTTTGCTCCCCCAGTCCCCATCGGGCAGTCCATCCACTCGAGAGGTGTGGGAGGAGAGGTTGCTGGTGAAGACTGAGGCAAAAAAGTCATTGAGTACCTCAGCCTTCTCCTTGTCCATTGATACCACTTTGCCACTCCTGCTCATCAAGATGGGGTACACTTTCTTTGACCTTCCTTTTCTGGCTGACATACCTATAGAAGCCCTTCTTGTTATTCTTTGCATCCCTTGCCAAGTTCAGCTCCAGCCACGCCTTGGCCTTCCTGACCCCATCCCTACACAACTGGGCAGCATCCCTATACTCTTCCCAGGATACCTGTCCCTGCTTCCACTGCCTGTGTATTTCCTTCTTGCCCTTTAGTTTGACCAGCAGGTCTTGACTCAGCCATGCTGGTCTCTTGCCTCCCTTGCCCGATTTCTTGCACCTGGGGTTCAAGAGCTCTTGTGCTCTGTGGAAAGAGATCAATTAATTTCCAGAGGTCTTCAGATGAGACAGAAGCCAACATACGCAGTTTGGCAGATGAAGAATCAGTGCAGTCAACACATGCCGTGAAGATAATGAACAGTCTTTCAAACTTCTTTTTTCATTCTGAGGAGAGAAGGCAGCTAAGCCCATATACTGCTGCTCAGAGCAGCCAAAATGATAACCATACATGATCATAATAGAAAACCTGTGGTTTAAATGCAATTGAGAAGGATAAAATAAGTATTTTTCCATTAAAATGATGTTGTTAAACCTGGAATTTCCATTATGATTTGCCCTGGAAAAATGTAATTATCTATGAAAAAGAATGCAAAGATGATATCCCTGTTATTCATATTCATGTCATACTTTGTATCCTCTCCCAAAGCAGGAACCTCATGGCATATATGCCATTTCCAGAGTTCTTTCTCATGTTGTTAAGATGAGGAGAATTTGCTACACAGTAGACTCTACTGAACAAATGAAAAACTTCAATTATTAACTGTGGAGCAAATTGATTAACTTTTGTGTTTGGCAAAGGCTATTTAATATTTCTCTGTGAACATACAAAGATTTCTCTGGGACTGCTGAAGTAGAATAATGATAGAGAACATTGTATATATAGAGCACACTCACTGAAATGTCTAAACTGCACTATTGACTACATGACATATAGAGTTTTTTTAAGTACTATTGGTCCCTTGGTCTATTAAGGATATGACAGTTAGCATGGTTTGAAGATGGTACAAATATATTTGGAAGCTTTATATCTAACAGAAAGAGATCTGTATGTGTATAAGCTGTAGTAAAGCTTCAGTAACTCTGTACAAAAAGGATAAAAATTAGAGCTCCATTTGTGAAACTGAGCCTGCAGTTCCCACTGTGACAGTGCAAAGAGCTCAGGGCTGGCAGACTTCTGGCTTCCAGCAGAGTTGGCAAGCTGCAGCCACTTGCACAGTCAGTTGGCAGCTGAGAGGTGGCAAAAAGTGCTCCCTAAACTCTCCCTGAACAGTGTCTTACTGTGTGAGTGCTTAGACCCTGTTTCAGTTCCAGGGTGTTAGTTTAAACTACTGTTGAATACAGTGCAGTTTTATCAGATTAGCAGATACTGTGGAACTGAGCTCATTTATGATGCAACTGCGCAACTAGCACTGTCTTCAAGGGACACACAAGGGCAACCTGTCTCAACTGCTCACTGCATGAAATCTGTCCAGAGCATAATCCAATATCTCAATGTTCTCCAGATACTGTAGAGGCCCTGCCTTGCTGACCTTGCCTGTGCTTGCCCAGAGCAGAAGGGTGGACCACTAGTACTTGGAAACAGCACTTTTCCTTGCATGATGCATCCTGGCACTTAACAGCTTGGACAGCCAGAAAAATAATTTTGAGGTTTTTTCAAATGCCATTTTGTGGACATATTAGAGTATCGTTGTGAGTTTCTCACTACTGGAATGTATAACCTATATGAAATATGTCTGTGTAATTCCAGACTTAAGGTGGTTTTTTTCAAGTTTTTAACTGGTTCATTTTTTCATGGCAAACAACATTGCTGAATATAAGATATTTGTATAGAGTAAGATGGAACTTGCATAAAAATACTGATCTTGTTAGGCAACTCCATGTTTTAGATGTTCCCTAGTGTCTGAGCTCTCCTCTTATCTGCAAGCTCCTTGTGTTTAAATAATGAGTTTGTTTTGTTGATGTTATTGAGTTTGAAGGCTCAAATTACTTAAATCAGAGATATTAAAAGGGACATATTAACCTCCTTTCACTGCACCCAAATTCCCTTTCAGTTGTCTTGCAGCATATGGAAAGTGCTATCCTCTCTGGAAACTTGACTGACTTCATTTACCTGTTGTGGCAGATACACTCACCCTGGTCAGGGCCAGAGGCTTTCAGGGCAGCAGCCGATGGCTCCTTTTCACGCCTCCAGTGCCCTGCCGTGGCAGCTGCCACGTACACACCTCAGATCAGGTGTCAACCACCCCCCCTCCCTGTGGTGGGAGTGGGAGAGGGGGGACCCCTTGACCAGTTGGTAGGGCTCCCAGCCAATGGCGTGCCTCAGCTGAGAGAAACTTCTAGACCTCTGACCATACTGGGACCCCTCAGTGGGGAGACAGGACCCTCAACCAATGGCATGCCTTGGTTGAGAGAAGCTTCTAGAACACTGACCATAAATGACCACAGCTCAGATCCAACCAGTCTATAAAAGGAGCCCCCGCTGGAAAGCCCCCTTTGAGTGGTTTTCTTCAGAGCAGTGGGCCTGTGATTGGAAACTCTCCCCTTGGGCTGAGACGTCACCCAAGGAAACTTCCTGGGATTGAGTGCCCTCGCCATCTTTTGGTGAGTGATTTCTTCTGGATATATCCTTGAGTGAACCTGAACCCGAACCCGAACGCCCCGCCCCTTCGGTGAGTGCTCTTATTCTTCTGGGTACCCTTGAGTGAGAGTTTCCCTTTTGTGAGTGAGTGTGTGCACACCCTGGACCATCATTCTCATGTTTTGCAGTGCAGTAATAACATCCCCGACTGGTATATCGAACCTGTAACTTGTTAAATGTTCTCGGAGTGTCATTTGGTTATCTTGTTGTTTTGTTAGTTTTGGTTGTTTGGTTTCAGTTGCGAATTAAAAGTTTGTTTGAGTTTAGCTGTGTGGAGTTGGTTTGGTGTACCTCCGTGACACCTGTAAACAACCAGGATAAGTATATTATTGATAGATAAGCAGATAACAGGACGTGGCCAACTTTTGGCAGTTGACCATTTAGTCATGTGACAAATATGCTGCTTTCATGTCAACTGCCATAAAAATAACCATATATGCACTGCTTTTTGTAATCCACAGTGCAGGTTACATAGGAGAATTCAGAGATCTCTTCTTATGAAATATATATGCTACATGTAGTAAACATAGATTTATTTACTTAACAAAGTTATCTGCAGAAAGTAACTAACTTAACATGCATGGCAGCTTTAACTTAGGATCAGAAAGCACTTTACATATATTCATTCGGCAGGCCCTGCAGTACTCACTCTTGCAGCAAATATCCCTTTGAGATATACTGTAAATCTTTTGCTTTAGTTCTGCTAGTTAATATTCAGACAGTGCTTACTATTATTGTATTATTTCATTTTGCCTGAACTGATCTTCCCCATTTGTTAATGTAGTTTTTTATCTTTTTTTATTTTTTACAGGGCATTAATATGGTTTGATCTGAGGCCACAAAATTTGATAGCACAAAATACAGTCCAATTCTTTGCCCTCATAAATTAAATGGAAGCATAATGTTCAGCTCTGCAGTGCTTTCACAAATCAATCAGTAAGTAAAGGATTTAGGATACTCTCTGATAAAAAAAAAGTTTACAGGTAGTACTAACAGTCAAGCTACATAAAGTAAAGGCAAATAAAGTAAGAAAGAAGTCATGTATGCCCCCAACCTTAATAATCTTTATTCCAAGGCACTTGGGATGCTGTTAAACAATAACAAGAAGCAGTAGATTCTGTCACCTTATGATGGTCTTGCAAGAATGAATGAAGACAAGTTTCAATATTTTTAGCATCGACCAAGCACTTCCAAATTCCCTGGTAAATTGGGATACAAGCAGTTTTAGAAAGGGTTATCCCAGATATCACAGGGCGGATGTAGCAGAATACAGTGTATAGGTCCCTCCTGAGTCCCTTCTGTGTATCATAACACTTAAAGCCATGCAAACAGAAGTCATGCTCAAAGAGTTGAACAAATAAACTCAAATTGATGGGAAAATGTGACTGGGGAAAATCAGCTCATGGAAGCCAAATCTTACATTAGCTTTGGACTTCACTGAATTTATTTTTTTACACAATAATAACCTCAGCTGTTGCTCTGGGAATTATAATGGAATGTTTTTATTCATAGCCTTTAGGCCATCAATTAATGAATTCTTGGAGATGGTTACTGTTTGTGTAACATAAAATATACCAAGTTTATCTACTTTCCCATGGTGTCCAATGGGAGGATGGTGCACTCATTCTCCTAATTGAACTTTAATTCTAACATCTAGGAACTAAATCCTGATTCATGAGCAATGCTGATGTATGTCCTGACTACACTCCATGTCAACTCTGAGTCACAGTGCTGCTTAGAGAAAAACTTCTTAAAATTATATTTCTAGCTGCTCTTTGATGGACTAGCTCATTATTTTCATCAGTGGAACCTTAGACTCCTGTACTCCTTTTCATTATCTCTCTCCTACCACATACATTAGTAGACTTTTGTGGATGATGCTGTGGAGACAGCATAAGGCTGGTAAGAATCCTTTCCTAGTATCAAAGTTGGCTAACAGCTCCAAAATAGATCAATCTAGAAATGATGGGAGCCTCTGCACTTAAAGAGAATTTCTGGGAATCTTTTAAATCAGGGAAATAGAAAAGATTTTGGTTAACTTCAATCTGTCTTCAAGTACCTCCATGCTTTTGTGCTTGTAACACACAGGAGTCCTGTCAATGCAGCTCACTTTTCTTGCCTACAGAAGTGAAAGGTTCCTCATGTGAACCCCAATATTCTTTGGTGATTTCCTGGGCTTCTCACTGAAATGGATGGGTGTCATCTGGACAGCTGCTCAAGTGAGATCAACATAGATCTTCCATTTTTACAAGCAAATGTTATGTTGGAAATTACTATATGTACACAAAGCTTTCTCTTCTTCCTTTCTTTCAAGGGAAATGGATCTTTGCCATCAGATATTCAGAAATACAAAATGCTCCTCATAGAATCATAGAACAGTCCAGGTTGGAAGGGACCTTGAAAGATCATCTGGTCCAACAGATCATGGGAAAGGGAGCCTAGATGAGATTATCTAGCACCCTGTCCAATTGCATCTTGAAAACCTCCAGTGATGGGGACTCTACCATGTCCCTGGGGAGGTTGTTCCATTGAATGATTGTTCTCACTGTAAAAAAATTTCTTTCTTATATTGAGATGAAACCTCTCCTGGTGCAACTTGTACCCATTGCCCCTTGTCTTCCCCATGTGGCTCCTTGTGAAGAGAGCCTCCGTCCTCTTTGTAGCTGCCTTTTAAGTACTGGAATACTGTGAGGACGTCCCCCACAAGCCTTTTCTTCTCCAGGGAGAAAAGACCTAACAACTCCTTCAGTCTTTCCTCATAGGGCAGGTTCTCCAGCCCTTTGATAATCTTTGTGGCTCTCCTTTGGACCCTCTCCAGTCTGTCCGCACCTTTCTTGAACTGCGACGACCAGAAATGGACACAGTACTCCAGGTGTGGCCTGACAAGCACTGAGTAGAGTGGGATGATCACATCTCTATCTCTGCTAGTAATGCCCCTGCAGATGCAGCCCAGGATCTGCTTTGCCTTTGTTGCTGCAGTGGTGCACTGCCAACTCATGTTCAGCTGCTTGTCCACCAGGACCCCCAGGTCCCTGTCGGCAAGGCTGCTCCCCAGCCACACAGATCCTCACCTGTACTGGGCTCTTTGGTTATGTCACCCCAGGTGCAGGACTTGGCACTTGTCTTTGTTAAACCTCATACTCTTCTTGCCAGCCCACTCTTCCAGCCTGTCCAGGTCTTTCTGTAAGATGTCTCTCCCTTCTGACATGTCCACCTCACCACCCAGTTTGGTGTCATCAGCAAACTTGGTGAGGATGCTTTCAGTCAGAAGATGTTGAACAGCATGGGGCCCAGTATTGATCCATGGGGGACCCCACTTCACAGAATCACAGAATGGTAGGGGTTGGAAGGGACCTCTGGAGATCATCTAGTCCAACCCCCCTGCCAGAGCAGGGTCACCTAGAGCAGGCTGCACAGGACTGCATCCAGGCGGGTTTGGAATATCTCCAGAGAAGGAGACTCCACAACCTCCCTGGGCAGCCTGTTCCAGTGCTCTGACACCCTCACAGTAAAGAAGTTTTTCCTCATATTCAGGCGGAACTTCCTGTGCTCCAGTCTATGCCCGTTGCCCCTTGCCCTGTCGTTGGGCACCACTGAGAAGAGCCTGGCCCCATCCTCTTGACACCCGCCCTTGAGATATTTATAAGCATTGATGAGGTCCCCTCTCAGTCTTCTCTTCCTCAGGCTGAACAGCCCCAGATCCCTCAGCCTTTCCCCATAGGAGAGATGCCCCAGTTCCTTAATCATCTTTGTAGCCCTCCGCTGGACTCTCCCCAGTAGTTCCTCATCTTTCCTGACCTGGGGAGCCCAGAACTGGACACAGTACTCCAGATGGGGCCTCACTAGGGCAGAGTAGAGGGGGAGGATAACCTCCCTCGACCTGCTGGCCACACTCTTCTTAATGCACCCCAGGATGCCATTGGCCTTTCTGGCCACAAGGGCACATTGCTGGCTCATGGTGAATTTGTCATCCACCAGGACTCCCAGGTCCTTCTCCTCAGAGCTGCTTTCCAGCAGGTCAACCCCCAACCTGTACCGGTGCATGGGGTTATTCCTCCCCAGGTGCAGGACCCTGCATTTGCCTGTGTTGAACCTCGTGAGGTTCCTCTCCGCCCAACGCTCCAGCCTCTCCAGGTCTCGCTGAATGGCAGCACAGCCTTCTGGGGTATCAGCCAGTCCTCCCAGTTTCGTGTCATCAGCAAACTTGCTGAGGGTGCACTCTGTCCCTTCATCCAGGTCATTGATGAATACATTGAACAAGACTGGCCCCAGTACTGACCCCTGGGGGACACCACTAGCCACAGGCCTCCAACTAGACTCTGCGCTGCTGATCACCACCCTCTGAGCTCTGCCATTCAGACAGTTCTCAATCCATCTCACTGTCCACTCATCTAACCCACACTTCCTGAGCTTGCCTATGAGGATGTTGTGGGAGACAGTGTCAAACACCTTGCTGAAGTCCAGGTAGACAACATCCACCGCTCTCCCCTCATCCACCCAGCCAGTCATGCCATCATAGAAGGCTATCAGATTGGTCAAGCATGATTTCCCCTTGGTGAATCCATGCTGACTACTCCTGATCACCTTCTTTTCTTCTACATGCCTGGAGATGGCTTCCAGAATGAGCTGCTCCATCACCTTTCCAGGGATGGAGGTGAGGCTGACTGGCCTGTACTTTCCTGGGTCCTCCTTCTTGCCCTTCTTGAAGACTGGAGGGACACTGGCTTTCCTCCAGTCCTCAGGCACCTCTCCCGTTCTCCATGACCTTTCAAAGATGATGGAGAGTGGCTTCGCAATGACATCTGCCAGCTCCCTCAGCACCCGTGGGTGCATCCCATCGGGGCCCATGGATTTGTGGGTGTCCAGTTTGCCTAACAACTGATCTCTAACCCCATCCTCCTTGACCAAAGGAAGGCCATCCTTTCTCCAAGCTTCCTCTCTTACCTCCAGGGTCTGGCATTCCTGATGGCCAGCCTCGGCAGTAAAGACTGAAGCAAAGAAGGCATTCAGTAACTCTGCCTTCTCTGCATCCTTCGTCACCAGGGCACCCACCTCATTCAGCAGAGGGCCCACATTTTCCCTAGTCTTCCGTTTGCTACTGATGTATTTGAAGAAGCCCTTCTTATTGCCCTTGATGTCCCTTGCCAGATTAAATTCGAGGTGGACCTTAGCCTTCCTTGTAGCATCCCTGCATATCCTGACAGCATCCCTTTACTCCTCCCATGTGGCCTGTCCCTTTTTCCACTTTCCATGGACTTCCTTCTTCCATTTGAGTTTAGCCAATAGCTCCTTGATCATCCACGCAGGTCTCCTGCCTCCCTTACCTGATTTCTTACTCCTGGGGATGCACCACTCTTGAGCTTGGAGGAAGTGATGCTTGAATATTGACCAGCTTTCTTGGACCCCCCTACCTTCTAGAGCCCTAACCCATGGGATTCCTCCAAGCAGGTCCTTGAAGAGGCCAAAGTTAGCTCTCCTGAAGTCCACATGGAGGACAGGGAGGTGATTGGAGACAGCCAGCATGGCTTCACCAAGGGCAAGTCCTGCCTGACCAACCTAGTGGCCTTCTACGATGGGGTGACTGCATCAGTGGACAAGGGCAAAGCAACCGATGTCATCTACCTGGACTTCTGTAAGGCCTTTGACACAGTCCCCCACAACATCCTTCTCTCTGAATTGGAGAGATATGGATTTGATGGGTGGACTGCTCGGTGGATGAGGAATTGGTTGAATGGTCGCATCCAGAGGGTAGTGGTCAATGGCTCAACGTCCAGATGGAGACCGGTGACAAGTGGTGTCCCTCAAGGGTCTGTATTGGGACCGATCCTTTTTAACATCTTAGAATCATAGAATCATAGAATTGTTCTGGTTGGAAGAGACCTCCGAGATCATCGGGTCCAACCATTAACCTATCACTACCAAGTCCCCCACTAAATCATATCCCTTAGGGCCTCATCTAAACGCCTTTTGAATACCCCCAGAGATGGGGACTCCACCACCTCCCTGGGCAGCCTGTTCCAGTGCCCGACAACCCTTTCGGTGAAGAAATTTTTACGAATATCCAATCTAAACCTCCCCTGGCGCAACTTGAGGCCATTTCCTCTTGTTCTGTCGTCTGTTACTAGGAAGAAGAGTCCGACCCCCATCTCTCTACATCCTCCTTTCAGGTAGTTGTAGAGAGCGATAAGGTCTCCCCTCAGCCTCCTTTTCTCCAGACTAAACATCCCCAGTTCCCTCAGCCGATCCTCATAGGACTTGTGTTCCAGACCCTTCACCAGCCTCATTGCCCTTCTTTGGACATGCTCCAGCACCTCAATGTCTTTCTTGTAGTGAGGGGCCCAAAACTGAACACAGTACTCGAGGTGCGGCCTCACCAGGGCCGAGTACAGGGGGACGATCACCTCCCTACTCCTGCTGGCCACACTATTTCTGATACAGGCCAGGATGCCGTTGGCCTTCTTGGCCACCTGGGCACACTGCTGGCTCATATTCAGCTGGCCGTCAACCAACACCCCCAGGTCCTTTTCCACCAGGCAGCTTTCCAGCCACTCCCCACCAAGCCTGTAGCGTTGCCTGGGGTTGTTGTGACCCAAGTGCAGGACCCAGCACTTGGCCTTGTTGAACCTCGTACAACTGGCCTCGGCCCATCAATCCAGCCTGTCCAGGTCCCGCTGTAGTGCCTGCCTGCCCTCCAGCAGATCAACACTCCCTCCCAACTTGGTGTCATCTGCAAACTGACTGAGGGTGCACTCGATCCCCTCGTCCAGATCATTGATAAAGATATTGAACAGGACTGGCCCCAATACTGAGCCCTGGGGAACACCACTTGTGACCGGCCGCCAACTGGATTTAACTCCATTCACCACAACTCTTTGGGCCCGGCCATCCAGCCAGTTTCCTACCCAGCGCAGAGTACGCCCATCCAAGCCATGGGTAGCCAGTTTCTCCAGGAGGATGCTGTGGGAGACGGTGTCAAAGGCTTTACTAAAGTCCAGGTACACAACGTCCACAGCCTTTCCCTCATCCACTAAGCGGGTCACCATGTCATAGAAGGAGATCAGGTTGGTCAGGCAGGACCTGCCTTTCATAAACCCGTGCTGACTGGGCCCGATCACCCGGTTGTCCCATATGTGCCACATGATGGCACTCAAGATGATCTGCTCCATAACCTTCCCGGGCACCGAGGTCAGGCTGACAGGCCTGTAGTTCCCCGGATCCTCCTTCCGGCCCTTCTTGTAGATGGGCATCACATTTGCCAGCCTCCAGTCAACTGGGACCTCCCCAGTTAGCCAGGACTGCTGATAAATGATGGAGAGTGGCTTGGTGAGCACTTCTGCCAGCTCTTTCAGCACCCTTGGGTGAATCCCATCTGGCCCCATAGACTTGTGCGTGTCTAGGTGGCGTAGCAGGTCACTGACCACTTCCCCTTGGACTTCGGGGTCTACATTCTGCTCCCCATCCCTGTCTTCCTGCTCAGGGGGCTGGGTGCCCAGAGAACAACTTCCCTTGCTGTTAAAGACTGAGGCAAAGAAGGCATTTAGCACCTCAGCCTTTTCCTCATCCCTTGACACTAAGTTTCCCCCCACATCCAATAGAGGAGGGAGATTCTCCTTAGCCCCCTTTTTATTGTTAATGTATTTGTAGAAACACTTTTTGCTGTCTTTTACGGCAGTAGCCAGATTGAGTTCTAGTTGGGCTTTGGCCCTTCTAATTTTCTCCCTACATAACCTCACAACATCCTTGTAGTCCTCCTGAGTTGCCTGCCCCTTCCTCCAAAGGTGGTAGACTCTCTTTTTTTTCCTAAGTTCCAGCTGGAGCTCTCTGCTCAGCCAGGCCGGTCTTCTTCCCCGCCGGCTCATCTTTCGGCTCATGGGGACGGCCTGCTCCTGCGCCTTTAAGATTTCCCTCTTGAAGAATGTCCAGCCTTCCTGGACGCCTTTGCCCTCCAGGACTGCCTCCCAAGGGACTCTGCCAACCAGTCTCCTAAACAGGCCAAAGTCTGCCCTCCGGAAGTCCAAGGTGGCAGTTCTGGTGACCCTCCTCTTTACTTCTCTGAGAATCGAGAACTCTATCATTTCGTGGTCACTGTGCCCAAGACGGCCTCCGACCGTCACATCACCCACAAGACCTTCTCTGTTTACAAACAACAGGTCCAGCGGGGTGCCTTCTCTCGTGGGCTCCCTCACCAGCTGCGTGAGGAAGTCATCTTCCACACACTCCAGGAACCTCCTGGACTGTTTCCTCTCTGCTGCATTGTATTTCCAGCAGACATCTGGCAAGTTGAAGTCCCCCACGAGAACAAGGGCTAGCGATCGTGAGGCTTCTCCCAGCTGCCTGTAGAATACTTCATCTGCCTCTTCATCCTGGTTGGGTGGTCTATAACAGACTCCCACCACAATGTCTGCCTTGGTGGCCTTCCCCCTGATTCTAACCCACAGGCACTCAACCCTCTCGTCACCATCCTCGAGCTCAAGGCAGTCCAGACTCTCCTTAACATAGAGGGCTACCCCACCGCCTCTCCTTCCTTGCCTATCCCTTCTAAAGAGTTTATAGCCGTCCATCGCGGCACTCCAGCTATGTGTGTCATCCCACCATGTTTCCGTGATGGCAACTATATCATAGTTTTCCCCTTTCACAACAGCCTCAAGCTCCTCCTGTTTGTTGCCCATGCTACATGCATTCATGTAGATGCACTTCAGCTGGGCTAGTGATCCTGTTGCCTTTGTGGTGGGGGAAGCCCTACTCCCTACATGTCCCATCTCAGGTATTTCTGTGGTTCCTAGCTGATCAATGATCTCTGTGTCCCTGCTGCCGCACGGGTCTCTCTGTCCTACCTCATCTGAGACAGCTGACCGAAGGGCCTCGCTGGCACGCCATCCCTCATTCATCGGCGTGCCTCCCCTAGGCTTCTCTCTAGCAAGCCTAGTTTTATCCCCTTCCCCCTTCAAATCTAGTTTAAAGCCCTCTCAATGAGCCCTGCTAACTCCTGTGCTAGGATCCTTTTCTCCCTTTGGGACAGGTGCACCCCGTCTGCCGCCAGCAGGCCTGGTGCCATGTAAACCAACCCATGGTCAAAGAACCCGAAGTCCTGCCGGTGACACCAGGCTCGGAGCCAGTTGTTGATCTGCTGGCTCCTCCAGTTTCTACCCTCATCCTTCCCCAGAACTGGAGGGATAGAGGAGAACACTACCTGTGCTCCTGATCCCTTAACCAGTCGCCCCAAGGCCCTGAAGTCCCTCTTGATTGCCCCGGGACTTCTTTTTGCCACCTCCTCACTGCCTACCTGGAAGATCAACAGGGGATAGTAGTCCGAGGGCCTTACTAGGGTGGGAAGCTTCCTCCTCACATCCTTGACCCGGGCCCCCTGGAGACAGCAGACTTCCCTAAGCAGTGGGTCCGGTCTGCATATGGGCCCTTCTGTTCCTTTCAGAAGGGAGTCTCCTATGACAATGACCCATCTCTTGTTTTCCTTTGTGGGGGCAGTTTGGATGCAGGCCCTCGGCTGACTAGTCCTCGGCGGCACCTCCAGGCTGGCTGAACCATCAGCCTGGTCGTTGTTTGGTTCCAGTGGCAGGGCCTTGTACCTATTGTGCAAGGGCACCCGTGGAGGTGCCTGCCTCGCCGGGGAGGCACTAGTTGCCACTGTCCCCTGTCCCCTACGTCCCTGTGTTCAGCCATGCAGGGAGAGGGTCGGGATCGGGAGTCCCCTGTGACAGGCACCTTGGCTGCCTGTTGCGCCTGTCGCAGGGAGGGCAGGGTGCGAGTCCAGTCGTCGATCTCCCTCTCGCACTCCCTGATGCTCCTCAACCTGCTCACCTCCTGCCGGAGCTCTGTCACCAGGCGGAGGAGGTCCTCTACCTGGGCACACCTCCCACAGGCGGGCTCGCTGCCGCTGTCGCCCGGTGCTGGCGTCAGAGTAGGGCACACCCTGCAGCCTGACACCTGGGTGGCAGCGTGTTCCCACCGCAGCTCCGTCTGGGAAGCTGCGTCAGCCGTGGCGGGTGCAAGGCTTGGAGCGGCCATAGCTTTCTGCCGGGTGGACACCATCGCTTCCCCCGTCGAGCCGGCGGAGCTTCAGCGCCCTCCCTGCACGCCCTGCCGGCGCAAACTGCCGCGCCGCGCCCTTCCTGACGCGCCCCGCCCTGTTCGCCGCGCTCCGGGTCGCGGCGCTCCCCGGGGGCTTTTTTATACCCCGCCGCGGCTCCTGGCCCCGCCCAGGTCTCGTCAGCCGCTCTCGCGCGAGCTGCCGGCTCCTGGCGGGTCCCTCGGCTCCCTCTGAGGCTCCCCGGTTCGGGAAACACCCCTGTACGCCGCGCTAGGACGCTCCGCTGCAGGTCGTGCCGGCACCGGAGCTGATCGCCTCGGCAACTGAGTGCCGGTAACGGTTTCGCCGCGTTTGTCTATGTCATCTTCATCAATGACATAGACAGTGGGATCGATTGCACCCTCAGCAAGTTCGCGGACGACACCAAGCTGAGTGGTGCGGTGGATACGCTTGAGGGTCGGGATGCCATCCAGAGGGACCTGGACAGGCTTGAGAGGTGGGCCCGGGCAAACCTTATGAGGTTCAACAAGGACAAATGCAGAGTCCTGCACCTGGGTCAGAGCAACCCCCGGTATCAATACAGGCTGGGGGATGCAGGGATGGAGAGCAGCCCTGCAGAGAAGGACTTGGGGGTGCTGGTGGATGAAAGGCTGGACATGAGCCAACAATGTGCGCTCACAGCCCAGAAGGCCAACTGTATCCTGGGCTGCATCAAAAGAAGCGTGGCCAGCAGGTCGAGGGAGGTGATTCTGCCCCTCTACTCCACTCTGGTGAGGCCCCACCTGGAGTACTGCGTCCAGCTCTGGGCCCCTCAACATAAGAAGGACATGGACCTGCTGGAGCGGGTCCAGAGGAGGGCCACAAGGATGATCAAAGGAATGGAGCACCTCTCCTATGAAGACAGGCTGAGGGAGTTGGGCCTGTTCAGCCTGGAGAAGAGAAGGCTCCGGGGAGACCTTATTGCAGCCTTTCAGTACTTAAAGGGGGCCTATAGGAAAGATGGGGAAAAACTTTTTAGCAGGGCTAGTTGTGATAGAACAAGGGGTAATGGTTTTAAACTAAAGGAGGGGAGATATAGGCTGGAAATCAGAAAGAAGTTTTTCACAATGAGGGTGGTCAAGCACTGGAACAGGTTGCCCAGAGAGGTGGTAGAAGCCCCATCCCTGGAAACATTCAAGGTCAGGCTGGACGGGGCTCTGAGCAACCTGATCTAGTGAGGATGTCCCTGCTCATTGCAGAGGGGTTGGACTAGATGACCTTTAAAGGTCCCTTCCAACCCAAACTATTCTATGATTCTATGATCTCTGGCCAATTTCAGTTCTAGCTGAGCCTTAGCCTTCCTGACTGCATCTCTGCATGCCCTAGCAAGGTTCTTGTATTTGGCTGCCTTTCCATAGCTGGTAGGCTTCTTTTTTTGCTTTTAAGCACACCCATAATGTCATCGTTAAGCCAGGGTGGTCTCTTGTTCTGCCTTCTTCCTTTCCCTTTGTAGAGGATGGACTGTTCTTGCGCTTCCACGAGGCTGTTCTTGAATAACTCCCAGCACTTACAAGCTCCTTTGCCCTCCATGGATGCTTCCCATGGAATCCCTCGCAGCTGGGCTCTGAGTGTATTGAAGTTGGCTCTTCTAAAATCCAGGGTCTTTGTCCTACTACTGGTCTTCAGCATGCTCGGTAGGATCTTAAACTCCACAATGTTGTGGTTGCTGTATCCAAGGCTACCATTGGTAGTTGTGTTGTCAAGTAAGTCTTCTCAGTTTGTGAGCAGTAAATCTGGCAATGTGCTGTTCCTAGTCAGCATGTGCAGCATCTGAAGCAGTCCTCAGTGCATTCCAGGAACCTGATGGACAACTTGTGCACTGCTGTGTTGTTTTCCCAACAAATGTCTGGGTAATCGAAGTCACCCATGAGGACCAGGTTCTGTTGGCCTGAGACTTCCTTGAGTGGCAGAAGTAAGGTTTCATTGGCCTCGTCACCCTGATTGGGAGATTGGTAACAGATACCTAACATAAGATTCCCCTTGGTGACAATCCCTCTAATCCTCATCCAAAGGCATTTGATAGAACTTTCGTGGTCTCCAGAGCTCACATTCATATAGTCAGATTTTTCTTTTACATAAAGTGCAACTCCAGCTCCTCTTCTTCCCTTCCTATCTTTCCAAAAGAGTTTGTAGCCTTCCATTGTGGTCTTCCAGTCATGTGAGTTCCCCCCCCAAGTTTCTGTGATTCCTATGACATCATAACTCTCAGACTGGGCATGGAGCTCCAGTTCCTCCTGTTTGTTGCCCAGACTATGCGCGTTGGTATACATGCACTTGAGGTGGCTGGACTTAGGGTTCTTGTTTTGGAGAGGGTTAGGGAGCATTCCTTGCTACTCTGGTAGGTGCACTCATCCACCTTGTTGCTTATGAATATGCAGGTGTCACAGGTTTGGACACTACCCTCCAAGTTCTTTAGTTTATGATGGTTGTATGATGCCATAGTCTGTCCTGGTTTAGGCTGGGACAGAGCTAGTTTTGTCTCCAGCAGCTACCGTGTTTTGGATTTAGTGTGAGAAGAATGGTGATAGTACACTGATGATGTTGGTTGCTGCTAAACAATCAAGGACATTTTACAGTTTCCCAGGTTTTTCTAATGTGCAGGTGCAAAACCAACCGGCCAAAGAGAGTATTCCATACCATAGACGTCATGCCTGGTATAAGTGAGGGTCGGCTGGTGGGCCACTTCCCTTCTTGTTCCCTTCTTTTTCCCTTTTTTCATCTCATGAGGAAATGGGCAAGCACATCAGTGATCCAACCTGAGTTGTGTTGTGGAAATAACTAGAATTACAATTTATATAAGGTCAGAACAGAAGCAGTTTATTACTATATATGAGACTTTTTGAGACATAGTCTCACACCATCTTTGTCTGAAAGATCTAGAGTACAGTAGAAGGACCGCAGATGCCCTGCTCATGACTCCTGGGAGCCCAGGATCGATCACCATGTGGGCTGTGCTGTCCCATCATCCACTCTTCCCTCTAGATTTTATAATCATTTACAGTCATTAGCCCAAGCACTTCTTCCTTCTTTTCTTCCCCATTCCCCAATGCACTCAGCATCATTACTCTGACCTCCGCTTAAGCCATGCCTCATTCCATCCTCTCACATACCAATTTGCCACAACATAAGATCAGTTGAACCATACATGAATACATACACAACCACCAAAGTTAATAATCCCAACAAAATATACTGCAATGCTGTTTTAAGCAGCTTTTCCTAACCATCCTCCCATGTCTGGGAGCCATCCCAACCAGTCAAAAAGGCTTTTCTCCAGGTATTTCATGCAGTATCTGAAGTTTTTCTTGAATTTTGTGTACGTCTGTTTCTATTCTCTGGTCTTGGTCTGTGTGTATACAGCAAGTGGTGTTAACTAATACACATACACCTCCTAGAGTGACAACCACATAATCTTATCACAATCTGTTTTGCAGGGCTACCTAAGATGCTTGTTCTACCTCTAAATCTAAGGTTGAAATAGCATTAACTGTAGCATTACCCATCTCTTCTATTACAGGAGATATATTTACAATAACCCTTTCTAATTCTCCTAGCCAGGGGAGGAATGCTCATGCAAACTAGTGGAAGCCAGTTTGTCAAATAAGTGGATTTTGCACAGAGCATTTTCTGCTTCATTTGGTGCGTTGGTGTCCTGGTTCTGGCTGGGATAGGGTTAATTTTCACCAGAAGCTTGCTGGGGTCTATTCTATACCATGTGACCGCCATGCTCACCATATAGAGGGGGACGGTGCCAGGGGCAGGATCGCTGCTCAGGAGAGGGCTGGGCGTAGGGCTCCAGGTGGGGAGCGACCTGTGCTGGGAAGCACCGCTAAGTACACTCTGTTGTTGTTATTGTTGGGGTTTCTTGTTTGTTTTCTTTTCCTTTGTTGTCTGGTTAAACTGTTGTTGTTAACCCATGAGTTTTGCCTTTCTCTTTCCCAATTCTCTCCCCCATCCCACTGGGAGTGGGGGGGCGAGTGAGCGGCCGCATGGCGCTCAGCTTCCAGCTGGGCTAAACCATGACAGTTGGGGTAATTTGAGCTCATCATTCCAGAAGAGGTCTGGATGTATTGAGATCCCCGGAAAAACCCATCCTAATGTAAAAGTGCCAGTCCAATTAATAGGCAATATCTTATAGGCCTTAGAGTGACATACCCCTCATAATCCTTCATTCCCTAAGGTCTTATCATATAACTATTCTTACAGGTTAGTATATGACCAGTAATATAAACCCAAATGCAAAATCCCACAGCAAACAAAGCTATGATTTCCAGAAACATTCAACAGGTGCAGATGATAAAAACAGGGACATCAAAGTCAATTTGTGGGACCGTAGATTGTTCTTCTGTTGACTTTTGACCAAAGGAAGTTCATCCAGATCATTCAGCTCTGCTGTGACAGTTGATATACTGCGTTGTGTCTGAAGGTGGTGTGACCCTTTTACACTGGGAAGCATGGCTCCAGCTGAGCAGACCCTTGCACTTTCCTGCAGTATTGGTAATTAACAGTTCCTGATAAGGTCCATTCCAGCATGGCTGAAGTGTGTGTTTTGCTGGTATACCTTAATGTAGACCCAGTCTCCTGGTTTCAAGGAGTGACAGACTTGAGTGGCAGGTTCAGATAAGGCTTCTTTCAGCTGTGTGTGGAAAGTCCTTACACGTTTCATTACTGCCTGACTATTTTAGAGGAGCATCATCTGTCAATTTTAAGTTTGTCTCTTTGGGAGTTAAGGGTGCTGTGTAAGGCAGTTGCATGCATATGCCCATTAAAATCTTAATCATAGAATGGTTTGGGTTGGAAGGGA
Organism: Phoenicopterus ruber ruber; assembly: GCA_009819775.1. NCBI lineage: Eukaryota > Metazoa > Chordata > Aves > Phoenicopteriformes > Phoenicopteridae > Phoenicopterus > Phoenicopterus ruber. The sequence goes on along the minus strand of CM020247.1, from coordinate 6,827,480 downwards.
CCTTCAAAGATCATCTAGTCCAACCCCCCTGCCGTGGGCACAGACATCTTTCACTAGATCAGGTTGCTCAAAGCCCCGTCCAACCTGACCTTGAACACTTTCAATGATGGGGAAGCCACAACTTCCCTGGGCAACCTGTTCCAGTGTATCACCACCCTCATAGTAAAAAATTTCTTATATCTGTGGTGGGTTAACCTTGGCTGGCCACCAGGTGCCCACCAAGCTGTTCTCTCACTCCCCCTCCTCAGCAGGACAGGGGAAGAAAATAAGATTAAAAGCTCGTGGGTCAAAATAAAGGCAGTTTAATAAAGAAAAGCAAAGGCTGTGTGCGGAGGCAAAGGAAAACAAAAAAGGATTTATTCTCTACTTCCCATCAGTAGGCGATGTCCAGCCACTTCCTGGGAAGTAAGTAGGGCCTCTGTACATGTTGCAGTTGCTTTGGAAGACAGATGCCTTAATAACAAATGCCCCCTGCTCCTCGTCCTTTCTCTTAGCTTTTATTACTGAGGATGACGTCATATGGTATGGACTACCCCTTTGGTCAGTTTGGGTCAGCTCTCCTGGCCATGTCCCCTCCCAAGATCTTGCCCACCCCCAGCCTACTGGCCTTTGGGGTTGAGGGGGTTGGAGAGACAGCCTTGATGCTGTGCAAGCAGTGCTCAGCAGTAGCCAAAACATTGGTGTGTTATCAACAGCATTCTAGCTACAAATACAAAGCATAGCACTATGAGGGCTGCTATGGGGAAAGTTAACTCCATCCCAGCCAGACCCAAAATTTCTTCCTTATATTCAATCTAAATCTACCCTCTTTCAGTTTAAAACTGTTGCCCCTTGTCCTGTCACTACATGCCTTGGTAAAAAGTCTCTCTCCATCTTTCTTAGAAGCCCCCTTTATATATTGAAGGCTGCAATAAGGTCTCCCTGGAGCCTTCGCTTCTCCAGGCTGAACAGTCCCAACTCTCTCAGCTTTTCTTCAGAGGAGAGCTGTTCCAGCCGTCTGATCATTTTTGTGGCCCTCCTCTGGACCTGCTCCAGCAGGTCCATGTCCTTCTTATGTTGAGGGGCCCAGAGCTGGATGCAGTACTCCAGGTGGGGTCTCACCAGAGTGGAGTAGAGGGGCAGAATCACCTCCCTTGACCTGCTGGCCACACTTATTTTTATGCAGCCCAGAATGCGATTGGCTTTCTGGGTTGCAAGCACACATTGCTGGCTCATGTCCAATTTTTCATCCACCAGTATCCCCAAGTCTTTCTCTGCAGGGCTACTCTGAAGCCATTCATCATCCAGTCTGCATTGATATTAGGGATTGCCCCGATCCAGGTGCAGGAGAGGTGACAGCCCGTATTTTCTATTACAATGTTTCTTATATACATCAATGGGAAAGGGAATGCATCTGGACATTTCAGGCCAGTCTCTGCACAAATCTTTGCCAATTTCTTTTCAAATCAGAGTTTTTTCCTTTTCACAGCCCCACTGCATTGAGGATGATAGTCACAGTGGAACTTTTGTTCTATTTGTAGAGCTGCTCAAATTCTCTGCATTATCTGTCCAGTAAAATGGATCCTCCTATCGCTATCTATTGTTAGGCGAACACCAAACCAAGGAATTAGTTCTCTCAGCAATTTTTTCAACAGTTGTTGCATCTTCATGGTTACAAGGATAGGCCTCTACTCATCCTGAGAACATATAAAAAATGACAAGGATATGCTCAAAATTACAGTATTTAGGTATCTGAATAAAGTAATTTTGAAAATTTACAAATGGTCCCCATGGTTTAGGGAGTGCAGCTATACTTGTCTTCTCCTGCTGTCTTATATTATTTTGTTGAAAAGGTGTCCTAACAATATGAAGATTCAAGCATTAAAACAATACTTTACTAGCAAGCTTCAATCTTTTACACCTTAATTTCTGGCAAAATGAAAGCCCCTTCCTGGTCGTTCAAGCTGTAGAATTATTTGATTAAATAAAAATGTCTATGTATTATACAAACTCTAAATTTATGTGAACTATTAAAAAAAATGAAATCACATTTAAAGTGCTTCAACTTTCCTTTTTCAGCATTAGCTGTATCTTCAGCTCTACCAACATCTTAATGATGTAGTGATTAGCTTAGTGACTTCACCATTGCTATCATCCCATTCCAAAATAATGTTGAGATACAAACGTCTGAAAAATATGCTCACAAGAAAAACTTTCAGTAAACCAATCTTTACAGAATCACAGAATGGTTGAGGTTGGAAGGGACCTCCAGAGGTCATCTGGTTCAAACTCCCCCCCCCACCCCCAAGCAGGGACCACCTAGAGTCAGTTGCCCAGGACTGCGTCCAGACGGCTTTTGAATATCTCCAAGGATGGAGACTCCACAACCTCCCTGGGCAACCTGTTCCAGTAAAAAAGGGTTTTCTGATGTTCAGACAGAACTTCCCGTGTTTCAGTTTGTGCCCATTGCCTCTTGTCCTGTCACTGGGCACCAACTTGCATCACCATGGTCTTCACCATGGGCTTCAAGGGATCTCTGCTCCAGTGCCTGGAGCACCTCCTCTCCCTCCTTCTTCACTGACCTTGGTATCTGCAGGGTTGTTTCTCTCACATCTTCTCACTCCTCTCTCCCAGTTGCTGTTGTGCAGCGTTTTTTACCCTTTCTTAAATATGTTATCACAGAGGCACTAACAACACTGCAGATTGGCTCAGCTTTGGCCAGTGGTGGGTCCATCTTGGAGCTGGCTGGAACTGTCTCTGTCTGACATGGGAGCAGCTTCTCACAGAAGCCACCCCTGCAGCCTGCTGCTACCAAAACCTTGCCATGTAAACCAATTACACCTGTCCAGCCACTTGTTGTTTACAAGCAGGATGGTATGTGTTTGTCTAATGACATGAGCCACAAGAGATTTACATTTCTACTGTAATACTCAGGTCTACTACTCGGATCCATCAGGCTTAAAATCTGTGTAAGATGAGACTTCTTCTGCAACTGTGCATTTCCCTTTTTCTATCTGATTCTTCACAAATCTGAAAATTCAAATTGTAGTGAGCTCAGCCTTAGCCTGCTTCTCTTGTGTTTCCTCCTGCTCTATAGCCAATATCACTTATCAATTTGATAGGTAGAAGTGATCTGTTACTTACAGGAGGTCTTGTACATACAGGGATGTGCCCTGAAGGAAGCTGCAGCCCTTGGAGAGCCCACACTGGAGCAGGCTCCTGGCAGGAACTGTGGCCTGTGAAGAGGAGCCCACACAGGAGCAGGTTTTCTGTCAGGAACTGTGGCCTGTGGGGAACACACACTGGAGCAGTCTGTTCCTAACTGACTGTACCCCATGGAAGGGACTCACCTTGGAGCAGTTTGTGAAGGATTGTATCCTATGGGAGGGACCTCATACTGGAGCAGGGGAAAAATGTGAGGAGGGAGGAGTGGCAGAGATGAAGCGTTATGAATTGACTGCAACCCCCATTCCCCATCCCCCCTGGGCCACTCAGGGCAGTGGGGAGGAGGTAGAACAGTTATGAGTGAAGTTGAGCCTTGGAAGAAGGGATGGAGTGGGGGGGAAGGTGTTTTTAGTTTTGTTTTTGTTTCTCACTATCCTACTCTATTTTTAATTGGCAATAAATTAAAATTATCTTCCCCATGTCAAGTCTGTTTTACCTGTGATGGTAATTGTTGAGTGATCTCCCTGTCTTTATCTTGACCCATGAACTTTTTTTCATCTTATTTTCTTCCCCTGTCCTGCTGAGGAGGTGGAGTGAGAGAGAAGCTTGGTGGGCACCTGGCAGCCAGCCAAGGTTAATCCATCACAACAGCCCTTGACCGAAGCCCCAGTAGCAATTTCAAAAGGTCCCATAACTTTCTGAGTGGCGCAAGGGGTTTCAGTAGGGAGCAGTCTGTGGTCCTCCCAGGTGAAGCAGGATGTGTGAATCCAAGTCACAGCATCAAATTCCGTCATGGAAATAACCAGAATTATGATTTATATCAGGTCAGAACAGAAGCAGTTTATTACTATAGCTATAGGAGAGAACACAGAGCAGCAGAGTGACAGCCTCTCCTGTTATGAACTCTCACCAAATGGGGCAGTTACAGAGTTTATATACCTTTAGGTTATACAACTCCTTCTTCATCAAAACTGTGTGAGATAAGCAGGGTATGGTAAATAATAACAGCGACTGAGATCTTTTAGATAAGAAGGCTCTAGACAGTACATCCTTTTAGGAATAATCCACTCCTATGCTAATAAAATCGTGCTGACTGGCAAGACTATTAACTGCAAATGTTTCTTAACTAGTGAGGCCTAAAAAGGCCTACGAGACATTAACTATTTTGCTTCCACAGCTGGTTTTGGTGCCTAACAATCCAGCATAACGCCATGTCTCCCGTCCCAAATGACAACTGCAACAGATGGAGTCCAAGTCATGGACTAAATGAACTCAATGAACATTTGAATGGAGATGGCCCATTGACTAAGGGAATGATATCCGTGTATATGTCAAAGGACAGGGAAGGCGGGGGGTGTTGGCGAGGCTATATTGAATACTGTAGGAACTGAGCATGATGGAAATGGTATGGAATAAGGGGTGGAGATTGTACTGGGTCTGACTGGAATGGGGTTAATTTTCTTCATAGTAGCTGGAACAATGCTGGTTTTTAGATTTGTGACTAAAACAGTGTTGATAACACACCAATGTTATGGCTATTGCTGAACAGTTCTTGCACAGGGTCAAGGCTTTCTCTGTTTCTCAGTCTGGCCCCCCACAGCGAGTAGGCTAGGGGTGGGCAAGAGGCTGGGAGGGGACATAGTCGGGACAGCTAACCCAAACTGACCAAAGAGATATTGCATACAATATAGCATCATGCTCATCAATAAAACTGCGGGGGTGGGGGGGAGTTTTACCAAAGCAGCCATTTGTCATGGTTTAGCCCAGACGCAAGCTGAGCACCACGTGGGCGCTCAGTCGCCCCCCTGCTCCCGGTGGGATGGGGGAGAGAATCAGGAAAAAGAAAGGCAAAACTCGTGGGTTAACAATAACAACAGTTTAACCAGACAACAAAGGGAAAGAAACCAAACAAACAAGAAACCCCAACAATGCCAACAACTGAGTGTACTTAGCGGTGCTTCCCAGTGGAGGTCACTCCCCACCGGAGCCCTACGCCCAGCCCTCTCCTGAGCAGCGATCCGTGCCGTCCCCCTCTATATAGTGAGCGTGATGGTCACATGGTATAGAATAGACCCCGGCCAGCTTCTGGCGAAAATCAACCCTATCCCAGCCACAACCAGGACATTATCCACCCCTTATTCTATACTATCTACGTCATGCTCCGATCCTACACTTCCCAATTAATCACCACCACTTTTCCTGTTCTATATATATATATATGCACACACACACATACACAGACATCATTCCCTTAGTCTATGGACCATCCCTTCAAAACGTCTATTGAGTTCATTTAGTCCATGACTTTGGGTTCCATCTGCATAACAGTCTCTTGTGGCAGGAGAAATGATGTGGAGTTCGCTTGGTCAGCGAAACAGGGCTAGGTCTCAGTGCAGTGTGGCAGGTGACACTGGACGCAGTGGGAGGATGGTGTGTAGTGTTGGATTGTTGCATGTTGCATCTGGAGCTTGCAGTTGTGGAATCTGGCTCGTCTGGTGTATCATGTCCATGGTCTGTGGGTTGAAGATGTCGATCTCTTGAGGAAGTTGCTGGGCGCCAGTTGCTAAAGCCAGTTCTGCTTCCATCACCGCTGCACTTTGTTCAGTTTTATCAATAGTTCATTCTTTATTAATTTGGGTAATTCTTGCTATAATATCATTGATCTGGCATATAGCAACTGTGGTAGTGATGACATACAGTGACAAGGTTATTTAGCAATTAACATCATACAGTTTAATTCATTGGCTATTCTCACCCAAAATCAAGTCCCCTCGAGGTACACATCGGACTTCCCCATCATTTTGCATCACCCACCAAGTGCACCCAGGTCCTTGAGCAAAAGCAATCCCACGGATGGGTTTGCCTTTGCCTGAGGCAGGAGTAACCCAGACTGTCTTCCCTAACATATTCTTCATGTGCACCACAGGAACTTTATCCCCTTCTACAGTATGTAAAGGCTTTGACTGGGCAGGACCAGATCGATTGGTAGATCCCCTAGTGTTGACTAACCAGGTGGCTTTGGCTAAATGCTTATCCCAATGTTTGAAGGTCCCACCACCCATTGCTCTCAGCGTAGTTTTCAGTAGTCCATTGTATCGTTCAATTTTCCCAGAGGCTGGTGCATGATAGGGGATGTGATACACCCACTCAATGCCATGTGCTTTGGCCCAGGTGTCTAGGAAGCTGTTTCGGAAATGAGTCCCGTTGTCTGACTCAATTCTTTCTGGGGTGCCATGTCGCCATAAAACTTGCTTCTCAAGGCCCAGGATGATGTTCCGGGCGGTGGTATGGGGCACAGGATATGTTTCCAGCCATCCGGTGGTTGCTTCCACCATTGTAAGCACATGGCGCTTGCCTTGGCGGGTCTGTGGGAGTGTGATATAATCAATCTGCCAGGCCTCCCTATATTTATATTTCCGCCATCGTCCTCCATAGCAGAGAGGCTTTAATTGCTTGGCTTGCTTGATCGCAGCGCATGTTTCACATTCATGGATAACCTGTGCGATAGTGTCCATAGTTAAGTCCACCCCTCGATCACGAGCCCATCTGTATGTTGCATCTTTTCCCTGATGGCCTGAGGTGTCATGGGCCCACCGAGCTAGGAATAATTCACCCTTACGTTGCCAATCCACATCCACTTGCGCCACTTCAGTCCTAGCAGCCTGATCCACCTGCTGGTTGTTTTGATGTTCCTCAGTGGCCTGACTCTTGGGTACGTGGGCATCTACGTGGCATACTTTTATAACGAGCTTCTCTACCCAGGCAGCAATATCTTGCCACAGTGCGGCAGCCCAGATGGGTTTGCCTCTGCGCTGCCAGTTGCTCTGCTTCCATTGCTGCAACCACCCCCACAGGGCATTTGCCACCATCCATGAGGCAGTATAGAGGTAGAGCACTGGCCACTTTTCTCGCTCAGCAATATCTAAAGCCAGCTGGATGGCTTTCACCTCTGCAAACTGACTCGATTCACCTTGTCCTTCAGTGGCTTCTGCGACTCGTCCTGTAGGACTCCACACAGCAGCTTTCCACCTTCAATGCTTTCCCACAATACGACAGGACCCATCAGTGAACAGGGCATATCCCTTCTCATTTTCTGGTAGTTCATTATATGGTGGGGCCTCTTCAGCACGTGTCACCTCCTCCTCTGGCGACATTCAAAAATCTTTGCCTTCTGGCCAATCCGTGATCACTTCCAAGATTCCTGGGTGACTGGGGTTTCCTATTCGAGCTCGTTGTGTGATCATTGTGACCCACTTACTCCATGTGGCATCGGTGGCATGATGTGTAGAGGGGACTCTCCCTTTGAACATCCAGCCCAGCACTGGCAGTCGGGGTGCCAGGAGGAGCTGTGCTTCAGTACCAACCACCTCCAAAGCAGCTCGAACCCCTTCATATGCTGCCAAGATCTCTTTTTCAGTTGGAGTATAGCGGGCCTTGGATCCTCTGTATCCCCAGCTCCAAAACCCCAGGGGTCGACCTCAACTCTCCCCTGGTGCTCTCTGCCAGAGGATCCAGGTAGGGCCGTTCTCCCCGGCTGCGGTATAGAGCACATTTTTAACATCTTGTCCTGCCCGGACTGGCCCAAGGGCTACTGCATGAACTATCTCCTGTTTAATTTGTTCAAAGGCTTGTTGTTGTTCAGGGCCCCATTTGAAATCGTTCTTCTTCCGGGTCACTTGATAGAGAGGGCTTACAATAGAACTGTAATTTGGAATATGCATTCTCCAGAAACCCACAACGCCTAAGAAAGCTTGGGTTTCCTTTTTGTTAGTTGGTGGAGACATAGCTGTTATTTTATTGATCACGTCCATTGGGATCTGAGGATGTCCATCTTGCCATTTTATTCCTAGGTACTGGATCTCCTGTGCAGGTCCCTTGACCTTACTTAGTTTTATGGCAAAGCCAGCTCTCAGAAGGATTTGGCTTATTTTCTCCCCTTTCTCAAAAAGCTCTTCTGCTGTGTTGTCCCACACAATGATGTCATCAATGTATTGCAGGTGTTCTGGAGCTCCACCCTTTTCCAGTGCAGCCTGGATCAGTCCATGGCAAAGGGTGGGGCTGTGTTTCCACCCCTGGGGCAGTTGATTCCAGGTGTATTGGACACCCCTCCAGGTGAAAGCAAACTGTGGCCTGCCCTCTGCTGCCAAAGGGACTGAGAAAAATGCATTGGCAATGTCAATAGTAGCATACCACTTGGCTGCCTTGGACTCCAATTCATACTGAAGTTCTAGCATGTCTGGCACGGCAGCGCTCAGTGGTGGCGTGACTTCATTCAGGCCATGATAGTCCACTGTTAATCTCCATTCTCCGTTAGATTTTTGCACTGGCCATATAGGACTGTTAAAGGGTGAGCGAGCCTTGCTGATCACTCCCTGGCTTTCCAGTTGACAAATCAGTTAATGGATGGGGGTCAGGGAGTCTCCCTTGGTGCGATATTGCCACCGGTGCACTGTTGCGGTAGCAATTGGTACCTGTTGTTCTTTGACCCTCAGCAACCCCACAACGGAAGGATCCTCTGAAATACCAGGCAAGGTGGACAGCTGCTTCATGTCCTCTCTCTCCACAGCAGCTATACCAAAAGCCCACCGGTACCCTTTTGGGTCCTTGAAATACCCTCTCCTGAGGTAGTCTATGCCAAGGATGCACGGAGCCTCTGGGCCAGTCACAATGGGGTGCCTTTGCCACTTGTTCCCAGTTAGGCTCAATTCAGCCTCCAATAAAGTTAACTCTTGGGACCCCCCTGTTACTCCAGAAATAGAAATGTGTTCGGCCCCTCTATAGTTCGATGGCATTAGGGTGCACTGTGCGCCAGTGTCCACTAAAGCCTTGTACTTCTGAGGGGCTGATGTGCCAGGCCATCGAATCCACACAGTCCAGTAAACTCGGTTGTCCCTCTCCTCCACCTGGCTGGAGGCAGGGCCCCTCTAATTCTGATTATAATACCCGCTATCAACCAATGGGTTTGTGTGGGACACATGGGGTCGAATCTCATCCCTGTTTCTCATTTCTTGTAAGTACAAATCAGAAGCCCTTCTACCCCATCTGGGGAACTGCCCACTGGAGACTGGAGCAGCACTTTTCCTGGAAGAACCCCTATTTGTGGCTGTTTTCTTTTTCAACTCACGTACCCTTGCCTCTAGGGTCGAGGTGGGTTTCCCATCCCACTTTCTCATGTCCTCTCCATGGTCACGGAGGTAAAACCACAGGGTACCTCGCCACATGTACCGTCTCTCTTGAGCAGGGGAAGATTTTCTCCTAATAGCTGCGATACTGGTCTGTACAGGTGGCAAGTAGGACCTGTCCTCTTTGAGTTGCCAAAACTCCCTGGCACATTCTTTCAGCCAGTTTTTCCACAGCCGAGACACAGGCCCATAAGGAGGAAGAGAGATTGTCTTCATACTGCCGGAGTTGGTTAGCTACTGCACACACCGGTGGTGCCTCATCGTCTTTCCAACCCATTGCTGCCAATGAGTTGGCATACGATGATGGTGCACTATGTACAAACTTCCACCACATGGGTCGGGTACAGTGGACTTCATCTGGATCTACGGGTGTCTGCGGGTCATCCAGATCATGATAAATCAATTCCCGCACAGCTAATTCCCTCAGAAACTGAATACCTCCCTCCATACTGGTCCACTTCTTTGGGTGGCATATAATATCTTCCTTAAAGAAATACCTGCCCCTCACACCTGACAGGAGTCTCCTCCAGAGACTGCGGGCTTCTGCCTCTCTTCCAATCGCCCTGTCAATGGCCGCTTCCTTAGACAAGGATCCCAGCTGCCTGGCTTCCCTGCCCTCTAGTTCCAGGCTACTGGCCCCATTATCCCAGCATCGGAGCAGCCAGGTGACAAGCTGCTCACCTTGATTATCTTTTCGGATATCTCGCAGCTCAGTCAGGGATAGGGGTCGGGTGATTATCTCTGCTTCTGCCTCTCCCTGTTCTTGTGATGTCCCTGGTTCATCCTCATCTTTCGTGGGGCGAACTGATTTCTTTGTGCTTTTCTTCTTTTGTATAGGGGCAACTGATAACGGCACGGGTGGATCTGCAGTACCTATCACAGCAGCCACGGTGCTCATAGCTGGGGCTTGAACAGCCGTGGTGCCCATGGCAGGGACTGGGGCAGCAACGATGCCCATAGCAGGGGTTGGAACGGCCGCGGTGTCCGTAGCAGCGATTTGGGCAACCGCGATACCCGCGGCGGGGGGTGGAGCAGCCGCGGTGCCTGCAACAAGGAGCGGGACGGCCGCGGTGCCCGTAACAAGAGTTGGGGCAGCAGCGGTGGCCGCGGCGGGGGGTGGAGCAGCGTCGACGGGGGCTGGGACAGCCGCAACGCCCGTTACAAGGGTTGGGACGGCCGCGGTGCCCGTAGCAAGGGGTGGGGCAACCGCGATACCCGTGGCAGGGGGTGCCACAGCCGCGGCGGGGGGTGGAGCAGCCGCGATGCCCATAGCAGGGGGTGGAGTGGCCGCGGTGGCCGTGGCGAGGGGTGGAGCGGCCGCGGCGGGGGCTGGCGCAGCCGCAGCGGCCGGAGCAGGGGGTGGAGCGGCCGCGGTGCCCACGGCTGGGGGTGGAGCAGCTGCAGCGCCCATGGCGGGGGCTGGTGCGGCCGCGGGGGCCGCAGCGGGGGCTGGGACGGTCGCGGGGGCCCTGGCGGGCCCTGGGGCGGCCGCGGTGCCTGCGGCGGGGGTCGGGGCCGGGGCAGCCGTGGTGCCCGTGCGGCGAGGAGCGGAGCAGCCCCGGCACACATAGCGGAGCGTGGGGCGGCCGCGGCGCCCGTGGCGTGGGATGGCGCGGCCGCGGGGGCTGTAGCAGGGAACTGGGGTGGCCCTGCACCTACGTCTGCACCGGCTTCTAAGCAAAATTAGACACAAATTCATTCCTACTGATAGGAGTAGCAAGCCGGTGCGAACATCCCAGAGGTATTCCAACTTTTCAGAAACTCCCGTAACTAACCAGGAGGGCAACGAGAAATCAAAGGAAGGCTTTTTTACCCAGGAGGGGAAAGGGAAAGCAAAGGAGGAAGTTTCCCCCTGGTGACCCCCCCGGGAAGGAAAAAATAAAGGAATAATTACTGATAGTCCCCACCAGATAGCGCCCGAAGTACGAAGCTGTAACCGTTGGTGGCACTTCGTTCTGCACATCGCCCCCCCCGCCATCGTATATGAATACAGGTAGTAAACTGGTCTAAACACCAATGATTTTACCATGCCATAAGCCAGTGCTAAACCACACACCGAAGCAATAATCTTAATCCAAAGCCCAGAGGTAACAAACCATGCATAAACAGTGACAAACAGCATACAGTAAGGTGATACACTATACAACTCTGAGAAGCACTCTGTGAACAATTCAAACAACACTGTGACCAGCGGCAATTAAAGTAATACAGTGGATGCTTATTTCAAATTGTTTTAACACACTCTGGTCAAATCTGATGTCATCTCAACCCTTTGAGCCTGAACCAGGGCTTTAAACCCTGGACCCTCTGTCTGATGCTCTCTCAGCTGAGCTAGCCGGGCACCTCTCATGCCCCACATGGGCGCCAAAAAGGACTGTCGTGGTTTAACCCCAAATTGTAACCCAATATCACGCAGCTGCTCGCTCACTCCCCCCCTCCCTGTTGGGGTGGAGAGGAGAATTGGAGAGAAAGGAAAACTCGCGGGTTGAGATAAAAACAGCTCACCAGGACAGCAAAGGAAAAATATAAAAATATATTAATAATGATAATAATGATAATATATACAAGGATAATAGAATATATAAAATGAACAATACACAATTTCTCACCACTCGACGACGGATACAGCCCATCCTGAGCAGCAGTCTGGGAACAGGGGTATTTCCCCCCCAGCTATCCCAGAACAGCAAGTTCCAGAGAAAGCAGGTGAGGGAACAAACAGACAAACGAATGAACGAAAAACAAAAAGGAAAAATCAGGGAAACAAAAAGCAACCTGAAGGGAAGCTTAAGGATTAAGGCAAGTTAAGGGTCTAAAAGGCTAGTGGCCCACCGACCGACCCTCACTTATACCGGGCATGATGTCTATGGTATGGAATACTCTCTTTGGCCAGTTTGGATCAACTATTCTGGCTCTACCCCTCCCAAGTTTTTGCACCTGCACATTAGCAAAACCTGGGAAACTGCAAAATGTCCTTGGTGGTTCAGCAGCAACCAGCAACATTAGTGTGCTATCACCATTCTTCACACACTAAATCCAAAACACAGGCGCTGCTGAAAACAAAACTAGCTCCGTCCTGGCCTAAACCAGGACAGGCCTGCACTCTGCTGCCAAAGGGATTGAGAAGAATGCATTGGCAATATCAATGGTAGCATACCACTTGGCTGCCTTGGACTCCAATTCGTACTGAAGCTCTAGCATGTCTGGCATGGCAGCACTCAGTGGTGGCGTGACTTCATTCAGGCCACAATAGTCCACTGTTAATCTCCATTCCCCGTTAGATTTCCATACTGGGCATATAGGACTATTAAAAGGTGAGTGAGTCTTACTGAGGACTCCTTGGCTCTCCAGTTGATGAATCAGCTCATGGATGGGAGCCAGGGAGTCTCGGTTGGTGTGATATTGCCGCCGGTGCACCGTCCTGGTAGCAATTGGTACCTGCTGTTCTTCAGCTCGCAGTAATCCCACAACGAAGGGATCTTCTGAGAGGCCAGGCAGGGTAGATAGCTGTTTGGTCTTCTCTGCATTCACCGTGGCTACACCAAAAGCCCATCGGTATCCCTTTGGGTCCTTGAAGTACCCTCTCCTGAGGTAGTCTATGCCAAGGATACAAGGGGCATCTGGGCCAGTCACAATGGGGTGCTTTTCCCACTTGTCCCCTGTTAAGCTCCCCTCAGCCTCCAATACAGACAGTTCTTGGCATCCCCCTGTCACTCCAGAGATCCAGATGGGTTCTGTGCCCCTAGGTTCTGATGGCATCAGAGTACACTGTGCACCAGAGTCTACCAAAGCCTTATACTTCTGTGGGTCTGATGTGCCAGGCCATCGAACCCACACAGTCCAGTATACACGGTCATCCCTTTCCTCCTCCTGGCCGAAGGCAGGGACCCTCTATTCCTGTTCCTCGTCAGAGTATTCTCTGTCTGACCCTTGCAGCGCCAGACCAGAAGGCCCCTCACCAGGATCAAGGGAGGTGATTTCAGTTCTTCTCTGTTTGGGAAATCGCTGATTGCCTTCGTGTGTCTCTACAGCAACTCTGCCGACAGACTTCCTGGGTGGCCCCTTCTTAACAGCTGTCTTCCCTCTCAGTTTGCGTACACAGGCTTCCAGCTTAAAGGTGAGTTCACCGTTCCACTGCCTCATGTCCTCCCCCTGGTCACGCAGGAAGAACCACGCGGCGTGCGCCTGGGGCTCCCTTTCCCTCTGACTGAGGCAGGAGAGGACTGATTTCTTGGGGCACCCCTGATAGCCAAGGCACTGGCCCATAGGGATGAGGATGAGAGATTTTCTTCAAAGTTTTGGAGCCAAGATGACACTCTCTCCACAGTTAGTGTATCCATATCCGGGCAATACATCGCTGCCAGGCTGTTAGAATATGACGCTGGGGCACTTTGAATCACCTCCCTCCACATAGCCCGTGTGCACAGGACATCGTCTGGATCTTTGGAGACCTCATCATTGTCTAGATCCCTGTAGATGACTTCCAGTACTGCTAATTCTCTCAGGTACTGGATGCCTTCATCTGCGGTAGTCCACTTTCCTGGGGAGTTCACAAGATCTTCCTTGAATGGATATCTTGCCCTCACACTTGAGAGAAGCTGTCTCCAGAGACTGCAAATTGCTGCCTCTTTTCCAATTCCTCTCTCAATTCCCCAGTTCCTAGCAAGGGATCCCAGCTGCTGGGCTTCCTTGCCTTCCAATTGCTGACTGTCGGCCCTGCTATCCCAGCATCGGAGCAGCCAGGCAGCAATCTGCTCACCTGGCTGGCGGCTGTAATCTTTCTGCATGTCTCGAACTTCTGATGAGGTCAGTCAGGGACCGGGTAGTTTCCCCTTCCTGTCAGAATTCTCTCACTCCTTTCTCCAATGTCTTTGTCGAAGGACCGGCTTCATGATCAAACCTTTCCTTTTCTTCCTGCTCCCTTACTAATCGAGGATATGGACCCGTTGTTTTCCTTTTTAACTCCTGGGGCATTTACTGTAGTTGGTGGTGTTGTTTGGGTCCCTATCTCAACCATGGTGTCCTCAGGTGCAGTTTGGGTCCCTGCCTCAACCAGAGTCCTCTGAGAATGCTGAACTGTGTCTCAATAGGCACAAGCCAGGCCCCAGTACAACGCTAGAAGCTGGTGGTTCTCATTGGGATAGGCAAGGCACCCTTCCATCAGGTGGCATGTCAGTTTGCTAGGGTTGCTTGCCTGTTCAGGTGTAATGTCCCAGGCTATGGGAGGTGATAACCGCCCTAGGAACCTGCCCAAGTCCTTCCACACACCCTGCCACCCTGGGACCGGCCGCCTCAGGTCACATTTCAATATTGCCTCACCCAAAAGTTGTCTTCTCTTCCACCAGGATGAGACCAGATTCCACAAACCCCGTAATATGCCAACAATATTAATTAGTAGTACTAAGCAGCTCACATAAGGGTGAGCAAGGACCTCAGGAGCCTGCATAATAAACCTATCCACATCAATCCTGGGTAGGGAGAGGGAGATGTATTCCCTCATCCTCCACAGGATAGCTCCCCCAGCACAGTAAGGCCATCAGTGCCAGGGCAAAGAACATAACCATTGTTTGTATTAACATGTTGCCAAAAATAAAGAGATAAACAGTGCAGCCAACAAACTTTATGACCTGTACAGGAGCTTGTCACTTAATAACTACTACAGCTATAGCATGCTTAATACAAATGTGCGGTTGTCGTGCCCCACGTTGGGCGCCAAAAAGGACTGTCGTGGTTTAGCCCAGCCTGAAGCTGAGCACCACGTGGTCGCCCGCTCACGCCCCCCCCCCCCCGGCCGGCCCGAGGAGAGAATCGGGACAAAGAAAGGCAAAACTCCAACAACAACAGTTTAACAGGACAACGAAGGAAAAGAAAACAAACAAACAAACAAGCAGTGCTTCCCAGCGCAGTGATCCCCCCTCCCCCTCTATATAGTGATCGTGACAGTCACATGGTATAGAATAGACCCCAGCCAGCTTCTGGCGTAAATTAACCCTATCATCCCAGCCGCAACCAGGACACCATTGCTCAGAGGTTGGCTGGGCATTGCTCTGCTGGTGTTGAGTGATTGCCTTTGCATTACTTATATTTTTTCTTTTTTTTTTTCCCCTTATTAAACTGTTTTATCTCGACCCACAATTTTTTTCACTTTTGCTCTTCTGATTCTCTCCCCCTTCCCAATGAGGAGGAGTGAGCACGAGTGTCCTGAGTTTGTCTGGGATGGAGCTAATTTTCTTTCCAGTAGCTACTGTGTTTTGGATACAGTATGGGATTTGTTATGTGAAGAATGTTGATAGTACACTGATGTTATTAGTTGCTGCTGAGAGATCAAGGACTTTCCAACTTCCCAGCTTTTGCTAATGTGCAGGTGCAAGAAGCTGGGAGGGGTATAGCCAGTATAGTTGACCCAAACTGGCCTAAGAGAGTATTCCATACCATAGACGTCATGCCCAGTATATAAGTGGGGGTTGGCTGGTGGACCAGGCGCTGTTTGGTCCCTCACTTGCTCTCTCTGGAACTTGCAGTTCCAAGATTGCTGCTGGCGAAATTGTTGTTCTGAGATTGCTCTCAGTTTCGCTCTGTGATCGCTGCTCGGAACAGGCTGTATGGGTCATCGGGTCGTCAGGCGGTGAGAAATGGTGCATCATTCTTTTTGTATATTCTGTTATCATATTTTATTATTATCATTATTAATATATAATATAATCATTATTATTATTTTCTTTGCTGTCCTGGTGAACTGTCTTTATGTCCACCCATGAGTTTTCCTTTCTTTCCGATTCTCCTCCCCACCCCACTGGGGAGGAAGGGGGGGAGTGAGGGAGCGGCTGCATGGTATTTGTTACCAGCTGGGGTCAACCCACGACAGTGCCATAGGCTGTTGTCTTATAAAAGGTTTACAAAACACTAAGTACATTTTAAAAAGGAATCCTGAAAGACTAAGAAAAACATGTGCATATAGTCACAAACACTTATAATGTGATTTACCATTTTATAATAATTTACAGATCTGTCCAGTGTCTTGAATCCCAAATCATGAGACACTACAACCTGTATCACATATTCAGATCTTTGTCTTGGAAAACATGTCTCATAGGAAGGCTCCTTTGAGTGTGGACCCATCTTTGCACAGAAGGTACATAACTAAGAACGGTACCATGCATAGCTTCCAGGTAGAGCATCTATGACAAGTCCTGGAGTGTAGTTCCAGATTGCTTTTTGCTTTCTCCTCCAGTTTCATCCTTCCTACTCTTGTCCTTGGCAAAATTACTAATTTGTTTTCTGTTCACAGTTCAGTGTACAAGTAATAACCTATAAAATTAGTAAGAGGTTGAGTACTGTAAGATATAACAAGTCTTTCCTCCTTGCCTAAGTGGCCTCAGTGCTGTCAACTCTAAATTTTATTATGAAATGTTTGTGTCTGGGGATTGTTTTTCTTTTTCTAAGATAACTTTTTTTTTTTTAAGTTATGATTGATGGGTGCACAAATATACCTGAAAATCAAATTTCATTTAAAAAAAAGTAAATTGCTAAACTTTTGTGATTAAAGAAAAAAAGCCTAAATATAATAAAAATTTATAATGACTGTGCAGAAAACCATTACATAAAGAAAAAAAAATACATTCATTTAAAATCACACAAACATTGTTTCAATCAATAAAGCACTGAAATGCTGAGATTTTGTCACACTGTCGATTACATGTCAAAACCCCTAAACGCTCATGGAATGCCTTATTTCAATATACCTTAGAATGGATAGGTTTTTTTCAAGGAAAAATTGCAAAAAGCAATTATCGTGGTTTAAACCCGGCCGGCAACTAAGCACCACACAGCCACTCACTCACTCCTCTGCAGTGGGATGGGGAGGGGAGAACTGGAAGGGTAAAAGTGAGAAAACTCATGGGTTGAGACAAAGACAGTTTAACAGATAAAGCAAAAGCTGCTTGCACAAGCAAGAGAGAGGAAAATAAAACCCAAGAAAAACAAGCGATGCAAAAGAAAACAATTGCTCACCACCAACCGACTGATGCCCAGTCAGTCCCTGAGCAACGGCAGTCTCCCCTCATTTTTTTATTGCTGAGCACAACATCATATGGTATGGAATATCCCTTTGGTCAGTTGGGGTCAGCTGTCCCAGCTGTGTCCCCTCCCAACTTCTTGTGCACCCCCAGCCTACTTGCTGGTGGAGCAGTGTGAGAAGCAGAAAAGGCCTTGACGCTGTGTAAGCACTACTCAGCAATAACTAAAACATCAGTGTGTTATCAATAATATTTTCAGCACAAATCCAAAACATAGCCCCATACAAGCTACTATGAAGAAATTTAACTCTATCCCAGCCAAAACCAGTACAGTAATATAATTAACTACTGAGTAACAGAATAATTATTTGCCCTAAACAAATATATATTTTCAACAGAATATATACTAGTGTCCCAATTATCCTTAATCAATTATCATTAACCATAAGAATAAATCATATGTAGGTCATGTTAAGTAGCATGTACTATATGATAGCTATTAGAATTACATAAGTGAAACTAATAATCTAAGTTTCTAGCATTTTAAAAACATAACATTAACATGAACCACTTCAGAATTTTGCAACAGATTAATCTACTGGAGGAGCAGTAACATTCACAACAGTTTAATCTTTTTAATATTGCTAAATATAAGAGAAGATAACAATGTATTTGAAATGAAAAAGATGATGAAATGACTGGCCTGGTAGATGAGGGGAGAGCAGTATTGACCCCTGGGGTACACCACTAGTTACTAGCCTCCAACTAGACTTTGCGCCACTGATTACCCCCTCTGGGCCCAACCATTCAGCCATTTTTCAGTCCACCTCACTGTCTGCTCCTCCAGCTCTTGATTCCCACGTGTAAGAAATTGGGCAAGGAAGGCAGGAGACCAGCATGGCTGAGTAAGGACCTCCTGGTCAAACTGAAGTGCAAGAAGGAAATGCACAGGCAGTGGAACCCGGGACGTGTATCCTGGGAAGAATAAAGGGACACTGCCCAGATGTGTAGGGATGGGATCATGAAAGCTAAGGCACAGTTGGAGCTGAATTTGGCAAGGGATGCGAAGAAGAATAAGGGCTTCAACAGGTACATTGATCAGAAAAAAATGATTGAAGAAAATGTACCATCCCTGATAATATAGACCTAGAGATAACCAACATGGAGAAGCCTGAGGTACTCAACAATTTTTTTTGCCTTGGTTTTCACTGGTAATCACTCTTCCTACATCTTTCAAATCCCTGAACCTCAAGGCAGGGACTGGGGGAATGAAGGCTCTCCCATTGTAGGAGAAGATCACATTCAAGACCACCTGAGGAACCTAAAAGTGCACAAGTCCATGGGACCTGATGAGATGCATCCCAGGATCCTGAAGGAATTGGCAGATGTAGTTGCCAAGCCACTCTCCATCATATTTGAAAAGTGCCAGTCAGGCGAAGTCCCGAGTGACTGGAAAAAGGGAAACATCACCCCCATTTTTAAAAAGGGTAAAAAGGAGGACCCTGGGAACTACTGACCAGTCAGCCTCACCTCCATGCCTGGTAAGGTCATGGAGCAGGTCCTCCTGGAAGCTATGTCGAAACATATGGAAGACAGGGAGGTGATTAGAGACAGCCAACATGGCTTCACCAAGGGCAATTCATGCCTGACTAATCTAGTGGCCTTCTATGATGGAGTGACTGCATCAGTGGACAAGGGAAGAGCTATAGATGTCATTTACCTGGACTTCTGTAAGGCCTTTGACATGGTCCCCCACAACATTCTTGCCTCTAAATTGGAGAAATATGGGTTTGACGGATGGACTGTTAGATGGATAAGGAATTGGCCGGATATCTGCATCCAAAGAGTTACAGTCAATGACTCAATGTCCAAGTGGAAACCAGTGATGAGTGGTGTCCCTCAAGGGTCTGTACTGGGACCTATACTATTTAATATCTTCATCAATGACATAGACAGTGGTATCAAGTGCATCCTCAGCAAATTTTCAGACGATGCCAAGGTGAGTGGTGCATTTAATTTGCTAGAGGGAAGGGATGTCATCCAGAGGGACCTTGGCAGGCTTGAGGAGTGGGCCTGTGCAAACCTCATGAAGTCTAACAAGGCCAAATGCAAGGTCCTGCACCTGGGTCGAGGCAATCCCCAGTATCAATAGAGAGTGGGGGACGAATGGATTGAGAGCAGCCCTGCCGAGAAGGACTTGGGTGAGGGAATGAAGGCACGGACTCCGGCATAGGTGGAAAGCGGAGACGCTTTAATGCACACTTACAGGGGTTTATAAAGCTTCCTTATCTACTACACGCGCTCTAACACCTGTCCACGCGACTGGCATGCATAGTTACAGCCTTGTGATTGGTAATTCTCTTCTGTCCACGTGAAGGGCAAACATTTCTTGATTGGTACAATTAAACATAACAAAGAAATTCTTTAGTGTAACAACAAACTTCTTTCTGGTTCTGACTGCTTCTGGTTACTCTTGTTTACCTTACTGTGTCCCTTCATTGACCTTTGCAGCACTGCTGTTTCAATTACTGTACTGCTGTTACAATCAGCTCTAACCTGTCGCAAAACGGGTCACCTACAATTCCCCCTTTCTTTGTTTTTACAAGCCAAATAGAGTGCATTAAACGTTCAATCATTTTTAGCAAACACTGCAACAGACAAGGCACTACAATAATAATTGTGACTAATACAATGAGCAAAACAAGTCCTCCTTTCGCTAATTCTACTAACCATCCTGTTAATCCTAACCCTTTCAGCCAAGATTCTAATCCTACTGAGCTTGTGGTTAATTGTTCAGATAGCTCTTTCAATTTCTTTATCTGTTGAAATACTGTTTGAGAGTTATCGCTTAAATTCATGCAACACATGCCTTCAAACTCTTCACATCCATGTCCTTGTGCTAATAACAAAAAATCTATAGCTGCTCTATTTTGCAAAGTGGCGTGCCTAACAGAATCTGTATCTACCAGCAAAGCACTTAAAGCCTTTGATGTGGCATTGTTTTGCTTAGCAAGCCAACATCCTAATTTATTGTGTCGCTAGGGCTTTTGCGGCAGCGACACCAGGCGCTAAGATTGAGGCTACGATAGTCTTATCTGCCTCCCAAAAATCCACATTGTCCTTACAATCTTCTCGATAATGATTCACTGATCGTTTTGATCGCCCATGGAGTCTGTTAATATTTAAAATCATGGATGTATTTGGTGTTAACAACGTTAGGCAGCCCAGAGTACAAGGGCCTCCTGCAATACGAGAAGGAACACCTTGCCAAGCCCGGTCCCCACAGATGAGAAACACACCGGCCGGCAAGGCTAAAGGTTTGTTTGAAGACTTAGATATTTTAGAGGTGGTATAATTACACCACACAGATGCGTTCTTATAGACGGGTAAACTTGCTGGTACATCAATTACGGTGTTATCACGTCCAGTATAATTAAAGCTCAGACAGGCATAGGCACTCACACTTCCCAAAATATCTAATTCTTGTGGCTCCAATGGAACGACCGGCAAATAGCTGGCCCAGCCATCCCAGTTGGTTACCGCTTCCTTACTAGCATTCCCTGTCAGATTAACATTCCATGTAGACATAATGAGATGCCCTACTGAGGTACTATTAACAACAGCTACAACTTCCTTGTCTGAAAGCGGGATCCCAACTAAACATGTCGTAAATGGGTTGGCTGCGCTGGCCATCGAGAGGCACATGTGGTTCTGTCCCATCATGTTGGCAAGTGTGACCCAGATGTTTGCTCTAGGTTGGATGGAGATCCATGAGGCACTGAAACCGCAACAGTAGAGGATGATGATCCCAACCAAGGCCACACACCACGGGCTGGTACCCATCGTGGTCCTCGTCCTGTGGAAACACAAGCATATCCTCGCCCCCAGGTTATCAAAGGATATGGTCCTTAGCCAAATCCCCTGCAGTTTTTTTTAAAATTAATTGTTTTTCCATCTCAGTCATACATTCTGTTTCTGTGATCGAGGGGGAGGCTTAAGCAAATCAGTTAGATCTTGTTCTGATGCCCAGTGAATTTATCTATTTTAGTACACCTTTGTCTGATACTACATGCCGAGCAACACTGCTTCAGTTTACCTTTAAGTTCTTTGTTATTTTCCCGCTCGAGGGCGAGTACCATAGGGTCCTGTGGCAGCACCATTCCACAGTCCCTTTGCCACTCCGGGTGATTTCGGAGGGTGAAAAACATATCTGCATATGACACTTCATCCTATTTTCCTTCTCTCCTTAAAACAACATTAATTGCAAGATAGTGTTATAATCAATTGACCCATGAAGTGGAACTTAGTTCCATCTTCCAGCTTATAAATCAGCCACCACTGATTACAATATTTAATGAGAGTCTTCTTATTCTCTGTACCCCCGGTTCCAACAACATCCGGTTGTGCTGGAGCGTGTCCAGAGACGGGCAACGAGGCTGGTGAAGGGTCTGGAACACAAGTCCTATGAGGATCGGCTGAGGGAACTGGGGATGTTTAGCCTGGAGAAAAGGAGGCTGAGGGGAGACCTTATTGCTCTCTACAACTACCTGAAAGGAGGTTGTAGAGAGATGGGGGTCGGTCTCTTCTCCCTAGTAACAGACAACAAAACAAGAGGAAATGGCCTCAAGTTGCGCCAGGGGAGGTTTAGATTGGACATTCGTAAAAATTTCTTTACCGAAAGGGTTGTCAGGCATTGGAACAGGCTGCCCAGGGAGGTGGTGGAGTCCCCATCTCTGGGGGTATTCAAAAGGCGTTTAGATGAGGCCCTAAGGGATATGATTTAGTGGGGGACTTGGTAGTGATAGGTTAATGGTTGGACCCGATGATGTTGGAGGTCTCTTCCAACCAGAACAATTCTATGATTCTATGATTCTATATTCATCATACGTCTATACATATTCATCACCTTTCCCCGAAAAGGCGGTCTTTATTAAAATGAGTTCGCAAAGGCGGTCTGTATTAAAATGAGTTCGCTGTCTTTAACTCGTCCCAGTTGCGCACGCGCAGTGCCATCCCTTCAGCGGGGACAGGTCGAGCGGGGGGGGTGGGCGGACAGCGTCACTGCGCCTCCCCCTGTTTCCTTTTGGGGACATTCAGTAGCAAAGTCTCCCGTAGCGTGGCAGCGAAAGCAACGTTTGCCTCCGATTTGCAGAGCTGCTGCAAAGGCTCCAGCTAACGCGGCGGTGTGATGTTGTAGTGTTCACCGGCATCGCCTGGAGTATTTTTTTACAGTCCGTGTTCGCATTTTCCACAGCTAATTTTAACATTAAGGCTTCTTTTGCTTCACGGTTGTCAAGCTGCTTATTTAAAGAGTCCCGTAGTCTATCAATAAACTGCATGTATACTTTTTTTTTTTTCTTTTTTTTTCTTCGGCGGCGGGCGGCGGCGGCTGTTCGGTGCGGACGGTGGTGGTGACTGGCTGTTCGCTCCGCCTCCCGCGGTGTGATGGTGACTGAGGCCGGCCGTGGGGGGGTTGCTCCCTGCTCCGGGCTCGCTGAGCTCCGCTCTCCGCTCCCGATACCGGCCTTAGAGAGCCATGGCAGCCAGGGGAGGGGAGGCTGCTCCGGTCCGCGCCGCGCGGGGAGGGCTAATCCTATTGGATCTCCCTCCTTTAATGCTTTTGCTGGCTCTGAGCGCGAATCAGCTGTGAGTACTGCTTGAGCGGCAGCACTTTGAACCTTCTTTTCTGCCTGCCATGATCTTAAAGTTTCAGTTTCTAAACGCCATGTAGTCATAACTTCAGCGGCAGTTGTACTCCCTCTAGAAACTGCTTCCCATATCGTTTCTCCAGCCTGTTCCCACATCTCCACATCAAACACAGCTGAGACCGTAGAGGGGGCTCCTTGCTTTTGCAAAAACTTCAGCAACAGTTTGATTTTATAAGAGTCATACTTTACTCCCCTTTTTGTCAAAAGGTGCGTTAATAACTTAACTAGAGCTTCTTCTTCCGCAGAAATGTTAGCTCCCATTATAAATGCCCAGCTGCTCACCTGTTTTTCAGGCGATGTCCCGGGGTGGAAGCCGCAGTCCAGCTGCTAGCTTGATTCGTTCGGCTGGGTTCCCTCTGGACGCTCCGCGTTGCTTTACTGGACACTCGTTCAGCGTTGCTTTAAGGGACGCTTATGCAGCATTGCTTTTTCGGACGCTCGTGCAGCGTTGATTTACCCCATCACGTCGGGGTCACCATTTGAGGGAATGAAGGCACGGACTCCGGCATAGGTGGAAAGCGGAGACACTTTAATGCACACTTACAGGGGTTTATAAAGCTTCCTTATCTACTACACGCGCTCTAACACCTGTCCACGCGACTGGCATGCATAGTTACAGCCTTGTGATTGGTAATTCTCTTCTGTCCACGCGAAGGGCAAACATTTCTTGATTGGTACAATTAAACATAACAAAGAAATTCTTTAGTGTAACAACAAACTTCTTTCTGGTTCTGACTGCTTCTGGTTACTCTTGTTTACCTTACTGTGTCCCTTCATTGACCTTTGCAGCACTGCTGTTTCAATTACTGTACTGCTGTTACAATCAGCTCTAACCTGTCGTAAAACGGGTCACCTACACTTGGGGATACTGGTGGATGAAAAATTGGCAACATGCGCTTGCAGCCCAGAAAGCCAGTCATATCCTGGGCTGCATAAAAAGTGTGACCAGCAGGTCGAGGGAGGTGATTCTGCCCCTCTGCTCCGCTCTGGTGAGACCCCACCTGGAGTACTGCATCCAGTTCTGGCATCCTCAGTACAAGAAAGACATGGACCTGTTGGAGCGGGTCCAGAGGAGAGCCACAAAAATGATCAGAGGACTGGAGCATCTCTCCTCTGAAGAAAAGCTGAGAGAGTTGAGGTTGTTGAGCCTGGAGAAGGTTCCGGGGAGACCTTATTGCAGCCTTTCAATACTTAAAGGGGGCTTCTAAGAAAGATGGAGAGAGATTTTTTTACCAGGGCCTGTAGTGACAGGACAAGGAGCAATGGTTTTAAACTGAAAGAGGGTAAGTTTAGATTGGACATAAGGAAGAAATTTGTTTATGATGAGAGTACTGAGACACTGGAACAGGTTGCCCAGAGAAATTGTGGATGCCCTATCTCTGGAAGTGTTCAAGGTCAGGTTGGATGGAGCTTTGAGCAACCTGAGCTAGTGGAAGATGTCCCTGTCCATGGCAGAGCGGGGGTTGGACTAGATGATCTTTAAAGGTCCCTTCCAACCCAAACCATTCTATGATTCTATGATTTTTTTCTACAGAAATGTAGAGATGAAGAAGCTCATGATTGTTTCAGCAACTTTTTCAATAAGAGATTCTCCAAGGAGGGAAAAACCCTCTCTATTGCACTGGATTGAGTATATGCCATGCATTATGATTTCTACAGTGCAAGAGAGTGCAAGAGAGTGGTCAGACATGAAAGAATGCAATGCCCAGCATTGCATTGCCTACTTTGTAGTTTCAGGTTCTTTGTCCTTAATTGGTGCCTTGTCTTCCATCTAGACAGTAATGAGACACCAACAGAAAACATAAGGACTGTCAACTCAGAAGGAACTAGGATCCCAGTTTAATTTTTTTACAAAGCAAGGGTGGGGAATAGCAGCAAGAAACAGCACTGGAACAGGAGAAGAGAACAGATCTACTTTGGGTAGAGTTTTAGAAAGCTGCAGAATTGATAAGTGAGAAAAGATTAGTAGATGGGCAGAAGTAAAATTATTCAAATAACACAGAACAAATTACTGAGTTATAAGAGGAGGCTTACAAAAAAATTTAAGAGGTTTACAAAAAAGGTTTAAGACGACTTTGCTAGGATGGTCAGTTGGATTTCAGAACTTCCACAAAATTTGCTTACACAAGTTTTCTGCATATTTTACAGTCTATTTACTCTCCCAGTACTGAGAGTTCTCAGGTGTATTCTAGTCCTATATTTCTGTGAGTTAACTCACTCTGCTGTCTCAAGGCAGGATCAACTATATTTCTTACCCTTGACAAACATTTAAGCCTCGTGAAGACAGAGTTTCCATACCTTACTCCTGAAAGTTATCCCCATGCTGCAGTATCTTTATTACTCAAAACCATTTCCTAATGAATCTTTCTTACTTCTGGTGGATAGGACAAGAAATTGCAGGGCGTAAGATCATGGCATCTCCAATCCACACATTGCTTGCTTCCTCTCTCTTTGCAACAGCCTTTTATGTTATTGAGGATTGTTACAAAGTTCCTGCTCAGCATTTCCCTTTTTTTTTTTAGATCTAAACAACTCCCAGTGTGTTCTGTTCTCACTGATGAGAGATCTAGAAAGCAGTGTAATAAGTCATATTTTCTCCTACATTGCTTTCTCCTGTGGTTTCTCTCTCCCATTGACTTGCATCTTTCTTGGAATGCAGTACCTAAAATTGGACATGGTACTCCAGCTCAGTATACGTTCCACTTGTCATTGGTAAGGATGACTCCCTCTTTGTTACACTTCATATTCATCTTTCAAAACTCCAACATATATTTGCCTTTTTTGCAAGAGCATGACATTAGTGACATGGTCAGCTTGTGACCCACAGTCAGTTTGTGATGCATGATAAACCCCAAATCCTTTCAGGAAGAACCGTTATCTAATCTGTTGGATCTTACTCTGGGCTACTGATTATTTTTGCTAAATGCAGCACTCGCCATCAGTTCCTATTGAATTGCACCCCATTTTTCCTTTCTTAAATAATCTTTCCAATTTACCAAGTTTATTATTAATTCTACTTGATTTTCAAAACATTCACAGTCACTTTCACCTTGATGTCGATGACAAATTTAAATAAGCACACTCTCTATTCCATCATTGAGGTCATTAAAACACCAACTCATACAGTACCTTGAACGGACCCCTCTGCAATACTACCCAATAAATCATTCCATTGTTGATGTATGCATGTGCTTCTGCATACCTGTGCCCACATATGTACAAACATATGTGTGTGCATGCACATCTACATTCTGCCCATATCTGAATATATGGAGATTACACTGACCAGAGTACTTGGTCGGTTTTGGTGCTTGCTGAGTGCTAACTCATTTAGTTTTCCTCCAATACAAACAAAACTAGTAAGTGTAAATAGCATTTGCACTGGAATCAACTAACTTGTACCTTCCTCAACTAACTGACAGCATTTTTTAACTAGAAAATATGGCAGAGCCATTTTATTGATGCACGTATAACACACATCAGTTATCACATTGCAAAAATCTATATTAACTTTTAAGAAATCATCCTACAAAAAACCCCACCAAGAAGGAAAACCAAAACATATTTCCAACAGTTGATCTACCTCAAGCTTAAAAACCAAAATGAAACAAAAAAAGCCCCACAACTTTCCTTTTCTCTTTTCATTTACAATAATGACAGTGAGTTCTGATCCTAACCCAGAATTCCTCTGAGGAACTGTATAATGCAATAGTATTTTAAAAATATATTTAGAACAGAAAGAGAAAAATGCAGGCTCATTTTAAAAATTTGTTTAGTTAAGGAAAACTGCTAAGCAAATATGGAAGGTGAAGTGTGTAAGAAAACAAGAAATTCCCTACATAAAACTAAGAAGAAATGGTTTGTGCTCAATCAGTTTTATATATTCCTCAGAGATACCATGAATAATAATAAGAACATTTCTTAAAATAGTAAAATATTTAAAGCATGGACATGTATGCCATACTAATGTACAACAATTGAATAAAAATGTGATCTTCCCACAAGACTCGCTAAAAGATGTTTTGCTTTCCAGAGAAATCCTTGTTAACTCAAACTAACATGTTCAAAATAACAAGGTTCAATGATCTGGCAGTTTTTAAGAACAGATTGTTGACATGGTTTTGAATGTTTCTTAGATGAAATCACTAACATTAACAACTTCTCATTAATCAATTGGTGCCAGCAGAATTCTCAAGAGCTATTCTGTAGGCTCCAACACCAAACAGTAGTCAATTAAGGAAGTCAGATGAAAAGAAATGATGCAAAGATCAGAGTCGTCAATGGCAAAATAATCTCATCTCAGTGGTATCAAAGGAAGAGTAAAAAATATGCCATATACTTATTTCATAATGCAAGGAAATTATTCTAAACAGTCTTAGATTTAGTTATCTAACAATTCCCAAATAACTATTGTAATTAAAATTTATGAAGTAACTTCACAAATCTATATTCTAGAGCATATAAATAAAATTCTGTATGAATTATACAAGTTTTTTTCGTTTTTACAGTGTTAAAGAACATAATTTAGGGAATACTTAATCTCCAAATAATTAACACTGACTGTGGTGGGTTAGCCTTGGCTAACAGTCAAACTCCCACCCAGCAGCTCACTCACTCCCTCCTTCAGCAGGGCTGGGCAGGGCAGGGAGAGAAAATAGGAAGAACAAGAACAAGAAAGCTCTTGGGCCGAGATAAAGATGGGGAGATTGCTTACTAGTTACCATCGCAGGCAAACCAGACTCAACTTGGGGAAAATTAACTTATTGCCAATTAAAATAGATATTTAATTACTGATTTGGGTAGTCAGAACCAAAAAGACAAAACATTAAAACAACACCTTTCCACCCCCCTTTCCCCGGCTCAACTTCACTCCAGACTCCTCTACCCCTGAGTGGTGCAAGGGGAATAGGGGGGTGGGCAGTTCTGCTCAGTATATAACAGTTTCTCTCTGCTGCTCCTTTCTTCTCACACTTTTGCTCTGCTCTGGCATGGGTTCTCCATGGGCTGCAGTTCCTTCTGGAATATACAACAGATCCGTCACGAGTCCTCCACATGCTGCAGGGAATATCTGCTCTGCCATAGAGCACCGCATCCTCCTCCTTCTCTGACCTTGGCGTTCCCTCCTCCTCTCCCTGTCTGGCCTTTTCTACAGTTTCTTTTCAGAGGCACCACAAGCTTTGCTGATGGGCTTAGCTTTGGCCTGTGGTGGGTCTGTTGCAGAGCTGTCTGGAACTGTCTGCGTCCAGCACAGGGGCAGCCCCTGGTCTCTTCCCACAGAGGCCACCCTTGCAGATCTCCAGCCTGCTACCAAAACCTTGCCACATACACCAAATACACCAACTTAAATATTGAGGGAAAAGAAAAAATCAAATACATACAGTTTAGTCCCTGGAGATTACTTAATATTTTTACATCTCTTGAGCATTTTTCTTTTTGAATAGGGAGAAACAATGCCACTGTTTTTTTGTCTATATATTCGACCTGTGAACAACTATTAAGCACAAATAACATTGCTTTGTTAAACAGCTAAGTTTTTGAACCTGCTGAGTTAGCAAAGATATCCACAGCAGGGTGTTGAGAAGGGGGGGCAATTAAATACCACTCAAAAATAGGGTTCTTATTTTTCCATACTCTTTGTTTGGCTATCACCATCACGAGGGCCTCTACCATGTTACGTGCCATAGAAAGCTACCTGACACAATCTGTAGTGCATTCTTTAGCTTCTACAAGCAAACTATCAGAATCTATTAAAATTACTTTATGCTGATAGCACTAGAGACAGGACAAATCACAGGCCAAGAATCAGATACCAAAGAATGTGTCTCAGGGTGCTGAGGCCAGGCCCATTTGCAAGCAAATGATATTGTGCGAAGCTGGCATGCTCAATGTACTCTAAATGTACAATGTACAATGATCTCTAAAAGATCCCTTCCAACCCAAACCATACTATGATTCTATGTGTTGCTGCCTTTGATATAATCTCAATCTGTTATAAATGCTACTTTTAAGAACACCAATAAATATCTAGAGAAACAAAATAAGAGTTTAATGTTTCACAAGATACATTTCTTTATTATCGTAATCACAGAAACATGATTTTGTACAGGAATGTGTAAGTGAACATCAATCAATGCAATTAAATTTGTTTCAAAGATCAGGTAAACATACTACAGAACATTGTATTGTAAAGAACAAAAATATCTGCTTTCTGGCCTTACAGTGCACATTTTGGTGCAAGTATTAAGACACAACAGTCTTCAATTCAGCAATGTATTGCAGAACATCATGCCACAGTCCACTTCAAAGAGGGTCATGACATGCAGCTTGTTAATAAAATGTTGTGGTATATAAAACCACCATGTGTTAATTCATAAAATATATAGTGGTTTATTCGGATGATTTTGAAGTGATTTCAGTGTGGAATTTAGTTTTTATCCAGGACAAACATCCAGAGTCTCTTGTTATTTGGAATAGTCTTCTTTTAGGCGATGGATTTGGCTTCAGGTAGGAATGCCTCCCAGTATTTGATTAGCTTGCAGAGAAGGAAAAAAAAAACCACCTTACTTTAAGTACTGAATGTTGGAAAAGCACACACATACACCTTCTTCCTCTTGTACTGAATTTGTCTCCACTGGACAAAGTAAGAAGACAGATGCTTCCATTCACATTATCCATTGTCCATTCATTAATTATCCATTCACATTATTACATGATGCAAGAAAAACACAAGTAATAAATACACAAATCTGCTCATGCAAACAGTTATTCTTACACACTGAGCACATTGTCACAGAATATAGTTATACATGTTTGCATGGTGAGTTTTAGTTACCTCTAAAGGTGTTTTGTTTTGTTTTTTAATTATTTTATTTTATTTTTATTAAACAAAACTGGAGGGTTATATTCCCAGATTGAAAAAAGGAAAGTTTCCAGACACTTATTTGGGAACCAGGCCAATGCATTTTACTCCAATCTACAAGTAAAAGTATTACTTGAATAGACAAGACCAGTTGGGGCCAGTTCTGTTTAACATCTTTATCAATGATCTGGATGAGGGGATCGAGTGCACCCTCAGTAAGTTTGCAGGTGACACCAAGTTGGGTGGGAGTGTTGATCTGCTTCAGGGCAGGCAGGCACTACAGAGGGATCTGGATAGGCTGGATCGATGGGCCGAGGCCAACTGTATGAAGTTCAACAAGACTAAGTGCCAGGTCCTGCACTTGGGTCACAACAACCCCAGGCAACGCTACAGGCTTGGGGGGGAGTGGCTGGAAAGCTGCCTGGAGGAAAAGGACCTGGGGGTGTTGGTCGACAGCCGGCTGAATATGAGCCAGCAGTGTGCCCAGGTGGCCAAGAAGGCCAAGAGCATCCTGGCTTGTATCAGAAATAGTGTGGCCAGCAGGACTAAGGAAGTGATTGTCCCCCTGTACTCGGTCCTGGTGAGGCCGCACCTCAAATACTGTGTTCAGTTTTGGGCCCCTCACTACAAGAAAGACATTGAGTTGCTGGAGCATGTCCAAAGAAGGGCAACGAAGCTGGTGAAGGGTCTAGAGAACGAGTCCTATGAAGAGCAGCTGAGGGAACTGGGGTTGTTTAGTCTGGAGAAAAGGAGGCTGAGGGGAGACCTTATTGCTCTCTACAACTACCTGCAAGGAGGTTGCAGTGAGGTGGGTGTCAGTCTCTTCTCCCAAGTAACAGGCGATAGGACAAGAGGAAATGGCCTCAAGTTGCGCCAGGGGAGGTTTAGATTGGATATTAGAAAAAATTTCTTCACTGAAAAGGGTTGTCAAGCATTAGAACAGGTTGCCCAGGGAAGTGGTTGAGTCACCATCCCTGGAGGTATTTAAAAGATGTGTAGATGTGGAGCTTAGGGACATGGTTTATTGGTGGACTTGGCAGTGTTAGGTTAATGGTTGGACTTGATGATCTTAAAGTTCTCTTCCAACCTAAATGATTCTATGATTCTAAGACCCTTTACTCCCCCCCTACCTCCCTGACAAAGCTTCTCTCTTGCTCCCCTGAATTAGGTCTATGCAGGTGAGAACAGTAATAGCTGGGAAACAGCAATCACTTTGTTCTCCTGCAATATATTACAGATTAGAGTTAGTTCTCTATGGTTTTAAAACTGCTATACTTAAAGTCCGCCTTTTTTAACTAACCTAATATGGAACATATTAAATATTAACTTGTACAAAAATTTTAAAATTTCTTACCTGCTGTTGTGTTTGCACTAACGATTCTAAGTACTTGATAATAACACTTTTAAAGTCTTTCACTCGTTCCCTCTGTTAATAAAGTAAATAATTATGGCAGATTAACCTCTTAACCAAGTTTGCTTGGAACATCAGTGTTGTGTAAAGCAAAACTGTCATTTATTTGGACAAAATTATACATGCCTCAAATCTTTGCACTTCCTCACGAATGGTTTTGGAGATCTGTTC
Source organism: Phoenicopterus ruber ruber (assembly GCA_009819775.1). NCBI lineage: Eukaryota > Metazoa > Chordata > Aves > Phoenicopteriformes > Phoenicopteridae > Phoenicopterus > Phoenicopterus ruber. The sequence continues at coordinate 6,795,990 of CM020247.1, read as the reverse complement.
AAAATCTTTTTCCCCTTGCTGAACTTTTGTCTCCCACTGGCAAAGGAAAAACATGCAGAGATAAGACTGCATTCTCTGTTCAGTCTATCGGTATCTGAACTTTTTTTTAGTATATTAGTGATAGTCATTCAAGAGTTGAAAAGCACCTATTTATTTGGTTTTTGACATACTTAAGGGAAAGTCTCAGTACAGTAATTTCAAAACAACAATTATTTGAGAAGGATGTCATCAGATCAGTTAAAACAATGATATCTCTAAGGTAATGTTATCTGTATACTAAATATAAAAATATCTTAATATTGTTTTTAACAAATATTTAGTAACAAAAAATTTAAAGATTCTTTAGCAAAGAAAAAGGATCTCTAAAGCTTTATTAGCTATTCCCTTTACAAACACTGCTATAAAAGGAACCTAAACATTTTTCTTACCTTTTCAATCAAATGTGAAAAAGTCTCAAAAAATAGTTGCCTGTACTTTCCTATTCACAGAAGAGATTATTAAATCTTCATCTCTGCCTATGGTCAAGTAAATGCTTATCTTTGTCATATTTCTGCTGCAGATGACAAGCTAAATAAGGATGTGTTTATTGTTCAGAACGTACGTTATTTAAGCAAGACAAAGCACAAGCTCTCTTGCCCAGTGGGGACTGTTTTAAGAGACAGCAGGAATTAAAAAAAAAAAAAAAAGAAAAGAAAAAATTGCAGGTAAGAGCACAGAGGGAAAATTCAGAGGAAGTGAAGCTGCTTGTAAGGTTTTGCCATACTAGGAACAAGGCATTAATATCAATACTACAAAACACTTGGTCATGTTTATCCTTATTTTATGTCAAAAGATATCCAGCTACACAATTAAGAAAGCATCACCAGCTATATTACCTTATAGACTTATAAGGTAATATACTAGACTTTCCTTTGCACCTGCTTTTATACAACTATTATATTGCTAAATTTAAACCATCTGTGTAAGTATATTATGAAAAAAGCTATCATCCTGACACTTCAGACATATGCATGCAAACAGACATTCTAAACATGCAACTGTATCTGTTAATCTCAACATACTAACTGAATTATGGGAGCTAATAGATCTGGTAACAGTTATCTTCCTCAGAAAAAAGCAGCCAGGAAGCAACGTACACCAATATAGTATATTCCTGCTACTAATCTAGTGGTGCTATTTAATCACATGAGCATTTCGTGGTGCAGTGTCATCTTACTGTTGTGATATGTAATGAACATATCCAAATAAATATCTTGAGATATTTATGGGTTTAGTCTGTATTTATTCAAAGTTCCCTTATTGTCTTTTCAAATGTACACTTATGGAGCCATGCAATAAGCCATAACAGGATGTGCTTCAGGGAAACACTAATATGTGCACAGCCTAGAGAGTTAGCTAATAACTAAACCAATATAAAATTCAGTCCAGAAAAAGAGAGATTAAGACTACTTTGAAATAACTTGTGCCTTCCTATTACAGCAGCTTAGAGGTGCCCAAGACTTCAGAGAAAGCCTCTATAGGCCTATGGACCCACATCTCAGTTTCATCATATCCAAAAAACAGGATTTGTAGGAATTATCACTGGATAAGTTTGCCATCTGTCCTGGTTTTGGCTGGGATGGAGCTAATTTTCTTCCCAGTAGCTACTGTGTTTTGGATACAGTATGGGATTTGTTATGTGAAGAATGTTGATAATACACTGATGTTATTAGTTGCTGCTAAGAGATCAAGGACATTTTCCAGCTTCCCAAGTTTTGCTAATGTGCAGGTGCAAAAAGCTGGGAGGGGTATAGCCAGTATAGTTGGCCCAAACTGGCCAAAGAGAGTATTACATACCATAGACGTCATGCCCAGTATATAAGTGGGGGTCGGCCAGTGGGCCCGGGGGCCTTTCGTTCGTTTGTGCTTTCGTTCATTTGGCTGTTTGTTCCCTTGCTCACTCTCTCTGGAACTTGCGGTTCCGAGATCGCTGCTGGGGAAATTGCTGTTCTGAGATCGCTGCTCGGGATCGTTCCAAGATTGCTCTGTTTCACTCCATGATCACTACTCGGGATGGGCTGTATTGGTCATCGGGCGGTGAGAAATTGTGCATCGTTTGTTTTGTATATTCTATTATCCTTATATTTTATTATTATTATTATCATTATTAATATATAATTATTATTTTTTTCCTTTGCTGTCCTGCTGAACTGTCTTTATCTCAACCCATGAGTTTTCCTTTCTTTCCAATTCTCCTCCTCACCCCACTGGGGAGGGAGGGGGAGTGAGCGAGCAGCTGCATGGTATTCGGTTACGGGCTGGGGTTAAACCATGACACCATCTTACAGTTTCTGACAAGGAAAAATCTTCCCCTTGTTTAATATGGTGTTTTGAGGACTACTCTTTTACCTTTTATCTGCACAAAGGAACTGAGTCACGGAAGCTGCATAGGCTTCCACTTTTCGATATCTCTGTCAAAAGGACTACTATTAAAGAATTCAGCAACTCTGAATATATTCCAGTGGAAGCAATAATTTTCTGCCAGCATTTTCAAATTCTGGGTTTACTAACAACCTTCTCTAAACACACAATAAAGTAGGAAAAAGAAATCCTTCAGGAACAACATCATTAATTCTTTTTATATTAAGAATGAGAAAGGGTTATTGAGTATTTCCTAGTACTCCAAACACTCAGTAATTAGTTTTGCCAGTGAGTACCAGCTCACTTGTTGCATGGTGGATGGATGACATCAAGAGAGCCAACCAGCAAGAATGTGGTCACAAAAGAGTGATGCTTTTTTTCCCCAGTCAACAAGGGCCTTTTTAAAGAAAAAAAGAAAGCCATGTTAACGAGCAACTTCAACATTGTACGTAAAATATATTGAAGTGCAGAAAGAACAAAGCAGCTTGGGTTAGTGACCAATGAGGCAGCCAAACAAAATAAAGCGCATAAGAGACTGAAACCTGCAATGGTGTTCTCCATTATTTCATGAGAAAACAGTGGTGCATAACTAGAATGCATTAATGTTAAATAATTAAACTGTCCTACCTCTTCAATTTCCTTAGTGAAGCATGTTAGAAAAAGCATATAATTTATGAAACTTCAACATAAGATTTTTATTGAAATTATAATATATCTATATTTTTTTAAAAAAAAAAAATATAAGTAGATATGCTGGATCATTAAGAAAAACATGAGAACAGTTCTCCGTTAATCTTTTTAGCTAGATTTTAGCTTTAGAAGCCAAGAGATGTTCTTCTGACTACCCAAGTCATCTACAACAGTTAAAAGCATTTTTAAACTTGTTCATGTTCCCCTCCTCCCATCTCCCAGACTCTGTAGAGACAGTATTCGACTGCCTTACATATCTCAGAATGGGTAACAATTGTGCACATCTCATATTTTAAATAAATTCCTTTTAACGATTTCAGTAAATATGGAAAATAAAAAATATGTGATTTATAAACAAAAATTGTATAAAATAGTGCATTAATGGGGATTGAATGAATTGATACAAAAAGTCTGGCCTCCAGAATAATATAAATACTTGACAACATTACCTCTTTTATATCATCTTTAGCTTGCTGCAGTTTATCAGGTCTGTTGGCAAGTTGGAGTTTTGCTTCAGCTTCACGTTTTTTTTGTAAAGTGACCTGAGCATCTTGCCATTTCTGCCAGCATTTCATTCGATGATCAAACACACCCTGTAAGTATGGGCATTTATTAAGCAATTGCAATTGTTAAAGCTATCTAAATTCCTATTAGGAAAAGATATTTCTGGATAAAACTGGAACAAGTGTACTCAGAAGGAACTTCACTGTGTCTTGGATTTGATTTGACAGCATGCTTGCACAGCTAAATACCATCTAAAAATAACAGAGGGTATTCAAGAAGCCTCTTTAGAGCAGACACCTTGGTGCTCCAAATCATTTTGTGTTCCTTGTCCCATCACAATACTACCAAAGCGACCACTGCAAAGTGCTATAATACACAAATGCTTCTCTAAATACAGATTCTAGCAAACTTTTTCATTGACTATATGCATAACTGGCAGCACATTTTTGTTAGCAACGAATGGAGGTAGTAGAATTAAAGTATTAATTTTTTAGATATTAGGTGTTCTATATAATATATAGACTAACAATATATATAATAACATATAGACTATAACTATATATATTATGTGTGTGTGCATATATAAAAAATATATTCCCAACAGCCTGACAAGTTCAAAGATATTTCTGTATAAAATTCTTAGACACTCCTGTGATGGGTTGACCCTTGGCTGGCTGCCAGACCCCCACCCACAGCTGGTCTCATTCTCCCTCCTCAATAGGACAGGGGGAGAAAATAAGATGAAAAAAAGCTCATGGGTCAGGATAAAGACAGGGAGATCACTTACCAATTACCATCACAGGCAAAACTGACTCAACTTGGGGAAGATTATTTTATTGACAGTTAAAAACAGAGTAGGATGGTGAGAAACAAAAACTAAAACACCTTCCCCCTACCCACCCCTTCTTCCCAGGCTCAACTTCAATCCTTCATTCCCAAGTCCTCTACCTCCTCCCTGCCTGAGCAGCACAGGGGGGATGGGGGAGTGCAGCCAGTTCATAACAGTTCCTCTCTGCCACTCCTTCCTCCTCACACTTTTCCCCTGCTCCAGCATGAGTTCTTCCCCTGGGCTGCAGTCCTTCAAGAACTGCTCCTGCATGGACTCCTCGCCACAGTTCCTGTCAGGAGCCTGCTCCCCTGTGGGCTCTCCAGGACTGCAACTTCCTGCAGGGCATATCCACTTGCTCAGGTGTGGTCCTCTCCACAGGCTGCAGGGAAATACCTGTTCCAGCACCTGGAGCACCTCCTCCCCCTCCTTCTTCTCTGACCTTAGTGTCTGCAGGATTGTTTCTTACACTTCTCCCTCACACACACATTCTGCCATCAGCAATTTATCCTTTCTTAAATATGTTTTCACAGAGGTACCACCAGCTTTGCTGATTGGCTCAGCTTTGACCAGTGGTGGGTCCATTGGGGAGATGTCTGGAAACAGCTCTGTCCGGCATGGGGCAGCCCCTGGCCTTTTCTCACAGAGGCCACCCCTGAACACCACCCCCCCGCTACCAAAACCTTGCTGCATAAACCCAATACAACCCCTCCCCATGTCAAAACTTAATCATGCTGTACACCAAAATTGAATACTTTCTTTAATGAGATGTAGATCCACAAGTGATATTTGTTGCTTATTTACTGAAACTATTGGTTGTCCAATATGGCCAAATTATGTTCTTGAAAACATTTTATGAGCATACTGTAAAAATCAGTTACCTGAAACAAACATGTGCAGCATACTAACTAGTATGGTGTCCCTAAATACTCTGCACAATTAATATTGCTCTAATTAGAAGATATTCACCATAGAGATTTTGTCTGTATCGTATTAATCCATGCCCATTTTTTGTCACAATAATTTTTTATCATGGGAATAATTGATCATGGATTCATTCATTTTACTTGATTGGAATTTCAGGCAAAAACTCAGTAAGTCTTAACTGTGTAACGATGTGTGCAAATGCATACAAACATTCATAGAATCATAGAATGGTTTGGGTTGGAAGGGACCTTAAAAGATCATCTAGTTCCAACCCCCCCTGCCATGGGCAGGGATACCTTCCACTAGATCAGGTTGCTCAAAGCCCCATCCAACCTGGCCATTTACCTTAAATACACAAACTGCAAAGTGTGACCCTAAACACAAAAATTAAGCGTTTTTCCTAGCAGTACTTACTTTTACTGCAGCAATAAGACGAATGTAGTCACCAAGCAGTTCTGAGAACACATAAAAATCAGCAAAAGCTTGTTCTTGATGCAACTGATCTATCTTCTCCTCAACCTCTGCAAGCTGAGACAAAGCTCTAGATAGAGCAGTGTGGTCCTCAGAATTACCTAACATGGCAGCACTTTTAGCAAAGGCAGCTGTGTTGGCTGAAAGCTCTGAAATACAGGAGTGACATTCAGTACAATGAAGTTAATTTGTTATGTTACTCTTCAAGATAGATCAACCAAGCAGACCTCTGCCCTACAGCAACCCTAACTTTACCAACTGAAAAATATAAACTATATTTCCCAAAGCTCATGATAAAATACACAAGGAGATCACAATGAAACCACATTTAGGAGAACATAGTGCACCCAAAACTCTCCAACATCAGTAAATGATTTGCTGAGCCTGTTATGTGATGCCTATTGTGTCTTGCAAAATACATGGAAGAAAGTGTTACTTCAGTATTATCCAACTCCTTAGTTCAGAAAAAGTCCAAGCCCACAAAACAAAAGTCAAGTCACCTATACAGCAAATTCAAGACAATCTTAACTGGTCTGTAGTGAAGTTGCTCCATGCAGTTGCAGGGAGGAAGGAAGAAGAGGAAGATAATTATTCAATGAGAACATCAACACCAGAGTGGAATTTGCTTCCAAATTGACTAAAGTATCTTTAACAAGACTGTGTATACTGTAATATATTGTCATGTTTTGACATGCCTTAAAAAAAAAGGCATGTGACTTTGTGGCTGGCATCCATGAAGCTGAAGTTTTGAGCTTATTCATTAACAAACACTTAGGCAACTGTCTTATCAAACCTCATGGTAAGTCATTGTGTACAATGTTAACTCCTATGAAGGACCTTTGAACAAAATCTCATTGTAATCCAACTTAGTTAAGGATTGAAAGCACAGGTTTGTTTATAACTGTGCTGCTTTTGCAGAATCATCAGAACATCAGAAATATTTGTAGAAGGAAAGTCTTCAGATATTTAAAACTATCACAATTTAAATATCACTCTTTAAAAAAAGCATTTCTTGAAATCTAAGAGCAGATGTCAAATCAGCAGTAATCAGATACATTCCCATTTTCATTACTTCTTAAAATACTCTTTAACCTTGAGGACATCTGATCTCAGAGACATCTGCCTCTACAAAGAATAATTCCTGGTAGAGGTATGAGAAAGCAACTTAAGACACATTCATGTACTTTTAAAAGGGCAGAGTTGAAAGGTGAGTCCATACTTAAACATAATGCATCTGTGTCAGAAGGTACATTTACGGTCTTTCGTGTACTACAAATCAAACATTGATTTATTTAATTTATATTAAAAAAATAAATCATCTGATGGAAAGCAGTCTTGACAAAACAGCTACATAGGTGATTAAAATATTAAGCTTATGGACATTTCTTCTCTCAAAAATTAAAATTGCTAGCGAAACAAAGAGAAAAGGAGGAAAAGTTATCTACACCTTTGCCTAGTGCTCCTCCCATACAGGGAACTCCCTTCAAACCGCAAAAATATCCTGATTTGTCTCCTATTAGAAAGCAGTATTGGGGAAACTAGACCAGGGACTTGGACTGGCAGAGGCCATAGTAAATGATAAATTAAAAACTGATTTTCTCATAGATACTGGAGCACAATTATCCATGATTAAAGCAGAATCATGTCCTGGAGCCATCCCTCTGAAACATCAGAAAATATTAGTAAATGGAGTAAACGGAGTAGTGGTTCCTTATTCAATTGTTAAGGTAAAATTGGAACTTCCCTTTTGTGCCCCCCCCAATGCTAAATGCTACTAGGAAACCTAAATATATTGTGCATGGATATTCTGTGAGGCAAAAGCTGGATACAGGGCAACACTAAATGGGCTTTTGAAACAACTGATAAAGAAACAATGCCAGGGCCCCAGTCAGGAGGTTACCTTTTTCAGGACCAAATGGATAGGGAGTAGGAAATAAGTCCCCTGGTCCACTTGGCAAATTGATTATGTTGGACCTCTCCCTCGAACACCCGAGGGGTGGCATTATATCCTTACTGGAGTTGAAATAATATCAGGCTTAGGGAAAGTTTTTCCTTGCAGGAAAGCTGATGGTCTTACCACTGTGGCAGGACTTAATGGATGGTTTGCTGACACTCCCATGCCTTCTGTTGTGCAGTCTGACAACATCTCTCATTTCAAAAATAAAATCATACAAGAATGGTGTGAACATAATAGAGTTGCCTGGGTGTTCCACCTGCTCTACAGACCCCAAAGTAATGGCATGGTTGAGAGATGGAATGGTCTACTAAAATGAACTCTAGGGCAAAATTTATATACAGGAAAATGGGGTAAAGCCCTACCTGAAGCTGTCTGACACTTAAATAACTGACAGACACCCACCAGATGCCCAGTGGAACGAGCTCATTTTTCTGCTCTCCAACCAACAAAACCTTTAAAACCCCCACTGTCAGCCTGTCGCTTTTCTCAGGGTGGCACTGTTCTTATTAACTACCTTTCAATGGTTAAAATATCTGTCACTTTACTAACTCCCTGAGAAAAGGGCATATGGAAAACCATTTCTAAATGGGAACTCCCTCTAACTATCACTGAGGCTTGGATAATTTCCAAGACCAGATAATTTCTTATCGCTTCAGGTAATGAACTTGGATGGATTCTTCGGCCTGAATAAACCTGGAATGCACCCAAGGAATCATCACTTTACCTTCGTGGAAATTCCAACTGCCGGAAAATGATGATCATAGCACCCATTGTATTGTACTTATCCTTATTTGTACCCCGTTCCTCCTCATTTCATGACTGGAACAATAATCATGTCATTCAGTTCATGAACATCATCTCTCAAATGGGTAATAAATCAAACTGTTGGTATTGTTTGCACCATCCTCAATCTCCAGATACTAATTCCGGGTGGTTAGCTGAACCTGTTCCTGAAACATCTTGGTACCAATCTAAATTGGCATAATCACTTCCCAAATCCCCAACTTATCAAACCCAACCTTTTAAGGCACATTCGTATGACAAAACCCCATGGTGCATTACAAAGTCCAAACATACAAATTCAACGTGGGTGGGAGAAACAAGCCATTGTGACTATACTCTGCTCTACAACCAGACACAAACTCGGTTTCAGCTGATATGCTGTAATCGAACCAGAGTTTGTAATGAATCCAATTTAAGAACCACATGGATCTGTAAAAACAAATCAGTGATTACAAACACTGCTGTTTTAAATATTTCACCACTCTGGAATCTCACATGGAATATTAATGGTACATTTTGCCAAAGATACTATAATTTCACTGGTCCTAATTCTACATTTTACATTCTACAGAGTAATGGTTGGTTAATTACTAACAACAATTGGACCACCTGTAACTGGCATAACATGACCGGCTGTATGTATGCCGATCCTTTTCACACTATTCGAATGAGCCACACTTTCCTACTCAAATTTGATCATCCTGACAGTGAAAAAGAGACTTATCAATGGTGTGAGGAATATTTCCCTAGAAATCTTAGAAAATTAAATTGGTGGCCTACCATACTAGCATCCGGATGGTTCTGGCTCTGTAGCACAAATGCATATAAAAGTCTTCCACCACAATGGGAAGTTCTTGTACCATAGCACATCTTGCTCCCTATGCATTTCAAACCAAAACTTTAACTACTACCTTTTTACATAACCATTACCCTGTTGTCCTGGTTTCGGGATAGAGTTAATTTCCTTCCTAGTAGCTGGTATAGTGCTGTGTTTTGGATTTAGGATGAGAATAATGTTGATAACACACTGATGGTTTAGTTGTTGCTAAGTAGTGCTTATACTAACTCAAGGATTTTTCAGCTTCCCATGCTCTGCCAGCGAGGAGGTGCACAAGAAGCTGTGAGGGAGCATAGCCAGGAGAGCTGACCCAGACTGGCCAAAGGGATATTCCATACCATATGATGTCATGCTCAGTATATAAACTGGGGGGAGTTGGCCAGGAGGCGGTCGCTGCTTGGGGATGGGCTGGGCATCGGTCAGCGGGTGGTGAGCAATTGCATTGTGCATCACTTGTTTTGTATATTCTTTCATTATTATTATTACTATTCTTTCTTCCTTTGCTATCCTATTAAACTGTCTTTATCACAACCCATGAGGTTTTTTTTCGATTCTCTCCTCCATCCCACTGGGAGGGGGGAGGTGAGCAAGCGGCTGTGTGGTGCTTGGTTGCCGACTGGGGTTAAACCACAACAGTCCTTTTTGGTGCCCAATGTGGGGGATGAAGGGTTGAGATAACGACAGACCTGACCAGAGCATGTTAAAACAAATTTGTTACAAGTATTCATTATATTAGTTTAATAGTTGGTGGTCATAATTTTGATTTATTTGCTCTCAAAGTTGTTGCGCTTGTTCTCAGTGTTGTGTTATGTAACACCTTACTTGCAATATATGTTCCCTGTTGTGTTGTTTATCATCTCTAGGAACTGGGTCAAGGTTATCATTTTGCTGTACTTTGTAATACTGGCTTATGATATGATAAACTTGTTGGTCATGAGACTAATCTGGTATTTGTACTAAGCATTGCCGTCATCTCCGTACTTCGGGAGCCATCTATCAGAAATTATTAATAATTACATTTCTTACTTTTTCTCCTCGGAGAGCCCATCTATGGGGGAGACACCTTCCTTCATCTTCCCCTTCTCCTCCAGGCTAGGTACAATAGCTCTTGAGAATGTTGAATATCCTTGGCATGTTCAAACCAGCATGTTCCTATTTCTATGTCTCCTGAATGTGGTTCAGGTCGTGTTTAGGGTTAAACAACTATTTAAGAATACCACCCAGAGATCAACCCCCGTGATAAGCACTGCGGCTACTCAAACCCCAGTGACAGGCACTGTGGTTACTCCAACCTCTGCAACAGGCACTGTGGCTACTCAAACCCCCGCAACAGGCACTGCGGCTACTCAAACCCCCATGACAGGCACTGCGGCTAAACCAGAGAACCAACCTGTGCCGATATCAGTCGCACCTATACAAAAAAAGGAAATCTTGGAAGTGGAAGTCAGCTTGTTTAGTAAGGGATGAAGAAGCTTCTCCTAAGAGGGAGCAGGAGGAAGAAATGGATGAGGCAGACTACTCCAAAGCAGGGCCATCAAGAGAACAGGAAAGGGAAGAGAGACGGTCGCTGCTCAAGAAGGAAGAAGAGTAAGAACTCATAAACGAGGTGGTAACCACCCAATCCCTATCCCTGAGTGAGCTGCGAGATATGCGAAAAGATTTCAGCCATTGTCCAGGCAAGCACATTGTCACCTGGCTGCTCCGATGCTGGGATAACGGGGCCAGTAGCCTGGAATTAGAGGGTAGGGAAGCCAAGCAGCTAGGATCCCTTTCTAGGGAAAGGAGCATTGACAAGGGGATTGGAAAAATGACAAAAGCCCTCAGCCTCTGGAGGCAACTTCTGTCAGGTGTGAAGGAAAGGTATCCCTTCAAGGAAGATGTTACATGTCATCCAGGCAAGTGGACCACCAGGGAGAGAGGTATCCAGTACCTGAGGGAATTAGCCCTGCTAGAGGTGATTTATAATGATCTGAATAACGAGCAGTTATCCAAAGATCCAGATGAAGTCCAATGCAGAGAACCCATGTGGTGGAAGTTTGTACAGAGCGTACCATCATTGTATGCCAACTCATTGGCAGTAATGACCTGGAAAGACGGAAAGGAACAAACGGTGGATGAATTGGCTGGTCAACTTCGGCAATACGAAGAAAGTCTCTCTTCCTCCCTATGGGCCTGCGTCTCGGCTGTGGAGAAACTGCCAGACATGCTAGCCGAGAAACTGTCCCAAGAGTTCCAGCGATTCAGAGAGGATATGCTCTGCTCCCCACCTGTACAAACCAGTATCTCAGCTATTAGGAGTAAGTGTTCCTCTGCTCAAGAGAGAGGACATGGAGGGTACACACCACAGGCCACCTTTTACCTGCGTGACCACAGAGAGGACGTAAGGATGTGGGATGGAAAATCTACCTCTACCCTAGAGGCACGGGTATGTGAGTTGCAAGGAAAAACAATCACAAAAGGAAGTTCTTCAGGAAAATTGCCACTCCAGTTTCCAGCAGGCAGTTCCCCAGACAGAGTAGAAGGGCTGATCTTACTTCTGATCCTCTTGAAGGGACTTCTGATTCGTATTTATAAGTGAGTAACGAATACTATGACCAGGACTAGAGGGGCCCTGCCTCCAGCCAGGTGGAGGAGAGGGACAATCGAGTTTACTGGACTGTGTGGATTTGATGACCCGACACGTCAGACCCACAGGAGTATAAGGCTCTAGTGGACACTGGTGTACAGTGCACTCTAGTGGACACTGGTGTACAGTGCACTCTAATGCCATCAAGCTATAAAGGGGCAGAACCCATCTGTATTTCTGGAGTGACAGGGGGATCCCAACAGCTAACTGTATTGGAAGACAAAGTGAGTCTAACTGGGAATGAGTGGCAAAAGCACCCCATTGTGACTGGCCCAGAGGCTCCGTGCATCCTTGGCATAGACTACCTCAGGAGAGGGTATTTCAAGTACCCAAAAGGGTACCGGTGGGCTTTTGGTACAGCTGCCTTGGAGATGGAAGAAAATAAACAGCTGTCCGCCTTGTCCGGTCTCTCAGGGGAATCTTCCATTGTGGGGTTACTGAGGGTCAAAGAACAACAGGTGCCGATTGCCACCACAACAGTGCACCGGTGGCAATATCGCACCGAGACTCCCTGAACCCCATCCATAAGCTGATTCGTCGACTGGAGAGCCAAGGAGTGATCAGCAAGACTCGCTCACCCTTTAATAGTCCCATATGGCCAGTGCGAAAGTCTAATGGAGAGTGGAGACTAACAGTGGACTATTGCGGCCTGAATGAAGTCACACTGCCGCTGACTGCTGCTGTGATGGACATGCTAGAACTTCAGTACGAACTGGAGTCAAAGGCAGCCAAGTGGTATGCCACAACTGACATTGCTACTGCATTCTTCTCAGTCCTCAATCCTTGAGATCCTCAATCTCAATCAAGTAGACCTTGGGCCAGTTCTGGCAGGGCAAGATGTTAAAAATATGTTCTACATCACAGCCGGGGAGAATGGCCCTACCTGGAGCCTCTGGCAGAAAGCACCAGGGGAGACTCAAGGTCAACCCCTAGGATTTTGGAGTTGGGGATACAGAGGATCCGAGGCCCGCTATACTCCAACTGAAAAAGAGATCTTGGCAGCATATGAAGGGGTTCAAGCTGCTTCGGAGGTGGTTGGTACTGAAGCACAGCTCCTCCTGGCACCCCGACTGCTGGTGCTGGGCTGGATGTTCAAAGAGAGAGAGTCCTCTCTACACATCATGCAACTGATGGTACGTGGAGTAAGTGGGTTGCACTGATCACACAGCGGGCTCGAATAGGAAACCCCAGTCGCCCAGGAATCTTGGAAGTGATCATGGACTGGCCAGAAGGCAAAGATTTTGGAATGTCGACAGAGGAGGAGGTGACGCGTGCTGAAGAGGCCTCACCGTATAATAAACTACCGGAAAACGAGAAGGAATATGCTCTGTTCACTGATGGGTCCTGTCGTATTGTGGGAAAGCATCGGAGGTGGAAGGCTGCTGTGTGGAGTCCTATACGACAAGTCACAGAAACTGCTGAAGGAGAAGGTGAATCAAGTCAGTTTGCAGAGGTGAAAGCCATCCAGCTGGCTTTAGACATTGCTAAACAAGAAAAGTGGCCAGTGCTCTACCTCTATACTGCCTCATGGATGGTGGCAAATGCCCTGTGGGGGTGGTTGCAGCAATGGAAGCAGAGCAACTGGCAGCGCAGAGGCAAACCCATCTGGGCTGCCGCACTGTGGCAAGATATTGCTGCCTGGGTAGAAAAGCTGGTTGTAAAAGTACGCCACGTAGATGCCCACGTACCCAAGAGTCGGGCCACTGAGGAACATCAAAACAACCAGCAGGTGGATCAGGCTGCTAGGATTGAAGTGGCGCAGGTGCATCTGGACTGGCAACATAAGGGTGAATTATTCCTAGCTTGGTGTGCCCATGACACCTCAGGCCATCAGGGAAGAGATGCAACACATAGACGGGCTCATGATCAAGGGGTGGACTTGACCATGGACACTATCGCACAGGTTATCCATGAATGTGAAATGCGCTGCAATCAAACAAGCCAAGCGGTTAAAGCCTCTGTGGTATGGAGGACGATGGCGGAAATATAAATATGGGGAGGCCTGGCAGATTGATTATATCACACTCCCACACTCCCCACTAATCATAAAATCCTGTTAAGAAAAATAAAGCTTTAATCGTAACTACAACTTAGCGCTGTCATCATTCTGCCAAGGATCCCTAAAAGAACCTGTCTGTCCCCTTGGTGTCAGGTGACACCATGAGATCTAGATACATTTATAGATGTCTACTGTAGCGTATCACTTGCTAGTTATGGTATTAAATCTCTGCAAGAAAAAAAATTCATGCTAATCAATATAGTAACTTTCAAGTTCAACAGAAGGAATGATATATATATTCTGGATAAAATTAAGATTAAAAACAGATATACCAGAAATGCTAGAGCAGTTTAAACTAAAAGGTAGAGTTAGAAGACTTTTGCATTAAAATTTATTGTAAAACTAACTATTTGTTAGTTAAGAGCTCTGAGATACTAAGTTCCTGTTTCATTAACACTTTCTAAAGCTCTAAGCACTTAAGCGCATGCAGTCACATAAAAGTAAAGTTACCTTTTCTGTGGCAGACTAATGGTTCAACACTGGCATGAAGTTTCCTAAGTTGCTGATCCAGATTCTCAAATTGCTGCTGTTTTTCTTCAAGCCACTGACAAAAGGGGAACGGGTCTAGCATTATAATTTAGATTACCAACAGCATTTCTTGTTTTAAAGAAGCAAATTATCCATTTATTGCTAGGATGGTCAAGTGATACAGCTAAGAATCCAAGCCAATAAGCAAATTACTATCTCATTTCCTACCTCTACAGCTTTAAAATGCAATTGTTGAGCCTCATTAATTTGACTCATTATTCAAGTAAAAAAAAAAAAATCAGCTCTTACTGCATCTGATTCATTCATCTTGATTGTCATTTTGTTGACAGCATCAGCAGCCTTGTTTACCATCCTCAATATTCCCGCTCCACTCAGAGCCTGGGTGTTAACCGCTCTCGGCAGCTGGAAATGAATGACAAATAAGGGCAAACAGAATGGTTAAAAGGCTGGAGGTTTAACTGGGTACAAGGGGGAAAGAAAAGGATAGACTATTTTCTTTACTCCTATGTGTTACAATATAGTGGAATCTAATTTCTCAGTTTCACTATTTTTACATTCTCAGAGGAAAACTTAACAATATAGACTATTTACTTTTCTTCTACACCTTTACATTTAAATGGAACAACCAACCTACTTGTCAGAAGTTATGAACTAGCCAAAGGTCCTAACTAGCCATATATACTACAGAGAACAAACTGCCACTACAGAAACAGAAAAGCTTAGATTTACAATAAGATACAGAAATTCTGTAAAACACTTCATTATAATGCAAGATTCACACTGTGTACAGATCATAAAAAGTTGATGTCTTTTTGCTTTTAAATATAGGTCAGGTTTCAAAACCTACCTCATGAGTATTGCGAGAACTGTGCATTTGTGAGGTACTTAGAAATCCTCAGGAGGAAGTTAACAAACTTTAAATTGATATTATTCCTTGTTAACATTAGTCTAAATATGCTGTACAAAGTGGCCCCGATGTCAGGCCATTTACCCTTCATATCTGATACTTTGTGTCAGCAGCATTGACACTTTAAGTTATATCTATCAATGATGCTTTTAATCAGTATCGAGGCCTCTGTGACTTATTAACATAGAATCATAGAATCGTTTAGGTTGGAAAAGACCTTTAGGATCATCAAGTCCAACCGTTAACCTGACACTGCCAAGTCCACCACTAAACCATGTCTCTAAGCTCCGCATCTACACATCTTTTAAATACCTCCAGGGACGGTGCCTCAACCACTTCCCCGGGCAGCCTGTTCCAATGCTTGACAACCCTTTCAGTGAAGAAATGTTTCCTAATATCCAGTCTAAACCTCCCCTGGAGCAACTTGAGGCCATTTCCTCTTGTCCTATCGCCTGTTACTTGGGAGAAGAGACCGACACCCACCTCACTGCAACCTCCTTGCAGGTAGTTGTAGAGAGCGATAAGGTCTCCCCTCAGCCTCCTTTTCTCCAGACTAAACAACCCCAGTTCCCTCAGCCTCTCCTCATAGGACTCGTTCTCTAGACCCTTCACCAGCTTTGTTGCCCTTCTTTGGACATGCTCCAGCAACTCAATGTCTTTCTTGTAGTGAGGGGCCCAAAACTGAACACAGTACTCGAGGTGCAGCCTCACCAGGGCCGAGTACAGGGGGACAATCACTTCCTTAGTCCTGCTGGCCACACTATTTCTGATACAAGCCAGGATGCTCTTGGCCTTCTTGGCCACCTGGGCACACTGCTGGCTCATATTCAGCCACCTGTCGACTAACATCCCCAGAAAGCTATCTTAGCATAGCTAAGATATTGACATTGGCCAAAAGATAATCCACTATTACAGCAAATCCACTATGCACATTTATAGACTTATGGTTTTGGAGACATAACAGACAATCTGTTCCGCAATAGATTTCATTTTGTGAAAGGTGCCAGATTGATAGCACTGGTGACTGAAGTCCTCTATCCACAAAACATCTAGCGTGGCCAGCAGCACTGCATGCCTGTTCACATTATCATGCCAATAGACCTCAAGCTTGACTCCTAGAGGCAAGAATTCTTTCCAAGTCAGTCTAATTCATGATATTAATTAACCCTCAGTAGCACTGATTATGGATTTTCACTCTGTGTATGATGAGCTTCACTCAGAACTGGACAGACCAACTCACTTGGCAGAAGTCATTGAACAGCAGACAGCTTTTGGTCACTACCAACTTAAGATTTATCAGAGGTAGAGGCAATAGACTTTGTACACGATTACCTAAGTAGCCTTTTGTCACTCTGTCCCATGAAGGGTACAGTCCAATTTGATTTCATATGAATTTAGGAGATTAGGTCTCAATACAAATAGTACATTACTTTTTACATTACCATATCAGGAAACAAATAAGGAACTTAAAAGAATGTAAATACCTCAGAACTTTCCAAAAACTGCCTTAAATCTGGATCCTGCAACAAGGTAGGGTGTTTTACTGTTCTTTGTAGATACCTATGATTTAAAAAAGTTAAAATATTAGATAACAAAACAGATTTCATGTGCCTGACAGCACTGGAAAGTGTCCTTTAACTAAAGAATGGATACAATGCAGGCAGCATGTAACCTTTCTTCATTATCTAATGGAGTTTGAACACTTGTAAAGTCACCTCTAAAGACAAGTTGCTGGTAGTGGTTTCTAACCTAGTTTGTTTACATCAAACTTCTTAAGGTGTCATAATTTGCCATAAATCTACATTGCACAGTATTAAAATAATATACTTGATATTTTTAACACCTCGGTGAAGGCTCCCTGCTCTAACAACAACCAATTTAAGCCAGAAAATAGATGGGCTTGTTTAAATACATTCTCATACAGTGCAGTGAACAGGCTTTTTGTTACAGCTAATTCTGGCTGGCTTGTTTTAGAATTTAAAGAAGTCTTGGAGAAGTGAGCTGATCTTGTTCTGGGTCTGAACTATTTATTCGCTGGCTAGACAGCCTTCAACCTATATTAGTTCTACAGGACTCATCCACCCAGAAGTTAAATTAGAGCAACTCCTTCCTTTTGCAATTTTTTGCATTTCTGCTTGGATCTAAAAACTATTGATTGTACAAATATGAATTGAAGAGGGAAATTTCTACAGTGCTCATTCACTAAAAACTGCTGCAAGTTTGTCATAACTGATTTTAATATTATGTATTAACGAAAGTGTCTGATATTTACAAGAATGCTTTACAGAAACTTAATACCTCAAAAGATCATGGGAGCATGAGAAAGCATGCAATATTGCCAATTAAGATGTACTAACAGAACACCATTAACAGTATTTGTACTTTTTGCAAAGCTTTAGCTTTGTCTTTTGCTCAAGCCTCAGCTGTAAAGTACCAGAACTGCCTCATTACAGTCACAAATTGCTTGGAAACTGTCCTAGAGAGTTATATAGACTGGGACTTAAATGAAAGTTTGAGTATACTGATATTGTAAAGACAATGTATTTTCTCCATCCTCCATTAGATATGGCCACCAGATCCTTATTTTTCTTCCTAAAGAAGCTAAGAGTTGCAAGTGAAACTATTTCATACATTAGATCGCTCAACTTTTCCTTGCTTATTCTGACAGTCAATAGCAAGTACAAGTTAAAGCTGATGCGGCAAAGAGCTTTTTCTTTAGAACTTTGCTGCTAGAGAATAACACTTACTCCAAGGGAAATAACTAACATTTTCACTGGAGAAACTAGAGGTATGCTTGAAGACACCTGTCAGACTTGTAGTACTTAAGTTCACTATTCTAAGGCATAAACTTCAGTGAATTCAATAAAAAAGGCACATTGCTTTCCTGCCCACTTTCCCCATAGCTCTGGGCAATCTAGAAAGAGCAATCTAGAACAGATTTCTTTGGTCTTTCTGGGGCACATTAATATGTTTTCTTTGGCTTTAGGAAACAGCAATATAACCACTGCCTCTAAATACCTTTTGAACACCTCAGTAGGTAGGTGACTTTTTGGTTCCGAATGGAAAAGCTAGCTAAAATTGGCTTAGGAACACGATGAAAAAGTTGGTCGTTGCCAGATAAGACTTCCATGGTCTTTCTGAAAAAAGAAACAGAATATACCGTGAAGCCTTCCCAACACTGTCAAAAGTACTGAGGAATCCCTTCCCCAGTATGGGAAGAGTGCTTAACATCCACTGAAAGGGGTATACTAGTTTAACTCCATTCACAAATAAATGAAAAAGCAATACTTAAAGCATGCACACAAATTTATGAATGAAACTTTTCCTAATCAGAGTTCTGTTGTTCAAATGACCAACCAAGGTGGAAATCAGTCATCTCTATCACAGACAGAGACCTAAAGTTGTCTGGAAGCGGTTGTTCATTTGTCTAATTACACCAATTCCAGCTGTTATTCCAAGTCTTCATATCTTATAACACCACTCTTTAAGCAACAGACTTGTATAGCCAGGATGTGTTTCAGAGTTGTGCTCCAAGTGACAGAACTACTTCAGTAACTTCAGGGTGCAATTTTAAGTAGCAAATGTTACACTATATACCAATCTTCAGTGACGGACAGCTGTAAGACAGGACAACCTATCAGTATTCTGAGGGTCAACATCAGTTCAGATGTTCTTCTATTAGTTAAGAAACAGAATCATATAATCATTTAGGTTGGAAAAGACCTTTAAGATCATCAAGTCCAACCATAAACCTAACACTGCCAAGTCCACCAATAAACCATGTCCCTAAGCTCCACATCTAGACATCTTCTAAATACCTCCAGGGATGGTGACTCCACCACTTCCCTGGGCAGCCTGTTCCAATGCTTAACAACCCTTTCAGTGAAGAAATGTTTCCTAATATCCAATCTAAACCTCCCCTGGCACAACTTGAGGCCATTTCCTCTTGTCCTATCACTTGTTATTTGGGAGAAGAGACCGACACCCACCTCGCTACAACCTCCTTTCAGGTAGTTGTAGAGAGTGATAAGGTCTCCCCTCAGCCTCCTTTTCTCCAGGCTAAACAACCCCAGTTCCCTCAGCCTCTCCTCATAGGACTCGTGCTCTAGACCCTTCACCAGCTTCGTTGCCCTTCTCTGGACATGCTCCAGCACCTCAATGTCTTTCTTGTAGTGAGGGGCCCAAAACTGAACACAGTATTTGAGGTGCGGCTTCACCAGTGCTGAGTACAGGGGGACGATCACCTCCCTAGTCCTGCTGGCCACACTATTTCTGATACAGGCCAGGATGCCGTTGGCCTTCTTGGCCACCTGGGCACACTGCTGGCTCATATTCAGACGGCTGTCGACCAACACCCCCAGGTCCTTTTCCTCCAGGCAGCTTTCCAGCCACTCCCCACCAAGCCTGTAGCGTTGCCTGGGGTTGTTGTGACCCAAGTGCAGGACCCAGCACTTGGCCTTATTGAATCTCATACAATTGGCCTCGGCCCATCGATCCAGCCTTTCCAGATCCCTCTGTAGCACCTTCCTACCCTCAAGCAGATCAACACTCCCGCCCAACTTGGTCTGTAAACTTACTGAGGGTGCACTCGATCCCCTCATCCAGATCATTGATAAAGATGTTAAACAGAACTGGCCCCAATACTGAGCCCTGGGAAACACTACTTGTGACTGGCTGCCAACTGGATTTAACTCCATTCACCACTACTCTTTGGGCCCGGCCATCCAGCCAGTTTCCTACCCAGCGCAGAATATGCCCATCCAAGCCATGAGCAGCCAGTTTCTCGAGGAGGATGCTGTGGGAAACGGTGTCAAAGGCTTTACTAAAGTCCAGGTACACAACGTCCACAGCCTTTCCCTCATCCACTAAGCAGGTCACCATGTCATAGAAGGAGATCAGGTTAGTCAAGCAGGACCTGCCTTTCATAAACCCATGCTGACTGGGCCCGATCGCCTGATTGTCCCGTACATGCCGCGTGATGGCACTCAAGATGATCTGCTCCATAACCTTCCCCAGCACCGAGGTCGGACTGACAGGCCTGTAGTTGCCTGGATCCTCCTTCCGGCCCTTCTTGTAGATGGGCATCACATTTGCTAACCTCCAGTCAACTGGGACCTCCCCGGTTAGCCAGGACTGCTGATAAATGATGGAAAGGGGCTTGGTGAGCACTTCTGCCAGCTCTTTCAGCACCCTTGGGTGGATCTCATCCGGCCCCATAGACTTGTGCGTGTCTAGGTGGTGTAGCATGTCACTGACCTTTTCCCCTTGGATTATGGGGGCTTCATTCTGCTCCCCTTCCCCGTCTTCCTGCTCAGGGGGCTGGGTGCCCAGAGAACAACTTCCCTTGCTGTTAAAGACTGAGGCAAAGAAGGCATTTAGCACCTCAGCCTTTTCCTCGTCCCTTGACGCTATGTTTCCCCCCGCATCCAATAAAGGAGGGAGATTCTCCTCAGCCCCCTTTTTGTTGTTAATGTATTTATAGAAACACTTTTTGTTGTCTTTTACGGCACTAGCCAGACTAAGTTCTAGCTGGGCTTTGGCCCTTCTAATTTTCTCCCTGCATAACCTCACAACATCCTTGTAGTCCTCCTGAGTTGCCTGTCCCTTCCTCCAAAGGTCATAAACTCTCCTTTTTTTCCTAAGTTCCAGCCAAAGCTCTCTGCTCAGCCAGGCCGGTCTTCTTCCCTGCCGGCTCGTGTTTCAGCTCAAGGGGACAGCCTGCTCCTGTGCCTTTAAGATTTCCCTCTTGAAGAATGTCCAGCCTTCCTGGACTCCTTTGCCCTCCAGGACTGCCTCCCAAGGGACTCTGCCAACCAGACTCCTAAACAGGCCAAAGTCTGCCCTCCGGAAGTCCAAGGCGGCAGTTCTGCTGACCCACCTCCTTACTTCTCTAAGAATTGAAAACTCACTCAATCATTTCATGATCACTATGCCCAAGATGGCCTCCAACTGTCACATCACCCACAAGACCTTCTCTGTTCACAAACAACAGGTCCAACGGGGCACCTTCTCTTGTTGGCTCCCTCACCAGCTGCGTGAGGAAGTTATCTTCCACACACTCCAGGAACCTCCTGGACTGTTTCCTCTCTGCTGCATTGTATTTCCAGCAGACATCTGGCAAGTTGAAGTCCCCCATGAGAACAAGGGCTAGCGATCATGAGGCTTCTCCCAGCTGCTTGTAGAATACTTCATCCGCCTCCTCAAACGGATATACACGGATGACCGTGTATACTGGACTGTGTGGATTCAATGGCCTGGCACATCAGACCCATGGGAGTATAGGGCTTTGGTGGACACTGGTGCACAGTGTATGCTGGTGCCATCAGAACATAGGGGCACGGAAGCCATCTGGTTCTCTGGAGTGACAGGGGGATGCCAAGAATTGTCGGTATTGGAGGCTGGGGTGAGCTTAACAGGGGACAAGAGGGAAAAGCACCCCATTGTGACCGGCCCAGAGGCCCCTTGTATCCTTGGCATAGACTACCTCAGGAGAGGCTACTTCAAGGACCCAAAGGGATACCAATGGGCTTTTGGTGTAGCCACGGTGAATGCAAAGAAGACCAAACATCTATATTGACCCTGCCTGGCCTCTTGGAAGATCGCTTCGTTGTGGGATTGCTGCGAGCTGAAGAACAGCAGGTGCCAACTGCTACCAGGACGGTGCACCGGCGGCAATATCGCACTAACAGAGACTCCCTGGCTCCCATCCGTGAGCTGATTCATCAACTGGAGAGCCAAGGAGTCATTAGTAAGACTCATTCACCTTTTAATAGTCCTATATGGCCAGTACGCAAATCTAATGGAAGATGGAGATTAACGGCAGACTATAGTGGCCTGAAAGCTGGGCAATATTCAAGCATCACTTCCTCCAAGCTCAAGAGCGGTGCATCCCCAGGAGTAAGAAATCGGGTAAGGGAGGCAGGAGACCTGCATGGATGAGCAAGGAACTACTGGCTAAACTCAAATGGAAGAAGGAAGTCCATGGAACGTGGAAAAAGGGACAGGCCATTTGGGAGGAATACAGAAATGCTGTCAGGGTATGCAGGGATGCAATGAGGAAAGCTAAAGTCCACATGGAATTTAATCTGGCAAGGGACGTCAAGGGCAATAAGAAGGGCTTATTCAAATACATCGGTAGTAAACAGAAGACTAGGGAAAACATGGGCCCTCTGCTGAATGAGGTGGGCACCCTGGTGACAAAGGATACAGAGAAGGCAGAGTTACTGAAGGCCTTCTTTGCTTCAGTCTTTACTGCTAAGGCTGGCCATCAGGAATCCCAGACCCTGGAGGTAAGAGAGGAAGCCTGGAGAAAGGATGGCCTTCCTTTGGTCAAGGAGGATAGGGTTAGAGATCAGTTAGGCAAACTGGACACCCACAAATCCATGGGCCCCGATGGGATGCACGCACGAGTGCTGAGGGAGCTGGCAGAGGTCATTGCCAAGCCACTCTCCATCATTTTTGAAAGGTCATGGAGAACGGGTGTCCTGGTTTAGGCTGGGATGGACCTGGTTTTGTCTTCAGCAGCTCCTGTGTTTTGGATTTAGTGTGTGAAGAATGGTGATAGCACACTAATGTTGCTGGTCGCTGCTAAACGACCAAGGACATTTTGCAGTTTCCCAGGTTTTGCTAATGTGCAGGTGCAAAAATTTGGGAGGGGTAGAGCCAGAATAGTTGATCCAAACTGGCCAAAGAGAGTATTCCATACCATAGACGTCATGCCCAGTATAACTGAGGGTCGGCCGGTGGGTCACTGGCCTTAGGCCTTAAGCTTCCCTTCCGATTGCTTTTTGTTCCCTGCTTTTCCTTTATTTATTTATTCGGGCCTTTTCGTTCGTACGTTCGTTTGGCTGTTTGTTCCCTCGCCTGCTCTCTCGGGAAGTTGCTGTTCTGGGATAGCTGGGGGGGAAATACCCCTGCTCCCTGACTGCTGCTTGGGATGGGCTGTATCGGTTGTCGAGTAGTGAGAAATTGTGCATCGTTTATTTTATATATTCTATTATCCTTATATATATTATTACTATTATCATTATTAATATGTTTTTATATTTTTCCTTTGCTGTCCTGGTGAGCTGTTTTTATCTCAACCTGCGAGTTTTCTTTTCTCTCCGATTCTCCTCCCCACCCCACGGAGGAGTGAGTTAGCGGCTGCGTGGTATTCGGTTAAACCATGACAACGGGAGAGGTGCCTGAGGACTGGAGGAAAGCCAATGTCCCTCCAGTCTTCAAGAAGGGCAAGAAGGAGGACCCAGGAAAGTACAGGCCAGTCAGCCTCACCTCCATCCCTGGAAAGGTGATGGAGCAACTCATTCTGGAGGCCATCTCCAGGCATGTAGAAGAAAAGAAGGTGATCAGGAGTAGTCAGCATGGCTTCACCAAGGGGAAATCATGCTTGACCAATCTGATAGCCTTCTATGATGGCATGACTGGCTGGGTGGGTGAGGGGAGAGCGGTGGATGTTGTCTACCTGGACTTCAGCAAGGTGTTTGACACTGTCTCCCACGATATCCTCATAGGTAAGCTCAGGAAGTGTGGGCTAGACGAGTGGCCAGTGAGGTGGATTGAGAACTGGCTGAATGGCAGAGCTCAGAGGGTGGTGATCAGCGGTGCACAGTCTAGCTGGAGGCCTGTGGCTAGTGGTGTCCCCCAGGGGTCAGTACTGGGGCCAGTCTTGTTCAATGTATTCATCAATGACCTGGATGAAGGGACAGAGTGCACCCTCAGCAAGTTTGCTGATGACACGAAACTGGGAGGACTGGCTGATACACCAGAAGGCTGTGCTGCCATTCAGCGAGACCTGGACAGGCTCAAGTGTAGGGCGGAGAGGAACCTCATGAGGTTCAACACAGGCAAGTGCAGGGTCCTGCACCTGGGGAGGAATAACCCCATGCACCTGTACAGGTTAGGGGTTGACCTCCTGGAAAGCAGCTCTGAGGAGAAGGACCTGGGACCATGAGCCAGCAATGTGCCCTTGCGGCCAGGAAGGCCAATGGCATCCTGGGGTGCATTAAGAAGAGTGTGGCCAGCAGGTCGAGGGAGGTTATCCTCCCCCTCGACTCTGCCCTAGTGAGGCCCCATCTGGAGTACTGTGTCCAGTTCTGGGCTCCCCAGTTCAAGAAAGATGAGGAAGTACTGGGGAGAGAGTCCAGCGGAGGGCTACAAAAATGATTAAGGGACTGGAGCATCTCTCCTCTGGGGAAAGGCTGAGGGAGCTGGGGTTATTCAGCCTGAGGAAGAGAAGACTGAGAGGGGACCTCATCAATGCTTATAAATATCTCAAGGGCGGGTGTCAAGAGGATGGGGCCAGACTCTTTTCAGTGGTGCCCAACGACAGGACAAGGGGGAATGGGCACAACCTGGAACACAGGAAGTTCCGCCTGAACATGAGGAAAAACTTCTTTACTGTGAGGGTGACAGAGCACTGGAACAGGCTGCCCAGGGAGGTTGTGGAGTCTCCTTCTCTGGAGATATTCAAAACCCGCCTGGATGCAGTCCTCTGCAGCCTGCTCTAGGTGACCCTGCTCTGGCAGGGGGGTTGGACTAGATGATCTCCAGAGGTCCCTTCCAACCCCTACCATGCTGTGAATCTGTGGTTCTGTGATTCCCTGCAACTGGAAGGACAGAGAACACTCCCTGTGCTCCTGATCCCTTAACTAGTCGTCCCAAGGCCCTGAAGTCTCTCTTGATTGCCCTCGGACTTCTTGTTGCAACATAATCGCTGCCTACCTGCAAAATCAATAATGGATAATAATCTGAGGGCCATTCCAGGGTAGGAAGTTTTCTCTTCATATCTTTAACCCAGGCCCCAGGGAGGCAGCAGACTTCCCTAAGAAGTGGGTCCAGTCTGCATATTGGGCCTTCTCTTCCCCTCAGAAGGGAGTCTCCTATGACAATGACCTGTCTTTTTTTCTTTATGGAAGCAGTTTTGACGCAGGGTGTAGGCCGACTTAACCTCGCCACCCCTCCAAGCTAGATGAACTATCATCCTCGTTATTGTTTGGTTCCACTTGCAGAGCCTCGTACCTATTATGCAACAGCACCCAGGAAGGTCACAGAGGAGACGTGCTTGCTGTGCCAGGGGCAGGAACTTGTTGCCATTGCCCCCTATCCCTTAAATCACCGCGTTCAGCCAGGCAGAGAGAAGATAGGGAATCCTCTGTATCATGCCTCCTGTCTGCCTGTTGGGCCTGTCTCAGGGAAGGTAGGGTGTCATTCCAGTAGTCTATCTTGCTCTCAGACTCCCTGATACTCCTCAACCTACTCACCTCCTGCCGGAGCTCTGCCTCTAAGCAGAGGCGTTTTTCCACCTGGGTGAATTTCCCACAGGTGTGCTCACTACTGCCATCCGATACTGGCATATGAGTAGGGTACACCCTGCAGCCTGACACCTGGGTGGCAGTGTGTTCCCACCACAGCTCGGTCTGGGAAGCTGCGTCAGTCGTGGTGGGTGCAGACCTTAGAGAGGCAATGGCTTTCTGCCTGGTGGATACCATTGCTCCCTGGTCGAGCTGGCAGAGCTTCAGCGCCCTTCCTGCATGCCCTTCCATGCATGAACTGCCATGCCACACCCTGTTTGCCCACCCAGGTCGCTAGCGCTCCCTAAGGGCTTCTTTTATATGTGTGGGGAGGCTTGGCCACCGTTGCTCCTGGCCCCGCCCAGGTCTCGTCAGCTGCTGTCATGCAAGCTGTGGGCTCCTGGCGGCTCGTTCAGCTCTCCCTGAGGTTCCCCGTTTCAGGAAACCCCCCTGTGCACTGCACTACAGCACTCCACTGTGGATTGTGCCAGCACTGGAGCTGCTCATCTCGGCGACTGAATGCTAGTTTCGGTTACACCATGTTTAAATCTCCCACCGTTGCTCCTGGCCCTGCCTAGGTCTCGTCAGCCACTGTTGCGTGAGCTGTGGGCTCCTGGCGGCTCTCTTGGCTCCCCCTGAGGTTCCCCCGGTTCGGGAAACCCCACTGTGCACCGCGCTAGAGTGCTCCGCTGCAGATTCTGCTGGCACCGGAGCTGCTTGCCTCGGCGACTGAAGGATGGTAGCAACAAGATTCTGAAGAAGTATTTTTCCAATTAAGATTGTTTCTGGAACTCGAAAAGCTCAAGAGCTTCATATATTATTTGTTAGATATGCTCTTTGACACACAAACAAAAACCTTTGATTTCTATTAATTTTCTAGTTTAACCGAAACTGTTAAATGGTGTATTGTTTTCATATGATGTAATAATCACATAGAATCACATCACAGCAACAGGCATATTATAAAATCATACCAAAATTAAGTCTGTATACTTGACTCAGCTGTATGTGACCATAAGTTATAGAAGTTTTACTAGTTACTTTCGAAAGGCTTTACCAGCCATGTCGACAGGAAGGGATGATGCAGCACATCAGTGACAGTAACCTTTGTGATGGGTGCACTCCTCCTGTTTGAACTAACTGAACTTTGGTCCAGGCAGATGCTCAACAAGTAGGCCTAACCAAAGTTAATCCTATTGTGCAAGGCTATCAGCGAGAACCCAGCACCAAAACCACAACAATGTTTTGGCTGGAGACTGGGCTGATAAGCGGCAGAAACTGCATGAACACAGCAGAAAACCTGACTACGAGCCAACCACTTTACGCTATAAATATCTGTAGCCATCAGGCTCCATTGAGCTCTCCCTCCATAGCAGCTGGCTGCATGGCAGTGATCTCCCCTTGAGTAGGGACGCTTCTCAAGGTTACCCCTCGAGGCTGAGAGATCCCTTACCTAACACCAGGCATTGATGAGTTGGTAAGTGACATTTTTTGCATGCATATAACATTTAGATACGTATAGTAAGCTTATGCGATGATCTTTGTATCCCATGCTAACTTTAAGTGTATTAAATAGTATTGACCGCCAATCCATCTGTATTTATTAAATATTTTACATACCTAAGTTTACTGATTAGAACTCAATAAACTAACTACTAGATCAGATCTGTCTGAGTGATCTCTGACTCTTCTCCTGCGACACCCTTCCATAGCAAAGGTATTTGAACAATACTAGTTGTATGCCAGTGCTGGGTAACAGATCTGCTCTCTCTTACATCAAAATACAGCTAGTCACACTAATGCATTATAAGTCATCAGAAGATTCAACTGACTAAAGGTTTCTTTCATCCTTCCCCCTGCCCAACAGTCAATTTTTTATGAAATAGCTGCACTGAAGTGATTTAATGCCTTAAAATCACAATGTGTAAGCAAGTTGATGAAGAAAGTTTTGCTTACTGGATCTCTGCAACCTCAATTTTAAGAGGTGACCTGTTTGAAAAGAGGTAACTATAATTCTCCCTATGAATAAGTCCACATTTCCTATTATTAACAGGAATTATTCCATTTCTACACAAAAATTGGGCAGCTGCATACAGACTCCAGAATCCACCTAAGTACATATGGTCCAGATCCCAGTTACAGAGCCCATGTAGTATATTAAAATTCATTTTGAGACTAAACAAGTTTTAGTTAGATACATACATTACCTTTCTAATGCTGCTCTTCTTTTTTCTACGAATTCAGCAGATGAAGAATCTTCCTTGCCTACTTTAACTTTGGTCATGCCTTTGAAGAAAATTGCATCATACTGATTTTAAATTATCATAAAGAAATCATTAATGCAACTGATATGATTAGAAGATTAAGCTCAGCTACCTTTAAGCCAAATTACAATGAAAAGCGTCACAGAAGAATACAAAGAACACAAACACCGCACGCTGCACGCTTGTGGGAAACAGATCTATGAAATATGCATTTTCCTGTAATACATCTATTGTGATTAAAGTCATTAAAAAAACTAGTTTAATTTGCATTTATGAAGACAATCTAAATAAAGGTCACAGTCTTACTGGTCACTTGTGTTCAGAAGAAAACAGTTACTCTAATAAAGCAGAACAAGAAATTAAATCTTAGTTTATAAGTCTATTGATTGGTATGCTCATAACTAATATTTTTATTCTAGTATTTTCTAATTTCTAAAAATAAGTGTGTGGGATTTTTTTGGGGGGTTGGGTTGTTATTAAGGGTTTCTTTTTAATTAATGCATAAATGGCAAGGTTTTGGGGCGGGGGGCAGGCCCTGCAGGGGTGATCTTTCTGGGAAGAGGTCAGAGGCTACCCTATGCCGGTCACAGCTGGTTCCAGACATCTTAACAATGGACCCACCACAGGCCAAAGCTGAGCCAGAGAAGTTTGTGGTGCCTCTATGAAAACATATTTAAGAAAAGGCAGTAAATATCAAGGGAAAAAAGAAACAAGGCCAGAGCAGTAGGGGCAACTCCATGCCAGAGCAGGTACATCCCTGAAGGGACTGCAGCCTGTGGAGGACCCCATGCTGGAGCAGAGGAAACGAGTAGAAGGAAAGAGCAGCGGAAGATAAGAGGAAGGAACAAGGACTGGCAGAAAGAAACCGCTATGTCCTGACCCCAACCTCCTGCACCACCTGTGGCCTCACTGTGAAGGGACTGAGCGTAAGATGCTGTATTGGGTTTGTGTGGCAAGGTTTTGGTAGCAGGGAGGCTACAGGGGTGGCTTCTGTGAGAATCTGCTAGAAGCTTACACTATGTCTGATAGAGCCAGTGCCAGCCAGCTCCAAGATGGACCCGCTGCTGGCCAAGGCTGAGCCAATCAGTGATGGTGGTAGCGCCTCTGTGATAACATATTTAAGAAGGAGGAAAAACAACCTGTACAATTGCAGCCGTAGAGAGGACTGAGAACATGTGAGAGAAACAACTCTACAGACACCAAGGTCAGTGAAGAAGGAGGGGGAGGAGGTGCTCCAGGCACCAGAGCAGAGATTCCCCTGCAGCCCGTGGTGCAGACCATGGTGAGGCAGGCTGTCCCCCTGCAGCCCATGGAGGACCCCACACCGGAGCAGGTGTATGCCTGAAGGAGGCTGTGGCCCCGTGGGAAGCCCACGCTGGAGCAGGTTTGCTGGCAGGACTTGTGACCCCATGGGGGACCCATGCTGGAGCAATTTGTGAAGAACTGTCTCCTGTGGGAAGGACTCATGTTGGAGAAGTTTGTGGAGAACTGTCTCCTGTGGGAGGGACACCACGCTGGAGCAGGGGAAGAGTGTGAGGAGTCCTCCCCCTGAGGAGGAAGGAGCAGCAGAGACGATGTGTGATGAACTGACCGCTACCCCCATTTCCCATCCCCCTGCGCCACTCTGGGGGAGGAGGTAGAGAACTCAGGAGTAAAGTTAAGCCCAGGAAGAAGGGAGGGGTGGGGGGAAGGCGTTTTAAGATTTGGTTTTATTTTCTCATTATCCTACTCTGATTTGATTGGTAATAAATTAAACTAATTTCCCCAAGTCGAGTCTGTTTTGCCTGTGATGGTAATTGCTGAGTGATCTCCCTGTCCTTATCTCGACCCACGAGTCTTTCGTTATATTTTCTCTCCCCTGTCTGTGTAGTGTAAATGCATGTCATGTACTTTCAGCTGTTTTGCCAGCTCTCTGCTTTAAGATGCCTCATTTTAAATCAGCCTAGAAAACTATATTTTTCCTTCTTCTCTCCAAAATTATAAGCATGTGGACTATACACTTTTAGAAGGGACTAAATACCACCCAAACACTGAAGGGTAGGCAGTTCAAGTTTAAAGTGGGAGCTTTGTGCTCTTTGGAGAAAGGTCCTCAGAGTCTGTGAGTTTTCCCAACTTATCCATAGCCAAAGAAAGTCTCTACACTAGGACCTTAAGTGACACCCAGAGCTTGCTTACATAACAGTAACTCCCACCATTTTACCAAGTTCCATGTATATTTATTTCACAAGCAGAACTGGTATTAAAATATTTCATTTATATTATAGCACTGAAATCACATGCATACATTCAACCTTACAGAAAGTAGACTTACCTACAATACTTTTTTCAGGAGCGGGAGGCACAATGTAACCAATATGCATGTACTTCGTTGCTAATTTGCTGTGCAAGCCAAGGAAATCACTGAATCTTCTTTTAACAGAGAATTCATTTTTGTGAAACATGGAAAGGGATGTCTAAAAAAAAAAAGTCATTTTAGTTATAACTTACTGATGCATCTACTCAGCTGTGATATAAAGTTATTTGCAAATATATTTGTTGCACTAGTTACCTTTGTTGTTACTCTGTATGCCATATAAGCATTCATGCCATCCCCTGTAAGAAAATTAAAACAATTATCCTAAAGCAAGTTACATTAATCCCTCCACACAATTTTTTTTCCAAAATATACATTAAATAGCTTTTTATTTACATACTAAAACCCATGAAAAGATAACTGAATTAGGAACAACAAATTTGTCATGGAAGACAAATTAACCATGAGCCAGCAATGTGCCCTTGCGGCCAGGAAGGCCAATGGCATCCTGGGGTGCATTAAGAAGAGTGTGGCCAGCAGGTCGAGGGAGGTTATCCTCCCTCTCTACTCTGCCCTAGTGAGGCCCCATCTGGAGTACTGTGTCCAGTTCTGGGCTCCCCAGTTCAAGAAAGATGAGGAAGTACTGGGGAGAGAGTCCAGCGGAGGGCTACAAAGATGATTAAGGGACTGGAGCATCTCTCCTCTGGGGAAAGGCTGAGGGAGCTGGGGTTATTCAGCCTGAGGAAGAGAAGACTGAGAGGGGACCTCATCAATGCTTATAAATATCTCAAGGGCGGGTGTCAAGAGGATGGGGCCAGACTCTTTTCAGTGGTGCCCAACGACAGGACAAGGGGGAATGGGCACAACCTGGAACACAGGAAGTTCCGCCTGAACATGAGGAAAAACTTCTTTACTGTGAGGGTGACAGAGCACTGGAACAGGCTGCCCAGGGACATTGTGGAGTCTCCTTCTCTGGAGATATTCAAAACCCGCCTGGACGCGGTCCTGTGCAGCCTGCTCTAGGTGAACCTGCTCTAGCAGGGGGGTTGGACTAGATGATCTCCAGAGGTCCCTTCCAACCCCTACCATTCTGTGAATTATGCTAAAATCTCATAATAGTCTCCAAGAGGTAAGACAGCCTAACATATGACTTACTAGGTTCAAGTAACTTACCAACTTTCTCTGGGTCTGATACATTGATTTCTATATCAAGCAAATCTCCATTTGCTTCCTCTTCAATCTAGAAAAAATGTATGCCATATTTAGCAAGTTAATGGGCATTCATACTATGTATGGGTACAAAGATAAGGATATAGGGGAAGGAAGAGTCAGTATGTCTCAATGACTAAAAAGCTCTTCTAGACCCACCATCCAATTTTGAGTGAACATAATTTCACATCTTGGTTTTTAATTTTGAGCCCTCCTGAATTTTTTTTTAGTGTGGCAACCTCTTCTTCAGACTTGTTGGCCTCAGAGTTTTAGTAAACATTTATCTTGGGGAAATGTTCATTTTATCTCCTCCAATTCCAGCAGGCACAGAGGTTCAAAAATGCTCTCACTTGCAATGTTTCTATAAGCTTCTAATCAAAAGACAGATATCTTCCTCATTATTAATGGTATCTGTAGTTGAATAGTTGAGAATGGGGAAAGCAAGAAATACAGAATTTTCAGATACTTGCCTGAGCTGTGTGATCACAGAATTTCCTAATCTTTCATGCAATATACATAAGTTCTATCGAACAGAAGTAGTTAAGAAACACCATGGCAGAACAGACACTGTGCCAAGGTTGAAGAGGAAGAAAATCAGAATGAAATGTCAGCTTAGGCTATCTGGGGAAGCAGCTATCATTGAGACCCAGGCAAGTCTTGTTTGCCAAACCTCATTCATCAGTGATGTTTTCTAGGAGCATATTCTAGAATGAATGGTATTTGCCAATGCACAGACTTTGAATGGAATGCCAAATGTAAATAGCAAATTAAGTGGTAAAACTATGATCAGCCTCAGCTGTTCGTCAGTATGCAGAATAATGCTAACAACTGTTTCCTTCATTTCTTCATTAACAGCAGCTTCAGAAATCCAAGTTAAAATCTGTAACATGCTAGTATGAATTAATACACATCTTAAACATTTCTCCTCCATCTAGCTCAACACTTGCTCCCTTCACACACTTTTGCAATACCTATCCTGTATAATGGAGCACGTTACTCCTCACACTACAGATCTCTCATCACCTAAGCAATGAATACTCATGATATTGAGTCAAATACATATTAAACACAAAATTAACAGAATAGTTGTTCTCTTGCATACTTCCCTTTACCAAAGAATGATCCTGTGAGTAATTTATGAACTGCATAAAAAAAAAAAAACACCACCAACAAATAGCAAACACACACCACAAACACACCCCCCAACAAGACATTTCCATAGTCGTCAAAATATAACTTAAAAACTTTCTCAGTACCTCTTCTCTGGATCTATCAAAAACCACAGAGGCTGTTAGACTTTTCGATTCCATTCTTGGAGCTACTAATGTAGTAGGTGTTACAGGAGTGACTGCAGGAGTAGGTTCTGGTGAAAGTACTGGATCCCTCTCTGGACTGTCCAACGAAACTTCTTCTGTGGCTTCTAGATAAAGATTTTGAGTTCACAAAAATTTTTTGTACAACGGAGACAGATGTGCACCACAAAAGATACCAAGCATGCACATTAAAAAGTGATAAAACATAAGTTTAATAAGATCATTTATAAACAACATCCATTTGTCTCTCAGATAATTTCTCTAAATATGTTGGTAAAACTAGAGGCGACATCCGAGTTTCTAGTGAATAACAGGTTAAAGTAAAATTAAGTATGCAATGTTTTTTTAATATGCTGCCAGATAGTCTTTTAAAGTAGTCACAAAACTGCTAAATCATTCATTTCTATATGATATATCATGAAAACTAGTGACATTTTTTCCACCACAGATCGCTCTTTTTCAGCGCCTAAGCCAAATGTAGTTTTTGCACTCTGAACAACAGCTGATTAAGTCATATAGGCTGATAACTGAGCATACCAAGAGAAGTTATATATATATATACATCCCCTACCAAAAGCCCACAACTTGTAAAATACAAATATTAGTAGATGAGGCATTCTGACCAGTAAGACTGACTAACTACTTTTACTTTCTTCAGACTGTAGATAGTTCATCTATATTTAAAGAGGATGTATATCTCTGCTCTGCAAACCCTTCAAGCTTTCTTTCTTCCACTAATTGATTCTGACCACCAGCAAACCATACATTTACAATAGACTATTTCAGCTGGAACGGACCTACAACGATCATCTAGTCCAACTGCCTGACCACTTCAGGGCTGACTAAAAGTTAAAGCATGTTATTAAGGGCATTGCCCAAATGCCTCTTAAACACTGATAGGCTTGGGACATTGACCACCTCTCTAGGAAGCCTGTTCCAGTGTTTGACCACCCTCGCGGTAAAGAAATGCTTCCTAATCACAGAATGGTAGGGGTTGGAAGGGACCTCTGGAGATCATCTAGTCCAATCCCCCTGCCAGAGCAGGGTCACCTAGAGCAGGTTGCACAGGACCGCATCCAGGCGGGTTTTGAATATCTCCAGAGAAGGAGACTCCACAACCTCTCTGGGCAGCCTCATCCACTCATCTAACCCACACTTCCAGAGCTTATCTATGAGGATATTGTGGGAGACAGTGTCAAACACCTTGCTGAAGTCAAGGTAGACAACATCCACCGCTCTCCCCTCATCCACCCAGCCAGTCATGCCATCATAGAAGGCTATCAGATTGGTCAAGCATGATTTCCCCTTGGTGAAGCCATGCTGACTACTCCTGATCACCTTCTTTTCTTCTACATGCCTGGAGATGGCCTCCAGAATGAGTTGCTCCATCACCTTTCCAGGGATGGAGGTGAGGCTGACTGGCCTGTAGTTTCCCGGGTCCTCCTTCTTGCCCTTCTTGAAGACTGGAGGGACATTGGCTTTCCTCCAGTCCTCAGGCACCTCTCCCGTTCTCCATGACTTTTCAAAGATGATGGAGAGTGGCTTCGCAATGACATCTGCCAGCTCCCTCAGCACACCTGGGTGCATCCCATCGGGGCCCATGGATTTGTGGGTGTCCAGTTTGCCCAACTGATCTCTAACCCCATCCTCCTCAACCAAAGGAAGGCCATCCTTTCTCCAGGCTTCCTCTCTTACCTCCAGGGTCTGGGATTCCTGGGGGCAAGCCTTAGCAGTAAAGACCAAAGCAAAGAAGGCATTCAGTAACTCTGCCTTCTCTGTATCCTTTGTAAGCAGGGCACCCACCTCATTCAGCAGAGGGCCCACATTTTCCCTAGTCTTCTGTTTGTTACCGATGTATTTGAAAAAGCCCTTCTTATTGCCCTTGACATCCCTTGCCAGATTAAATTCCAGGTGGACCTTAGCCTTCCTTGTAGCATCCCTGCATACCCTGACAGCGTTCCTGTATTCCTCCCAAATGGCCTGTCCCTTTTTCCACGTTCCATGGACTTCCTTCTTCCATTTGAGTTTTGCCAATAGCTCCTTGCTCATCCATGCAGATCTCCTGCCTCCCTTACCCGATTTCTTACTCCTGGGGATGCACCGCTCTTGAGCTTGGAGGAAGTGATGCTTGAATAATGCCCAGCTTTCTTGGGCCCCCCTACCTTCTAGAGCCCTAACCCATGGGATTCCTCCAAGCAGGTCCTTGAAGAGGCCAAAGTTAGCCCTCCTAAAGTCCAGGGTTGCAATCCTGCTTAGCGTCCTGCTTCCTCCATGCAGGATCCTGAACTCCACCATCTCGTGGTCACTGCAGCCAAGGCTGTCCCCAACCAGACCTTCCTTGTTAGTGAGTATGAGGTCCAGCAGCACACCTCTCCTCGTCGGCTCCTCCATCACCTGTGCCAGAAAATTGTCATCAATGTTCTGCAGGAACCTCCTGGACTGTGCGTGCCTAGCTGTGTTGTCCCTCCAACAGATATCGGGGTGGTTGAAGTCCCCCATGAGAACCAGGGCCTGTGATCGTGAGGCTACTTTCAGCTGCCTGTAGAAGGCCTCATTGACTTCCTCGTCCTGATCAGGTGGCCTGTAGTATACACCCACAACAGTGTCCCCCATGTTAGCCTGTCCCTTAATCCTTACCCATAAGCTCTCGACTCGTTCTTCGTCCTCCCCTAGGCAGAGCTCAATACACTCCAGTTGCTCCCTCACATAGAGAGCAACTCCACCACCTCGCCTTGCTGGCCTGTCCTTCCTGAAAAGTACATACCCATCCATGACAGCATTCCAGTCATGCGAGCTGTCCCACCATGTCTCTGTAATTGCTAGGAGATCGTGGCCCTGCGAGCGCACACAGATCTCTAGTTCTTCCTGTTTATTCGCCATGCTGCGTGCGTTGGTGTACAGGCATTCCAGAGGGGTAGTTGAGTTCACAGGTCTCCCTGGAGGGGTGCAGGAGGATCCATCATAGCCATACACACCCTTAGGGTGGTTGGCCTTCTGGTTCTCATCTTGGGAGGCAGCTAAGGAGCATTTGTCTCTGCTCAGATTGGCCTGGCTTACTCCCCAGCTGGATGCAATGGCACGAGCATTGCTACTTTGGACCCCTCCCCCCGAATCCTTCAGTTTAAAGCCCGCCTCACCAAGCTGGCCAGCCTGCCACCAAAGATTCCCCTGCCCCTCTTAGACAGGTGGATCCCATCCCTCCCCAACAGGTTGTAGTCGCCAAAGAACATCCCATTGTCGTAAAAGCCAAAACCTTTGCATTGGCACCAGCCACGAAGCCAGGAGTTGATGTGTATTATGCGCCTATTTCTGGCCGCCCACTTTCCTCCCACTGGTAGAATGGAAGAGAATATAACCTGGGCACCAACATTTTTCACTTGCTCCCCCAGGGCTTTAAAGTCTTCTTTGATTTTGCCCAGGTTCCGGCTTGCGGCGTCATTCATGCCCACATGGAAGAGTAGCAGCGGATAGTAGTCCGTGCTCCTGACAAGTCGAGGCACCCTCTTGGCAACATCTCGGACCTTGGATCCCGGGAGGCAGCACACCTCTGGTGCCTCCCTGTCAGGTCGGCAGATGGGCGCCTCAGTGCCCCTTAACAGGGAGTCCCCCACTACAAGCACTCGTCATTTCTTTTTCCGGTGTGTGCTGTGTGCTGTTGGAGTAGTTTCTACTTGCCCGCCTTGCTCGTGGGTGTCTACAGCTTTTAAAGCTTCGTACCTATTTTTAGTTGTGATATTGGAGGGCAAGGACTGAAGCGGAGCCCTGCTTTTGTGGGTTACTACAGTCCAAGGTGTTCCATCCTCAGTGGTGTCTGGCACAGGAGTGTGGCTTTGGAACCACTTATCTATCTGTGTTTCCGATCCTCTGATGCTGCACAGTCTTTTAACTGTTTCCTGCAGCTCAGCTACCTGACGTAGCAGATCTTTGACCTGCGCACACCCTGTGCAGGAACTTACCTTTGCGTTAGGAGGAGGGTGAGGGCACTTGCTGCAGCCTCCCACCTGAACTGAGATTTCCTCCCTTGCCAGTTCTGTCTGGCAGGACGCATCCGTCATCTCGGGGGCGTTCACCATAGGAACACCCGTCTTAGCTCTGAGGCGGGTGCCCACCATTGTGGCAGAGACCGAGAAGGCTTCCCTGGGCTGTAGGGCTACGAGCAGGCTGCAGGGCCCTACCTGCGCGCCCTCCCGCGTGAACTGCCTGCGCAAACTGCCGCGCCACGCCCTGACTGACATGCCACGCCCTGTTTGCCCACCCTGTTCACTGGCGCTCCTCAGGGCCATTTAAATCCCCCACGGTTGCTCCTGACAATGCCCAAGCCACATCAGCCTCTCTCGTGAGAGCTGCTGGCACCTCGCGGGTCTCTCTCTCCTCTCTGCTCTTGCTCGGGATCCCCTGGCTCCGGGAACCCCCTATCCACCTCAATCTAGGGCGCAGCTACAGAATACGCCATTGCCGCCGCTGCGCTCCTCATCGACTGAGTCAAGTCTGAACCTCTCCTGACACAGCTTTGAACCATTCCCACGCATCCTATCACTGGATACCAGGGAGAAGAGAACAGCACCTCCCTCTCCACTTCCCCTCCTCAGGAAGCTGTAGAGAGCAATGAGGTTGACCCTCAGCCTCCTTTTCTCTAAACTAGACAAACCCAGAGTCCTTAGCCGCTCCTCATGGGACATGCCTTCCAGCCCTTTTACCATCTTTGTTGCCCTCCTCTGGACGCATTCAAGGACCTTCACATCCTTCTTAAATTGTGGGGCCCAGAACTGCACACAGTACTCAAGGTGAGGCCACACCAATGCTAAATACAGTGGGATAATCACCTCTTTTGACCGGCTGGTTATACTGTGTTTGATGCACCCCAGGATGTGGTTTGCCCTCTTGGCTGCCAGGGCACACTGCTGACTCATATTGAGCCTACTATCAACCAGCATCCCCGGATCCCTTTCTGCAGGGATGCTCTCCAGCCACTCCTCTCCCAATCTATACTTGTGTCCAGCATTACTCCGTCCCAGGTGCAGAATCTGGCATTTGAACTTCTTAAATTTCATCCCATTAACCATTGTCCAATGCTCCAATGTATCTAGATCCCTCTGCAAGGCCTCTTGTCCCTCAAGAGAGTCAACACCACCTCCCGGTTTGATATCATCAGCAAACTTGCTAATGGTGCATTCAACTCCTGCATCCAGATCATTGATAAATATATTGAACAGAACTAGCCCTGGGGAATACCGCTGGTGACCAGTCGCCAGCCAGATGTAGCCCCATTCACTACAACCCTTTGAGCCCTGCCCTTCAGCCAGTTCTTCACCCAGCGCACTGTGAATCCGCTCATCCTGCAGTTGGACAACTTGTCCAGAAGCATGCTATGAGGGACAGTATCAAAAGCCTTACTAAAATCCAGAAAAACTACATCCATTGCCTTCCCTTCATCCACTAGGCAGATGACCTTGTCATAGAAGGATATCAAATTAGTTAAACAGGACTTTCCCTTTGCAAACCCATGTTGACTGTGCCCAAGGATTGCATTATTCTTTAAATGCCTTTCAATAGTACCCAGTATGATCTTCTCCATAATTTTTCCAGGAACTGAGGTTAGAATAACAAGTCTGTAGTTCCCTGGGTCTTCCCTCACACCTTTCTTGTAGACTGGAGTAACAGTGGCTAGCTTCCAGTCAGTGGGGACCTCCCCAGACTCCCAAGACCTTTGGTAGATGATCAAGAGGGGTCCTGCCATAACACAGAAGCACAGAATCATAGAATAGTTTGGGATGGAAGGGACCTTTAAAGGTCATCTAGTCCAACCCCCCTGCAATAAGCAGGGACATCCTCAACTAGGTCAGGTTGCTCAGAGCCCCATCCAGCCTGACCTTGAATGTTTCCAGGGATGGGGCATCTACCACCTCTCTGGGCAACCTGTGCCAGTGTTTCACCATCCTCATTGTAAAAAAATTTCTTCCTTACATCTAGTCTGAATCTCCCCTCTTTTAGTTTAAAACCATTACCCCTTGTCCTATCACAGCAGGCCCTGCTAAAAAGTTTTTCCCCCATCTTTCTCATAGGCCCCCTTTAAGTACTGAAAGGCTGCAATAAGGTCTCCCCGGAGCCTTCTCTTCTCCAGGCTGAACAACCCCCACTCTCTAAGCCTGTCCTCATAGGAGAGGTGTTCCATGCCTCTGATCATTTTCATGGCCCTCCTCTGGACCTGCTCCAACAGGTCCATGTCCTTCTTGTGCTGAGGACTCCAGAGCTGGACGCAAGTACTCCAGGTGGGGTCTCACCAGAGTGGAGTAGAGGGGCAGAATCACCTCCCTCGACCTGCTGGCCACACTTCTTTTGATGCAGCCCAGGATACCATTGGCTTTCTGGGCTGCGAGTGCACATTGCCGTCTCATGTCCAGCTTTTCATCCACCAGTACCCCCAAGTCCTTCTTGGTAGGGCTGCTCTCGATCCCTACATCCCCCAGCCTGTATTGATAGCAGGGGTTGCTCTGACCCAGGTGCAGGACCTTGCTCTTGTCCTTGTTGAACCTCATGAGGTTCACCTGGGCCCACTTCCCCAGCTTTTCCAGGTCCCTCTGCATGGCATCCTGTCCCTCAGGTGTGTCCACCACACCACTCAGCTTGGTGTTATCTGCAAACTTGCTGAGGGTGCACTCGATCCCACTATGTCATTGATGAAGATATTAAAGAGTACTGGTCCCAATACGGACCCCTGAGGGACACCACTTGTCACCGGTCTCCATCTGGACGTTGAGCCATTGACCATTACCCTCTGGACGCAACCATCCAACCAATTCCTCATCCACCGAACAGTCCACCCATCAAATCCATATCTCTCCAATTCAGAGAGAAGGATGTTGGGGGGGACCATGTCAAAGGCCTTACAGAAGTCCAGATAGATGACATCCGTAGCTCTTCCCTTGTCCACTGATGGAGTCACTCCATCATAGAAGGCCACTAGGTTGGTCAGGCAGGACTTGCCCTTGGTGAAGCCATGCTGGCTGTCTCCAATCACCTCCCTGTCCTCCATGTGCCTCAGCATAGCTTCTAGGAGGATCTGCTCCATGATCTTCCCAGGCACAGAGGTGAGGCTGACAGGTCGGCAGTTCCCAGGGTCCTCCTTCCTACCCTTTTTAAAAATGGGTGCAATGTTTCCCTTTTTCCAGTCCCCAGGGACTTCACCTGACTGCCATGACTTTTCAAATATCACGGAGAGTGGCTTGGCAACTACATCAGCCCATTCCCTCAAGACTCTGGCATGCATCTCATCAGGTCCCATAGACTTATGTACATTCAGGTTCCTCAGGTGGTCACGAACCTGATCTTCTCTTACAGTGGGAGGGACTTTGCTCCCCCAGTCCCTGTCTTGCAGTGCTTCCACTCGAGAGGTGTGGGAGGAGAGGTTGCTGGTGAAGACTGAGGTAAAAAAGTCATTGAGTACCTCAGCCTTCTCCTTGTCCATTGATACCACTTTGCCACTCCTGCTCATCAAGATGGGGTACACTTTCTTTGACCTTCCTTTTCTGGCTGACATACCTATAGAAGCCCTTCTTGTTATTCTTTGCATCCCTTGCCAAGTTCAGCTCCAGCCACGCCTTGGCCTTCCTGACCCCATCCCTACACAACTGGGCAGCATCCCTATACTCTTCCCAGGATACCTGTCCCTGCTTCCACTGCCTGTGCATTTCCTTCTTGCCCTTTAGTTTGACCAGCAGGTCTTGACTCAGCCATGCTGGTCTCTTGCCTCCCTTGCCCGATTTCTTACACCTGGGGATCGAGAGCTCTTGCACTCTATGGAAAGCATCCTTAAAGATCTGCCAGCTCCATTCTGCTCCCTTGTCCCTGAGGGCGGTTTCCCAGGGGGTCCTATTGACTAACTCCTTGAACAGCTGGAAGTTTGCTTTCCTAAAATTCAGGGTCCTGACTTTACTCTTCACCTGACCCATATCCCTCAGGACTGTGAATTCCACCAGCGCATGATCACTGCAGCCCAGGCTGCATCCAAGCTTGATGCCACCGATTAGCTCACTTGCATTGGTGACCATCAGGTCCAGCATAGCATCCCCTCTGGTGGGGCTGTCTATTACCTGGCTTAAGAAGTTATCCTCCTTGCACTCCAGGAGTCTCCTGGATTGCCTACAGCTTTTCCAGCATATGTTGGGGTGGTTGAAGTCCCCCAGCAGGACGAGAGCCTGCGAGCGCAATGCCTCCTGTAGCTGGAGCAAGAAGGCTTTATCAATAGGCTCCCCTTGATTGGGCGGCCTGTAGTGGACACCAACCACAAGGTTCCCTTTGTTGCCTCAGTCTCTAATTCTTACCCATAAGCTTTCAACCTGCTCGTGGCTATTCCTCAGAGACAGCTCTTCACAGTCTATCCATTTCTTGATGCAGAGGGCAACACCTCTGCCCCTCCTTCCTCACCTGTCCCTTCTGAACAGCCTGTAGCCATTGATAGCCGCACTCTAGCCATGGGATTCATCCCACCAAGTTTCAGTAATGGCAACTAGGTCATTGCTTTTTAGCAGCACGGTGGCTTCCAACTCCTCCTGTTTGTTGCCCACGCTGCGTGCATTGGTGTAGAGGCACTTCAGCTGGGCTGCCATCCGTGTCACCTTCTTAGAGGAACATCCCATAATTCCTTTGAGATATTTCACTGGTGTTCCCCTGTTGGGTCCTATTACCTCAGGAACCCCTGGCTCATCTCCATAAGACTTCAGGTGTGCTGCAGTGTACCCAGCAGGTCTCAGAGCAACAGGCTGAGGGCTCTCGCTAGCACCCCATCCCTCTAACCTTGGCATGTCATCCCACAGATTGTTACGGGCAAGCCTGACATTATCCCCCTCCCCCTTCAAGTCTAGTTTAAAGCTCTGTCAATGAGCCCTGCTAGCTTGTCAGCAAAGACCCTTTGAGAAAGGTGAATCCCATCTGACACCAGCAAGCCTGGTGCCGTGTAGGCCATCCCATTGTCGAAAAACCCCAAATTGTGGCAGTAACACTAGCCACGCAGCCATGTATTAATAGACTGGACCCTTCTGTTTCTTCCAATGTTGCTACCCGCAACTGGAAGGAGAGAGGAAAAAATAACCTGTGCTCCAGACTCCCTTACTGACCTTCCCAAGGCCCTGAAGTCTCTTTTGATCGTCCTCGGACTACACGTTGCGGCTTCATCGCCACCCACATGGAAGAGCAATAATGGGTAATAGTCCAAGGGCCGTACCAGGCTAGGAAGTTTCCTAGTGATGTCCTTAACCCGGGCCCCAGGGAGGCAGCAGACCTCCCTAAGAGGAGGGTCTGCCCGGCATATAGGACCCTCTGTTCCCCTCAGAAGGGAGTCGCCTACAACTATAACCCTTCTTTTCTTCCTCGTGGAGGTGGTCGTGATATGAGGGGTAGGCTTTTCTGACCTCGGCAACACCTCTTGTATAGATGGACCATCATCCACATCATCCATTGACTGCCCTTCCACATCCAGAGC